>CM052443.1:37952504-37986578 GCA_028533085.1 Varecia variegata
CTTTTTCCTGTCATTTGCAAGGGATTATTTTTTCTCCTCCTGAGTATTCAGGAATAGATGACCCTCAAAACTTTCCACGCAGCCCAAGCTCGCTCGGGGATGGGGGTGGGGGCGGGGCGGGGGGGGGGGTGGGAAACTGCGCAGACTCCCTATGCAGAGGCCCATGATGAATTTTCCACAAGGCTCAGGAAAAAGAAGTTCCTGTGACCAGGCTGGCCAGGGGAGATGGGAGAGTCACAGTCCCTTCCCAGCAGGCAGGAATATGGCGCCCACCCCTGGAGCCATGAGCTCTGCCTCAACTCCAGCTCCTCACTGGTGCTTCTGCACCTTGACCTTAAACTCTCTCAAGTGCACTGCCAACTGAGGCTTCCTGTTGTTCTTTCACAAAGTAAGACATTTGCGTGTTTTTTTTTTTTCCCTTTTCACCACTTAGGCTCTATTTAGAAGTTATTTAAAGCATTGAAAGTAAAAGTTTAACCCTTTCACCCTCCCAAAGGTATTTCTTTGAGAGTTGAAATAAGCAAACACTTTGGTAACAATTTGATAAGATAAAATGAATTTCCTCTGGAATTGTTTAATAAGTGTGATTTCCTGTCTTTTCATTTTATTATGTTGGGAAGTTGGGAAGCTTTTGGTTTATGCATGCAGCCTCTCTTTGTACCCACAGGAAACACTACTGCACAGGGATGACAATAACCCCTGGTGGAGGCTGGCCCTGTCAACAGTGAGTGACACTATAAACCCTATATAAGGAGATTATGATCTGACCCTGGAGCTTAATCTAATTCAGTTAACGTATAAGGAGGATCTTTAGTGCTGTTAGCTGCACATGGGTGAGATGAAATAATAATAATAATAATGATGGTTAACACTAACATGTGCCCAGTGAGTACTGGACATGTATTAACTCATTCATCCTCACAGCAACCCTAAGAAGTAGGTGCTATTATCCTCATTTTACAGATGAGGAAACTGAAGCACAGAGAAGTTAAGTAACTTGACCAAAGTCACATAGCTGCTAGGTGATGGAACTGGGATTTGAACTCAGGCATTCTGTCCCTAGTCATATTCTTAGCCACCACAAAATACGGCGTTTTTCTGGCTGAAGCAAGTAATTAATATCTCGGTGGGAGTGAAACAAAAAACACAGGCAGCACAAAGGAGTGATTAAGAGGAAAAGTTTCTGATCCCAGGCTGCCTCATCCAGTCCTGACGCCACACTTGTTCAATATGCAACGTGGCTTGGTTTCTTAATCTTTCTGTGTCAGCCCCTGTCAAATAAAGAAGCTAAGGGAACCTACCCACAGGGCAGCGTGGGGACTAAATGGCATAAAGGGTGCTCTGTGAGGCTGGCCATTGTTGTTATGGGTGCACAGTCCCTTTCTGAAACCCAGGGGTCCAAGTATGTTTGGAATTCAGACTTTTTCAAATTTTAGAAGAACAGTTCAGTGCATACCTTATGTTATATAACTCCCCCAGTATGGTCCAGGAGTCCTGGGCGCCATCCTACAAGCAAATGCATTAATAATTCTGCAGCAATATGTTTGGCTTCCTAAGTAGGCAAATAAAGATTATAACAGCATTGTGGGGGTTCAGCTTTGGACACCCAGTGAGTTATGAAAAAACTTGCAGTGTTCAGGGCTTTGGGGGTTTCAGGTGTGGAGAGGGATTGAGGGTCTGTACCAACCGTGACATCCAGAGCATTTTGAGCCAAGACTACTTTCAGTGGAGGGGGTGGCACTACGGAAGGAAAACACAGTTGGTGCTTTATAAGCTGCAGGGAAGACCCAGGAGGTGACCACAGAGGAGAACAGATACCAGGGCCCCAAGGAGGAAGAGTCTTGTCATCATGGGGGCAAAGTGACTCTGGTAAGCCACGGTGAAGGGCAGCAGTGTCGACTCAGTTGGGGGAACTAGACCAGCACTCCACCTGCAACACCCCTGTGCTCCCAGAGCAGGTGAACACTTATTTGGGGGTTAATGGCAAAGGCATCTGCTGAGAAGCAGAGGGGGAGAACATAGGGGTTTTGCCTTCCCCAGCAAGGACTCTTCCCTTCACACCCTGGAGAACAAGAGGGATTTTGTGAGCCTTTTCACATATGTCATTGGTAGACTTGTTACACTTGACTATGTGACATCAGCTCGTGCTGTATGTGCAACATTTCATCCCCAAATAACCTGAAAAGTAGGTGTTACCATCATTCCCACTGTATGGATTTAGGACCATTCCGTGGGTTTTTGCCCAGGATGCGGAGGCTAGTGAGGGAGAGAGCTGGGTTTCCAGCCAGGATCCTGGCTCAGAGCAGGAGCTCCGAGCTCTGCACTTTACCCAGAAATACGGCCAGTGCCTCGGGGCGCACAGATGAGAAGAAAGGACAGTGTTTGGGACTCAGGGCTGCCATGAGTAACTCATTCCCATCCCTATTACTGTATTTCAGTTCTCAAAAGATCAGCATGAGCTTCTGCAAAGGACAAAAATGAGCACAAGCATGCACACTGTGATTTTCAGCTCGGAAACATCGCGCCTGACAGCTAAAACAGACCCTTTAGAACTGGAGAGTGCGGCAAACAGAAGCCCTGGTTATTATAGTTAATTCAGTTTAATTAAAGCCATAAAGGCAAACTGCAGTTTTGCAGTGGGCACTGACCACTCTGATTGCTTGGAGGATTCAAAGGAGCCACGCTCTTAACTGATGGGCAGAGGCCCAAGTCGCCTCCCTCACTCAGCCCTCCACTAAGCGGCCCTTAACCTTGACTCGGCCAGTGATTCTGTCGTGCACCGACTTCTCTTCTGGCGTCTTTCGTTCTGAAGGAGATTTGCTGTGTTCTTTTCCAGCTCTCATGAGAATTGTATTTTTATTCCCTTTCCCTAAGAAGCCCAAAAGCCGAGGGAAATGTCCCATGTCCTTTCCTTCTTCCACTTTCTCACCATCTGTCAATATCCCGTCCTTCTTTGCCTCGCCTCCATCTTCCTGTCCTTCTTGTCAGCCAACCTGCCACTGGCCCCAAAGCTCAATCTCCCAGGAAGGCCAGAGGCCTCCTCGGCAAGGCCCAGCCCGGCCCTGCAGCAGAGGCCGGGCCTGCAGAGACAGTCCCTGCTCTCAGCCTGCTCACGGAACAGACGGGAGAGACACACAGGAAAGCAGGTGGCCGCGGTGTGGTACGGTGCACATTAGAGCAGATGCATCACCCGCAATTTCCAGGGCCCTGAACGGGAGGGATGCCTAACCCTGGGTGAGGACGTTACCTCCCCAGAGGACTTTTCCGGCTAAGGCAATGTCAGGTAAGAAGGCTCAGAGATGAAGGAGCCCGTGATGCTGCAAAGACCTGCAAGTGGTTCCGTAGTCTTACTGAGCCGGCTTTCAACACCCTGTGTGTGCGGCCTTGGCCCACCCCCCAGCCCTTGCTGTCTTCTGTCTTCCCACCCCGTGGAATTCTTCCTTGCCTCAGCCTTGGAAGATGCTGTTGGGTACACTCTTCCCACCCTCCCCACCCCTCACCTGGCTTATGCCGACGCACCCTCTAGGCCTCTAGTTCAATGTCCCTTCTTCTGGGACACCGAGTCTGGGTGGCATCCCAGTTATTCATTCCCATAGCACCCTACACTTCAGTGCCTGACATGTACCACACTACCTTGTCATCACCTGTTTGTGTTCCAGCCTGGACCACGAGCTCTGTGGAAGCGGGACTAGCATTCATGCTGTTTACCTTTGTGTCTCCATGCCAGAAACAGCAGAAGGCATACAGCAGGTGCTTATACAGGTGTGCAGCATGCGCTAAACGTGGCTGGAGAAGAGTCGTCTCGGGGAATAGTGGTGTGAAGGGAAGGTAGATAGTAAGCAGGAGAGAGTCTGAAGAGCCTCGAATGCCACACAGGAAGAGGAGAAAGAACAGAGGCAAAGCCTGGAAGCAAGCGAGTGAAGAGGGAGTGTACATGGGAGACAGAGCCCTCGTGGTGGAGAGCTGGTGAACGACGGCAAAAATGTCCTCAAGCTGCTCACTGGAACCAGAGCCAGAGTCAGCGCACCGTGATTTGGTTGAATCTCCTTGAAGGAGAGAGAAAACCCTAGCCAGCCCAAGCCATCTTGAGCTCTCCTGTCATGACAAGATGGCAGAGTCAGATGGAGCTGGCTACTACTTGTTGTCAGCAATTTCTTCACCATTTTGTGACTTGAAGCAGTGTTTGCTCCTATCTGGAAATAAATGAGACACTTCTGGAAACCTGAAGAGACATCAGAGTAGCAAAGAGCCTGTCCCCCTCTTGGGAGGGCATCACTGGGCATCTGCCCGCAGTGACCATTTCTAGCTCTTTCTCTCCCCAGAGCTGGCATTGCCGTCTCCATAGGAGGCTGCCCTCAGATGTGAGAGCCCATCAGCCCTGCATGCAGATGGGCCTGGGAATTTGCAGGCTCCCAGGGGCAGCCTTAGCCGGGCATAGGAGATTAAATTCCTCATCCCCTGACTCCTGTCCTCAGAGCTCTGCTATTGGACTTTGTTTCATGTCACCTCCTTACTTGGCCTTCTTCTTGCCTGTCCCACACTGCACGCCCCTGCTGGTCTTTCCGAAAGCACTCCTAACAAAAATCCCCTGCACCAGAGTCCCTGTCTCCATCTGGGGAACCCGATCTATGTCACTGTTCTTAAAGCTCAGGACCACAACAGCGTTCTGCCGGAAAAGATACCGCCCCGTCACGCTTCAACACAACCGCTCACACACACAGTATTCCTATCAAAGCCATGGCCATCAGAGTTAAGGGCTCACACTAAGAATAGTTTCCAACCTTGACGGGTGATTTCTAACTAAAAGGAGATGTTGAATTTTTCACATTCAAGCAGGATCCCACTACTGCCAACCCTGTGAATTCAAAGGCTGACATTTGTGAGTGTTTGTCATCCCATGGCCTCACACTGCACCCTGGGAGTGTGAGGTAGTGACACACGGAACAGAGTGGGACCGAGCATGTCAGGGAAAGGACCACAAGTGATACAGTCCCAACTTTTACAAGAATGCAGCAGCCCCTCCACGTGTGCTCTCAGGGGGAGTATTGTGTTGGGGTGTGTCTATTTATATTTAAGGAAAGATAAAGTTGTAAAAGGTCAGCAATTCTAATTTTCTCTGGCAGGTATTTACCAAAGGAAAAAGTTCCAAACCCTTCTGGGTGGAGAGGAACAATCTGTAGGTCAGCTTTGCAATGTTAAATCACGCTGCAAACATATGAAATTGTACGTTATTTTCCCTGAGTGCTACCTTAGGTCTACAGTTCACTATTCTACATTGCTACACTGCCCCATTAACAGAAATCAGACAGTTAATTAAAAACCTGAAAACAAGGGTTTCAAATACACAAAAGAGAAAAATAAGACTTTGCACTGCTGTCCCTTCAATGAGACACAGGTAAGGATTTCCAAGCCTTGTATTCAAATCCTTAGATTTGGCTTCAACACATGAACGTTTAAATCACTTTCAAGTAGTCATAATTTTATTTTTCCCCCAATCTGACATCGGTCAAGCTTGAGAAAGATTAGAGGCAGCTTGTATGACCACACGTCGCTCTAGATGGCAAAGACAAGCCCCGCTCTGCACCGAGCCCGGTCCTGGGGTTGGGGGACCCGGCGCCAGGTCATCCTGTGGTTGCCTCAGCCCACCTGGCTGCAGTCAGCACCTGGGATTCTGCTCATTCTGGCACCCAAAGGCCCTCCTTGAACCTGACGCCCACCTAACTCCTGTGGGTCGACTTCCCTGGCTAGCGGGTGACTGTGATTTATTGAGTGCCAGCATCAGCGTCATGCCAGGCACCAGACGGGCGCTTTAGGCTCACTGCTCCTCACAAGCGCCCCACGCAGAGACTGGAATCACTAACCCCTGTGCTGCTGCAACTTGGAGGCGCGCTGAGCCCGCCCCATCCCTGTGCCACGCACCTCTTCGCCCCACCTCAGTCCTGATGCAGTCCTGAGCCTTTCCTCCACTTGTCACAAAAGACTCCTTTATGCCAAACCATTTCTGAGCGTTGACAACTTGGGGGGTCAGAAGAGGGGACATGGTGCCCTCTGCACAGCCTGGTGACCTTCCCTGCCCTCCATGTCTTGGGGTGTCAGCATCTTCCCCAGCAGGGGACATCACAGCTTTCCCACAAGCACGATGCTCTCCCCAGGCGTAATTCTGGTAGAGTCAGCTGAGTACAGCCACCCTCACCCCAAAGCACATGGGCTGCGAGCCGAGGAACAGAGAGGCTCAGGAGTTTGCTCAAGCTCACCCAGCGAATAACAATCCTAAAGGGAATTGGAGCCCAGGTCTGCCTAAAAGCCCACGCTCTCTAATGAGGTCTGCCTCTCCAAGACCAGGTCAACTGCCTGGCATCTCATTTCTTCCAAAAGACAGGCCCCATCCTGCTCTCCCTTTTCCTTGCAGGTTTAGAGAGTCACCCCCGATTTTATCCCAATAGCTGGCGCCAGTTCCTGCCCGCAGGCTCCCTGACCCCCACAGCCTAACGCGTGCACAGCACCTCCAGGCTCTCCCCTGGCGCCCCTGCCCCCGCCCTCAGTGCTCTGCCCCATCCCTCTTGTTCTTTGATGGGGACAGGTTGCTTGGGCTGCCTCCAGTCCCCTGTCCCCACACCCTCTCTCTGTTTTATTGGGCTTACCTCCATCACCTCTAGCTGGACCCCATCCTGCCCCTGGGCCACCTCCTGTCCAGCCCACGGAAAGCTCCCACAGGGCTATTGTGGCTGCCGGGCCCTACAGCCCTCACCAATTGCATCCACTGTGGTATTCACTGTTTTCAGAGAACAGCGAATCTCTCATCTCTGCCTTCCTTGTCCTTCCTCTTCGCCAAGCTGGCAAACAATGTCTGCCCTACCGAGAGTGACTCGGTTCTCCACTGTCCCTAATCACCGGGTGTTCCAGGGAGGGCCTCGTGGTGTTTGATGAAGTGTCTGGGACATCTCTACCTCCCTTCCCTTTTGCTCCATGTCAGCTGAGATGGCAGCTGCTCCAGAAAAGACTGTTGGCTAATCCATTTTCTCCCTGCTCCCTCAGACTTTCCCATGCAAAGCTAAAAATAGCAACTCAGTGCTGTTCTTAAACTAAAAGGCAGAAGCAGACTCCCCACCATCTGGACAAGGAAATGACAGCCGTGTTTATTGTGTGGGCAGGTAAGTGTGCCCCGGCCTCAGGCAGGAAACACAAACAGCAGGAAAGACAGGGAAGGGCCTCCCAGGAAGGGGGTGGTATGCACTTAATAGCAAAAGGGACGCACCAATTGTCACAGGTAGAAACTCTGAATATGAGAGTAGGAGTTGGAATTCTCAGACAACCTGCCAACCAGTTGGGGCTTTCCGAAGGGCATCACGTGGTCCACCAACACGCGCGTCCCTCAACGGCCAGCTGAGGGGTAGACTTCATCGCATAGGCAGCTGTGGCCCCTGGGAGGTGCCCCCACGCTCTGGAGGCTGCAGGTCAGATTGAAAGTCACTCCTGGAGGTTCTCAGCCTGTGCTGAAGAGCTGACATATGCAACTCCACAGCACAAGCCAAATTGTGCAATTGCTCCGGTTTCATCATTCTTTTCTTTCTCTCCTCTTCCACGAAGTCTTCCCAGACTGACCCCCCAGCAGCATTCCTTCCTCCATTCAATTTCTGTCTGCACCAACCATTGGGCATTTAATCAGGTGTGGGCTTGTGACATTCTCAGTATTGCTAAATGGAACTCTCATCTGCCGCATTGGATGTGTGCATGTGTGTGCGTGCGTGTGTGTATGTGTGTGTGTGTGTGTGTGTGTGCATGTGATCCCTGGGTCAGGAGCAGAGGGTGAGCATTGCACAATGCTGAGGAATCGAATGATTGGAGTCAGAGAGACTGGGCTCCTCATTCTGGGTCAGGCATTGATGGGGGACTCTGGGTAACTAGTAAGTCTCTCTCGCTCACCTGGAAAATGTGCTCAAGAACATGGAGGGGAAAGGAATGGCCCTTTTCCAAATCTGTCTGGAATAAGGAATTCCTATTTCCTTAGAGTCAGGAAAAGTTGGCAAAAATAAAAGCAGGGTTTAGAAATACATTTTTAGAGATTCCTCGGGAGCAAGTAAGTTTGGGAAATGTGATCAGGTAAGGGCCTGGGCGGTGGTAAATAGATGAGAGACAGATGATAGAGAGATAGCATAAATAAAGATTAAACACATAGACTGATTATGGACACGCAGATGACAGACAGGCTTGAAGACAGACAGGTAGATGATAGATGACAGATGATAGGTAGATAGAGGACAGATGGATACTGTTGATAAACAGAATTAAGAAATATTCCTGTTTGGAGGGGCTGGAGGAGCAGGCAATCAAGGAGATTTTCAGGAAAACCTCCAGCTGGAGAGAGAAGCCCACCGGATTTCACAAAGCTGCTCTCCAAGATGCGAGAGTCCTTCCACCAGACCACAGCTTCTCAGCCTTAAAACCAAAAGATGCTGCCTGGAGCTCAGGGAGAGCTCCGTGAGTAAAGTGAAAGCTAACACGGCTAAAGCAAAGAGCTTTTTAAAGTCAGTTTAAATGAGGAAACAAATGTCTCTATCTTATCCTTTCATGCCCTGTAGTATCTGATCACTCTCTACGGGAAGTCTTGTGGTCAGGTGGCAGCTGGTGGGTTCCCCGCGGCCCGCCCCGCTCCCTCCCCTCTCTCCTCTGAACTCCTGCAGGTCTTTATTTGAACATCTCTTAACACTGAACGATGGTTATGCACATGCTCTTCGTTTTAGTGAGAATAATGACCCCACAGACATCCTAACCCCCAGAGAGACTTTGGAGATGTGTTCGAGGACCTTGAGAGGAGAGAGTCTCCTGAACTGTTGGGGGATAGGTGGGGAGGTGGCTCATCTAATCGCTGAGATGCCTGTCCCCACGTCCACATGACAAGAGGGTGCAGGCTAGCCACGGGACATGGGGGGCGTGAGAGGTGGTCATCTGTGGTTGAAACAGGCGGTTGGCACATCAAGAACTTCCTTTCACCCCACAGGGGAGGCTCGATGCTCGGGCATCCCAGCACGACTCTGGCTGGGCCCCGCCTCGAGCCTCCAGCTCAGTTTTCATGGGGCTGATATCCAGGCCCATCCTGGAGAGAGGCAGTCGGTCCGCCACGGCCGGAGACACACTGGGTGTGAGGGCTCCTCTCTCCCTGGGACAGAGGTGGCCTCACACAAGGATATGAGCAGCACAACAGGCCCTCCTTGCAGCAGGCACGGAGGCAGGGCAGTCACCTCTAATGACCAGCATCACCTCACGTCTGCTGCAGGGCCTGGGTCTTGCCGACTGGCTCTGAAAGGCCAGTGCTTTGAAACGCCATTTAGCACCCCTGGGGCAGATCGAGAGCTCCGAGGGGCTCAGGGGTGGGATTGCTGGATCTGCAGGAACACTGTGACTCAGCACGTGCCTAACAAGCACCAACCATGGGCCCCCGCACTGCTGAACGCTCAGGCTGCCACGTGAAGCAAGATGATGAGGTGGGAGCACTGAGTGATAAGCAAACACGTAAGTTATCGCTTATAAAATTACAATGAATGTAAAAACAGGGGGGACGCAATAGCTTTAAAGAGCGTAAGGAAATCTCGAGGGACTGTGTTGTGTCCCAAAAGCCTCATCCTGCATCACCTAGTAAGCGGGGCACGAAGTTGAGCACTAAACCTCCTTCCAGATGCCCCGCTGACCCTCCTCTCTCATGGCACTCTGTGTCCTTCTGTTCCAGAGCCTGCAGGGCCAGCGTCACCTGCCTTCTTTGTCTGCCTCCCTCTCAGCCACCCCTGCCACTCACCTCCAGCCTCGGCTGGGCCCTTCCTCCATCACTTCCTGTGGAGTAGAGGGCCTGGCCCTCCCTGCACCCCAGACGCTCTGGCTTGGCTGTACCTGGAACTGTTCATACCCAGCCCTGCCCAGCTCTAAGGATGCGTCTTGAGTCTGTGCTACAGAAAATCTGTAAGAACCTTTCTCCTACCTCCCAGCACCAAGAAGCCCCAAATTGAGCCACACATCTTTTCTCATTATATATTCATTCATATATTCATTTCATTCATGTGCTCATTCATTCATCTCCTAATGAAGCATTTATTTATGGTTATACCATGTGCTAACTGCCAGGTATCTAGAGATGAGAGCTCCGCCTGCCAAGGCACACATGCAGTTCCAAACGAGGGGCTGAGCATAGGAGTGAGCTACCCGAAATGAGCAAAATGAGCGAGGAGGGCAGAGGTGGCTCTAAGGAGAGTGAGTATTTCATTCCTGCCCTGATGAAAACTTGCGGTCTGTGCCCTGTCGCAGAACAAACTGAATGATCATCTCTTCTGTAATTAGCAAAGCTTATTTCATGTGCTTCTAAAAGATCTATAGCAGTGCTAACAGTGAAAACATTTTTCCCTTCCAGGAAACTGGAGGGCCCCTTGCCTCCAATGTTTATGGGGATTCATAGAAAAAAGACGAAGTTGCACCATAGGTTTCTATGCCATGATGAAAGTCTATGCAAGGTCCAGTTGGGCCAAAGAAAGGAGAAGTCAAGTCCAGGTGAAGGCAGCGTTCTGGGGACGGTAGCGCTGCCTCTCTGTGCTTGAGCTATATCTTAGTGATGAACAGAGGTTGGCCAAGCTGGCAGGAAGGTGCAAAAGGGTTTTCCAAAGTACCAGGAAGACCTTAGCAAAGTCATGGACCCATGAAATTTCAAAGATACTTCATTAAGATATATTGCCGCCTAATATTATTAATAATAAGTTATCCACAAATTGAGTGGCTTTAAAATAGCACACACTTATTGTCTCACAGTGTCTGTGGGGCGGCCACCTAGGCACAGCTTAGCTGGCTCCTGTCCTTCGGGATGTCCTACCAGATGGCAATCGAGGTGCTGGCCAGGGCTGGGGTCTCATCTGAAGGCTCAAGGGAAGGGCCTGTCTCCAAGCTCATGTGGTCGTGAGCAGATGTCAGTTCTTCAAGGGTTGTTAGACTGAGGGCCTTAGTTCCTAGCTGGCTGTTGGCCAGAGGCCACTTTCAGTCCCTTGCCAAGTGGACGTCTCCAACACAGCCACTTGCTTCACCAAAGCTCACAAGCCAGGAAGGCAACAGAGAAAATCTGCTCGCAAGACAGAAGTGACAATCTCTTGTAACCTAATCACAGAAGTGACTTCCCATCACTTTTGTCATAGTCACAGCAAGTGGCTAGACCAGCCCAAATTCAGGGGAGGGGCTACTACAGGGACGTGGCTACCAGGAGGCAGGGAGCATTCGGGCTGTCTTAGACTCTGCCTCCCACAGTCTATTTGGGGAATTGCAGGGTGTCTTGGAGCAAAGCACAGGATGCCATTGGAGGCAGTTGGGTCCAGGCCAGGAGGCCTCATAACCCATGCCAGAGCACTAGGTAGAAATAGGGCTCCTTTCTTTTCTTTTAACTCACCTTTTTGCTTGGTTTTGTTTTTCAAAATCACTTTAGCTTCCTTGGTTGCCTGAATTCTCATCTTACACATCCCACACCACCGGTTCCCGACTCTTCACTGTGTCCTATCCTCTGGTAGGTACCAGCACAGCTATCGTCCAGACACACCTGAGACTTTAACAAACGCAACTGAAGTCAGTGAAACTCCCCTGACCCTAGACAGGGGACTCCCCCAAATCCATCACTTAGACTTTAGGGGAAAGTTGTTTTGGGCCGTCCAAAAAAACCAGAACAGATGAGGGGAGGAGAGGGAAGAGTAAGGGCTCAAAGGTCTCCTTGGGAGCCCTTCCCACAGCTCTCTGTGTTGCCCTTAATCGTGGGGCTGCCACCAGGCTGCCACCATTCCAAATCCATCATCAGCTCCATGGTTTAGAGAGAGGCTCCAGAGAAGCCGAAACTTCCCAAACTACAACCAACTTTCCCTGAGGAAATGGCCTAATATCATGCTCCCTCTTTGCTAAAAATGCCGCCTGATGATGGTTGTCACAAGGATGCTGGTTCCTTCTTTTCATCACAGTTGAATAATGTTCATAGTTCTGGCTTCTAGAGACTTTTACTGGCTTCTTTACCTTGATCACTTTTCCTGCACGTGTGAGAGTGTGCTCTTGCCAAAGCTCATTTCTCCATGCTTAATAAAGCATTTTATGGACTACTTTTCTGGCATGAAGCCCCACACTTCATGCTTTGATCTGTGAACTCTACTCATACATAACTGTTATAGTATTGAGGAAGAATTACCCTTCCAAATATCTTAGCCGTATCCAAAATATTACACTCCAAGGTTCCATTTGGAAGCCCTGGGGACTCATTTCCTGTGATCCTTAGATCCCTTTGGCCTCAGTCCTTGACCCATCCATTATTAATCTCCCAGGGAAAAGAATACAAGCTACGATATAGTCGTGGATTTCAATAATTTCCACCCAAGTACTTTCTGCAACCATACTCACCGGTTACTGCACATCCATGTGGAGGATGGCTGCCTTTAAAAATGGATTGTGACCGAGTTCCAAATACAACGGCTTTGATCTCTCAGCCAGAAGACATCTGCTTGCCTCTTATGACATTTTTACCTTCTAGGTTCAGGCCAAAATGGTCCCTGAGCGTGTCTCCCGGCTGGAGTATCATTCCTTGTCTCCTCTGTTTCCTTGGCTTAGTGTTATCACCTCCTCCTTCCAGCACTTTCACGGCATCGGTCCGTGTAATATTTTACCTTGGACCGAGAGAACTTCTGCAGCTGACAGGCCATTGCACGGTCTTTGAAGTGTGCTGGCTCTAAGCGAGTCTCTGGCTGGAGAAACAACTTACTGGAATTACTTAGAAGAATCCTTTCCGCTTTTGTTTCCTTTTCTGTGTTTCCTCATGGATGAGAATGTCAGTAGTCAGGAGAGAAAGTACCAGACATTGGGTCCTCTCCATGGGTCAGCTGAGGATGCACTTTCTCCCACTTCCTCCCTCCCACAAACAGCGACTGTATGGCACGGAGTCCCTTTCTCCCTCACTACCTCCATTTCCCAAGCTCATCCCCTCCTGGTCCCAAGCCCCAGTGCTGCCCCTGCTTGGCATATGTGCTGAAGTTTAAATCAGGTGTTCTCCATCTGGCAAGAAAAGCCTGGCCAGAATCCACCCCCCGCCCCCATCCCTGCCAGGAAACACTTCCTTCAGGTTCACCTGGGCCTCTGCTCCCTTTGCAGAGACAGGCATGGGCCTCGGTGGGATACAAGGAGATTTGTTTAACTGCTTCAAAATAATTATTTGCATGCAGAAGACCTTGAAACAAAAGCCTCTGTGTGTGTAAAGATGCCACAAGATTAAGCCTTTGTGTGGGTCCCTTCTAAAAAGAAGTGTGATCACACAAATCGCACCTGAGAGCTAAATGAGCTATCGAATGACCCAACAGACTTGGCCGAGCAACTCCACCTGGCTGGCGCAGTGCCTCCATCCTGCAGTGGTCGCCTCGGTTACACTTCACAACCGGCCCTCACTTCTCTGCAAGCTGTGCCTGTGTCTCCAATAGGGAGTCTGCAACCAGGCCCGCTGGAGGGGCAGGAAAGATGGGCAAGAGAGTAGGATGATTTGAGGATGGACACAGCACTTACAGACACCCAGGAAATGTTACTGAATGAGCCATTTAACCTAATGAGACCACAACCTACCAATTACCAAGCCAGAGTGAGGAAACTGGAGTTGCAAGTCTTAATTCAAAAGGGAAGAAACTGACCGCAAACCCTGCTCATCATTCTATCTCTACCACCTCAGTAAGCAGCATGTGAGTCATAAAATCTTACCACTGAAAGAAACCTGAGAGTTCCTATAGTCCTACCCTCTCCCGCACATGAAGTTCTGGGAGGTTATGGAGAATCCCGAAGGTCAGACAGCCGTCAGATCCCAATGGATTAAAAGTCTGAATTTTAGTGTGTGACTTTCATTCATGCAGAGGCAAGCTCTATTGATGGAGACCTTGAATGGTTTCCTAACAAAAGCCAAGTAGTAATTGTAAAGCCTTCATTATCAAACAGCACTCATGAATGTCCACGTACACAGGCTGTGTGTGAAAAGCAATGAAGACAGTAGTTACCATCTGCCTCCTGGGTTGCCCTGGGTTTCCCGCAGAGACCCAAAACTCAGCGCACTTACAACTAACCTGTTAGCATTCCCCCAAAACCCATGATCTCCATCAAAGTTCACCACTTCCATCAACAGCAGCTGGTATGCACCGTAAGAGCCTCAACTCTCACCTGGGCTGCTGCATGCAACAGCCTGCAGGCACTTCCCCCCGACCCGACCTTGGCCCCTTCCAACCATCCTCCACACTGCAGCAGACAGTGAAGTATCCAAAATGCAAACTTGATCTTCTGTTACTTGACTTCGGATCTCTCAAGGCTTCCCCAGGCCCAAGTGAGAGAATGTTCAGACTACACATTGCCGCACCCCCAGCTTTACGCGATCAGGCCTCTGCCTTCACGTCCAGCCTCATCCCTCTCCTCTGCCACACACCCTCTGCCCCACCAGGCACAAACACTCGCATGCTCTCCATCACCTCTGTGCCTTTGTCCATGTTATTGCCTCTTTCTATAAGACCTCACTTACATCTCTTGGACTGAAGTCTACTCATCCTTCAAGGCCATCCTTCAAATGCCATCTCCTGGAAGCCTCCTTTAGTGCCATAACTCTTGAAGCAACTTGTGCAAACCCAGATCATGTTGCTGAATTAATGGTTACATGTCAGTGTTTTCCTTCACTATAAACTCCTGAAAAGCTAAGACAAGACTCTTTCCAGCTTTGCATCCTAGCATATTGCCTGGCATGTAGGAGTTATATAAGTGATGTTGGTTTATTAGAAGAAAAAATGAATCAATTTATTGGGCACCTATGATATGCCTGTCACTAGAGCTACAGAAATAAACAAAACAGAAAAGAATCCCTGCCCTTCTGAAACTTATATCATAGTTGGGGGATCAGACAATAACCAAATGTATAACTATATAATATCAGCTAGTGGTAAGAGCTAAAAGGAAACATAAAGCAGGTGAGGAGACAGGGAATGGTGGGGGAGGGCTACTTTAGATGGTAGGGTGAGAAACAGTAACTCTGAGTGGTGACATTTGGGCCTGGACCTAGATGAATTAGGGAGTCCCACCAGAGGGAAGAAGAACAGTCCAGAAATAGGGGAATTAAGTATCAGGGCCCTGACATGGAAGGATGTTTGTCTTGTTTGAGGAATGGCAAGGAGGTCCAGTGTAGCTGGCGTGCAATGAACAATGGCGAATAACAAAATCAAGGTTGAAGAAATGGCCAGATCTATAGACCCCATAGGCATTGTGAGCATACATGTGTATCTCACAAAAGAAATCATGAAGACAAAATTCAAGAAGGAGGCAGGGAGGGGGTACCAGAAGAATATAGGTTGCTATGAGCTATTGTTAATATCCTAGTTCTGGGGTTGATTGGTGGATTCGTGGGTTGCATAATATGGATTTGCTTTATGGGAAATAACTAACTAGCAAAACTATGCATGAACCAAAGATGATAACTGATAACATGTCATGAGCCAGGAATAATCACTCACCTATGCCCTAGAGAGATATGAAATAAAGTAATTTGCCTGGGACTAGTCATTATTCCAGAATAGTCATCTATATTGCTTGTAGTTACAGAAAACCTAAGTTAATACCTGATTAAATGAGGAATTCTCTTCAAATTCCTTTTTTCCCTGGTTGCTGCTGTTTTTAATACTTTCCAGCAGGAAGCATCGAGCAGCGTGCGGCTCACAGTCTGTGGATCACAGGGTCCCAGTGCAGGAAGCTGCTGGGCAGGTACACCCTCTGACACTTGGCCCTGACAGCTGACCCAGACACCTTGACAGCTCGGGCACTCACTGGAGGAGGTCAGAACGCAGTGCTGAAGTCAGACAGACCTGAGTTCTGCCGCTCCTTTGGCAAACTCCTCAGTCTCCCTGAGCGGCAATTTCTCAACTGTAAACTGCAGCGTATTAGTTCCTCAGGACAACTGTAGCAAAGTGCCACACACTGGGTGGCTTAGTAATCCCTCACAGTTCCAGAGGTTGGAAATCAAGCCTTCCAAAGGCTCTAGGGAAGAACCACCGTCTTCCTCTTCCTGGCGTCTGACAGTTGCTGGCAATCTTTGGCATTCCTTGGCTTCTAGCTGCATCGCTCCTGTCTCTGTCTCCATCCTCACCTGGCATTCTCCCCACATCTCTGTGTCTTCATGTGGCCTTCTTATAAGATTAGATTTAGGGTCCATTCTAATCCTCACCTTAACTAATTACGTCTGCAAAGATCCTGTTTCTAATAAGGCCACATTTTGAGGTTCTAGGTGGACGTGAATTTTGGAGACACTCTGTTCAACCCAGTGCCTGGAGATAATAGTATAGCTCAAAGGTCTATATAAGAAATAAATTAGAAAATACAGGCCGGGCGCGGTGGCTGACGCCTGTAATCCTAGCATTTGGGAGGCCGAGGTGGGCGGATTGTTTGAGCTCAGGAGTTCGAGACCAGCCTGAGCAAGAGCGAGACCCCGTCTCTACTAAAAATAGAAAGAAATTATCTGGCCAACTAAAAATATATAGAAAAAAATTAGCCAGGCATGGTGGCACATGCCTGTAGTCCCAGCTACTCGGGAGGCTGAGGCAGTAGGATCGCTTGAGCCCAGGAGTTTGACGTTGCTGTGAGCTAGGAGGACGCCATGGCACTCACTCTAGCCCGGGCAACAGAGTGAGACACTGTCTCAAAAAATAAATAAATAAATAAATAAATAAAAGAAAATACAAAGCACCTAACACAGTGTAAACATTCAATACATTTTAACTGCTAATATATTTATCATCATCCTTGTCATCATCATCCAACATCTCAGGAAAAGGATTCTATTTCTGAGCTGTAACATTCCACCCCACTGGCTAAGGTGACCACAAGTGAAATTTTCAAACAGGCCTAGGTTCAAATCTTGGCTCTGACGGAAACCAGTTGTGAAACTTCTGGCAAATGACTTAACCTCCTTTCTGAGCTTCCATTTATCTACACTGATGGGAATTACCTGCTATCTATCTATCTCCCTGTCCAGCCAGCCAACACTTCTGTGGCATTTGTGCCAGGCACTGTTCTAAATAGATTTACAAATATCGGCTCATTCAATCTTCTCAAAACCTCATGAGTTAGGTACTATTATCTCCATTTCACAATTGAGGAAATGGAATCACCAAGTATTGAAGACAGTTGCCTAGAGTCACATAAGAAGTAAGTGACAGAACCAGAATTCAAACCCAGGCAGTCTGGCTCCAGAATTCCTCAAGGATTAAAAGGCAAGGCTTAAATAAAACACGTAGCCAGTGCTTAGCATACACAAAGCGGCCAATATACGGTGGTGTAGTGACTGTGCTCCCTCCTGCCAACCTTCCCCTGTGCTAACCCCAGCCTCGCCTCTCCTCTCTCTTCTTTCTCTCGGCTCAGAAGCGCCTGTTGTTACCGATGTTGACACTAAACCAGAGCCAAGTTCCACATGTAAATGTTCAGGCTGCTCGAGTTTCATTCCGTTTCCTGGGGTGTCTTGCCCTCTTTTCTATTTTGTACTTACTCTCTGGAGTGACCTGTGACCACGGTGGCCAGAAGGGTTACAGCAGGAGAGGGAGCTGCAGGCCTCCCTGGCAACCAGTGAACCGTGGCTGCGTCTTTCCTCTGGTGGGGACGGAGTTAAGCAACAGGCTGTCAGACACATCTTGGGGACTGACAGCCGCCCCATGGGGCCACTCGCTAAGCCCAGGGACTTGTGCGCTGGCCTTGACACAAGATCCTTGAAAGATCCATCATGGGACAAAAGCTCACTCAGATTTAGAAATGCCACTGCAAGGGGAGAAAGAGGAAACTCCTCCTCTCATTGAGAATGCCAGTCCACGGTGGCGTCGGGAGGTAGGGGCGGCGAGCCCATGCCGGAGCCTCCATCTTTGGGCGTGGTGGGGTCCTGGCCAGGGCGTCCCTCCTCCCACCCTGCCCAGCCTCACCCTGAGCAGGAGGCGTTCACATGACTCTAGTCCAACAGTCTGAGCCGTGGCATCGACTCCCACTTGCTGCTAGTTGGCCTCCGCCCTGGTGCCCAGGTCCTGACAACTGGTGCCGTAGAAAGAAGAGGAGCCCCACCCCACCCCCCATTCTCCTCCCGCCTTTCTGGCTGTCACCAGGGTCAGCACAGACATGGCAGCTGCCCCAGAAATCCAGTCCCTAAGAGAGTGTGCGCATATACCCAGAATGAGAGAACTGGGTAGATCCAAACTGCAACTGAAGCAACTTCTGGGTAAGTTTGCTCACCCTTCCGACCAATGCACAGCACGAGGACAGACGTTCTCCAAGAGGTGAAGCAAAGGACAGCCCTTGGCAAATTGGGAAGCAAGCCCCGAGCCACTGCTGCTCCACCCTTCCCCTTTGGGGGCCCCTCCCTGCCCCCTCCCACAGACCTTGTGCACATGGGGAGGCAGACACCCTCTTCGCAGCCCGCCTTACTTCCCTTCTTCCCTAGGGGACACACCTACCCACCCCCAGACTTGCCAGGGCTCACTCTCTCAAGAAACAAATCCTTGCTAATTTGTCAACCACCTGTTTGGGCTGCATCTCCCAGATGCCGTTATGACTTGTCCCAGGTAAAATGTACCAAAGATGTGGCTGGTGGAAAGTCTTTAAGTCATTCCTAAACCTACTGCAGCTCCCCTGCAGGCTGGTAAGATTTATGCAGCGTTTACACTTCCTGCTGTGAGGCGAGGGGGTTTTCTATGAACCGGTTACTCAGTCCCTAAGAACACACTAGCAGAAAGCAATCAAGTCCTCCTGCTGAGAGCCTGGGGAAGCCGAACGTGTCTCATCCCACACTTGCCTAAGCTCCAGGCGGGAATCAGGACTTGGGTCACTCGCCCTTCACAGGCGTGTCATGTGCCCAGGCAAACCACGCTCCCCTCTGGGGTCCACGCAGCCCAGCCCGCTGGAGCTCTGGGGACTGCGCTGCCGGCCACAGGACGCACATTTCAAGGAGATTTGGAGCTTCTGGCGATTTAAATGAATCGCACCCTCCAGGAAGCATAAATTATAACCAGTTTCTGTCCCTATCAGTACCCACTTTGCTTACCTTTCAATTTTATCTGAAAGGCAGGGAAAACTCAGATTTTTTTTTTCACTTAATACTCCCTCATGCTTCTTGCTGTATTATGAATTTAGTAAAAAATATACATAGTATCTGACTATTCCAGATACCTCAAATAAATAGAATCATATACATATTTTGTGTGTGTGTATATATATATGCACATGTTTGTGCATGTAAATATATAAATTCCACTTCTGCAAGGTACCTGGAATAGTCAAATTCATGCAGACAAACATGGAATGGTGGTTACCACGAGCTGGGGGCAGGGAATAGGGTTATTAGTATTTAATAGAGTTTCAGTTTGAGAAGATGAAAAATTCTGGAGATGGATGGTGGTGATGGCTGCACAACAATGTGAATTGTACTTAATGCCACTGAACTGTGCACTAAAAAATGGTTCACATGATAAATTTTATGCTATGTATAATTTATCACCTATATGTGTACATATTATATATTAATATATATATATTAGCTCAACTCTTATTTAGAAATATAACTACTTTCAGACAGTCTGCCTTTTACTTTTTGATCTCTCTCCTCCTTTTTCATAGTGTATGTCTTGGTTTGGGTCTTTTGTCTCCTAAATATTTTCCGGATTTGGCTTTTATGCAAGCAGGAGGAACACCACTCCGACAAAAACCCCCAGCCCTCTCCTCCTTCTGCCTTCCCTGTAGCCACCCTCTTCTCAGTTGCTTTTAAGCAGAAAGCTTTACTAGTTAAAGAGAAAGTCCTTGATTTTCAGTGGTACTTTTAATAATTCATAAATCATGAGAGGTTCAAACAAGTTCAAAGTTTAAAAGTTTAAAAGTTTTGCTGAAGCTTTAAAGTTTAAACTGTCAGAGGCTTTGACAAAAAACTTTTCCTGTCTGGAATATTTAAGATTGTTGTGCCATATTATATTCAGGACTCTACTATATCCTCCTCTCCCAAAATGCTTCTCCTAAGAAAATGCCGGCTTGTGGGCGCCCAGCGTTCTCCCTTGTGCTGGGGTGCCAAAGGCAGTCCCTGAGACGGCGGGGCGCAGACGGCTACAGGTACAGGGAGACGGCCCAGGGGATTTATGACCATCCGAGCTCTGGGTAAAAAGCACTTAGCCAGAATTGCTGTTGTGTGGGGATTTCTCTTTAAAAGAATGGAAATTGTAAAATGAGATCCTGGCAAATGTGTGTAACAAGGTCTTGGCCAAAGACAGTGAGTTGTGCATAATCTGCTATTTCAAAATCTGGAAGCAGAGAGACCAAATCTTCCGCTGGCCTCTAGCTGAACTCTAATATTTCAGGCATAATTACTCTATTTGCATGTGCAATTGAGTGTGGTGTCAGCCACCCACACCAAGGCACTTTTTGGAGGTTGTTGGGACTAGAACACACACGGTCATTTCTATTTCAGACTGTGTTTGACCGAGGAAGCATGTAATGTGGAGGTCACTTCCAACATCCTGGCCTTGTACCCCGGTCTGCATACGCTGTGCTATTGGGCTCACTCTATTTCTCAGAAACCTACTACGGCTCCACTGGCTTTCAGGTGAGATCCAAATGCTCATTGACGAACTTGCAAGGCCGCCATGCCTCACATCAGACACTCTGCAGACAACCAAACCCTCTACTTCTCTTCCATCTGCCTTCCTCACTGCCACCTCCAGCTCATCCATTTGTCATTCCTCACTGCTGAGAAGATCTTCTTTCTTCTTGTCACCAAACACTTAACATTTCTTCAAAATTCTCCTCTTCCTTATGATTCCACAAGCCATCAGCATCCATTCCAGGAACAACTTCAGCATCATCAAAATCTTTGCCTAGGTTTCAGGATTAGGTGTCAGGGTGATGTAAAATTATCCCACAATGGGAATGTCATAACACCAGACTTCAACTCTCGTTCCCACTCTTTGACAATAATAACTGCACTCTTACATAAATCGCCTCTTTGATCCTGACCACAAGCTCCCTTCCACACCTTCACCTCCCAGGTGAGACTTCAGTCCTAGGTCCTCTGCTGGGTTCACCAAGGATTCCTAATGAGAAAACCCAACGCTGATTTTCCAGTCTCTTCCACGCAGCCTCTTGGTGGCATCTGACACTGGTCCCCACTCTCTTCTTGAATTTTTCTGTTCTCTTGACTTTAATTTGCCCATTTCTCCTGTTTTTGTGCTTACCTCCACCTCTCTAGAGGTGCTTACCTCCACCTCTCTCCACCTCCTCTCTCTCCCTTCACCCTTTGCACCAGCAAGAGTATACAGCTTTTCATATCTCCGTGCCTCTGCAAATGCAGTTTCTCCTAAATGGCAGCCTGCATCCTACTTTCTGCCTGGTGAGCCCCCATTCGTCCATCAGCCCCAGCTCACTTCTGCCATGAGCTCTCGGGTGTCTCTATCAGCAGAGAGACCCTCCTCCTCCCGCACACTCCTAGACCACCACTGTGCTCCCCACCATGGCCCCTTCACTGGACATGAGACTCTGGGCTGCTCATCTGTGATCCCTCGGCACCCAGTAGTGTCTGGCACTGCAGCTTCCAGTTTCTCTTTTGAATGAATAAAATCTCATGGCACTAAATGACACCCTCTGGGTCACTAAGTGCAGCTCGTTAGCACAGTGCCAAATTCATTTCTCCTCTCCAGTTGCAATCTGATACAATTTTCACTATTCCTGGGTAGTAAGTCTGAACTTTTAAAGAGAAAAGAGAGAAATTCTCACTTAGATGAATCGCCCCACCCCGGCAGGCTCACCTGCCTTTCTCTGCAGGTTATAAAATCCACTTACCCAGTAGCACACATTTAGGTATCATGTGTAACATTCTGATTTCTACTAGAGTAGCCATAAATTACTTCATGCTAAAACCAGGCAGACATTGCATGCTTCATAGAAAGCCCTGTAGTTGACTCTCTGTTCTGGTATATGAATTAAGGATATTTTAGATATTTGTGGGTAGGATTTCCTTTGCTTCAGTCTGTGGGGAGATGGCATAGCTTACCCTTGCATAGTTATCATGAGAGATGTCAGGCTTTGAAGTCTGACAGACTGGGATTTAAATCCTGGCTTCATCAGCATGTGACCTATGGAATGTTTCTTAACCTCTATGCCTCAGTTTCCTCATCTGTAAAATGGAAAAAGTGAAGCCTCACAGTGCTGTTGTAAAGATAAAATGAGATCATGTCTTTAAAGCATTTATCAGAGGAAGCCCTCAATCATAGCTACCACTTACTGTGCTAAGGCTTTATATATTATATAACTATATACACCCACAGGAATATGTAAAAATATATATGTATATACATGTATTGTATTTATATATATACACATACATGTGCAGAATGTGTGACTACTGTCTTATTTATACACCCACATATTGCCTGTAACGATATAGAAACCTTACAACAACCCTATGACGTAGGTACCATAATTATCTCCACTTTACAGATGAAAAAACTGAGACAAGCTAAGTAACTTGTCCAAAGTCACATAACTAGTAAGTAGTAGACCTGGAATTTAAACCCAGGCAATTTGGATTCAAAGTCTGTGCTCTTAACACTCCATTAAAATGTCTCATAAGGCCTTAATGGACTCAATAAATGGTAACCATCATCATCATTACAGTTATCGGGCATGCCAACCATGTCTAGTCCATATTACAAAAATGCTCTAGCCAGGCTGACCACTCAGTCTGCTCTGGGGTGATAACTTTGTTGCACAAACAAAATTGTTTTAATCTGGTAGCCTCCGGGGCTGCCCCAAAGGTCAACCCGGTGTGACACTCATACTCGGGCAGTAGGAAATACTGTCAAGGGAGGCCTTGAAATTCCAAAGAGCCACGCCAGGACACAAGCTGGCACAAAGTCAGAGTGTGGCCTTGGCACAAACTCGTCCTGTTGTTTATTGCCTTCCTTCTTGTAGCTGAAGGAAGAGAGAAGAGGTGATTCCTGCCCCCCAACCAATGCCAGCCAGACTGTGAGATTTTGTAATCATGTCTGTCTCAGATCACAGCCCCGCAGAAATCAGACATGGAAGTACTCACTTGGGTTGCCCATGCATTCCACCCTTGAGACAGGAAATGAGAACTCCTAACCCAGTGTCACTGTTTTGTTGTAAAAATCACAATCACTTGTAAAATATATAAGTGGAATTAAACGTATCTTAGTGCCATGGGCTTGTTTACCAGAAATTTCATTTAGCCTTTGTTTTCTTTTCCTTCTTGTCATCACCTACATTTATTGACCACCCTTCTTTACCCATTTTCTCCCATCCCCCATCTCCAAGTGTGTTGTTTGCCTTGACCCCTATTAAGGGTCTTTGTCCTCTATAATCTGTGCAAAATATGCTTTCTTGAAGTATTTCATCTTTAGAATCAGGCAGAGCTGCCTTTCAATTCTGATTCTGTTTGACATTAGGCAAGCTTGCCTCTCTGGGCCTAAATGTTTGCATATGTAAAGTGGGTATGATAAAGAAGGCAAGTTAAGAGAGTTTTGGGGCTGTTAAGGTACAATAATAGCAGCAGCTAAAGCTCACTGAGAATTAGCGCATGTCCTTGATTACTGTGCTAGGGGCCTTTTCCCAATCTTACAGGTAAGACTGCTGCATGAAGGAAGATTCTAGAGTCCCATTTGACACTGCGCCCTTTGCAGGAGGCACATCTCCACCCTAATGGGAGGACAGGAAGACTGTCTCCTCTGTCTGACCTTGGACACTGCACTGTGGCACAGGCGTCATTTCAGTTAATCCTCACAAAAATCCCACAACGAAGGTACTGTTCCTTTCCCCATTTTACAGATGAGGGACCTCAGTTACGAGAATAACTTGCTGTCTGCAGTCATACCACCCCGAATGCACCCAGTCTCATCTGATCTCAGAAGCTAAGCAGGGTCAGGCCTTGTCAGTCCTTGGACGGGGAAGAGAATAACTTGCCCAAGGTCATCCAATGAATGAGTGGCGGAGGGGGTACTCTTAATTACCATGGAATATAACAATGTAACAAACAGTAGTAACAACAACAATCAGTGATTGTTGGTGCTTTTTCTGCATGCCAGGCGCTGTTCTAGGAGCCGTGCGCAGGTTGTTGTGTGCAATCCTCACATCGGTGCTCTGAGGCAGACGCTATTACTAAGCTCATTTTACAAATGTGTAGCTTGAGAGGCAATGACGTTAAGTGACTTGCCGAAGGTCATGCAGTTGGTTAAGTAGACAGAGCCAGCATTTGGAAGCTGGAAGTCTGAATTCACAGCCAGGACCTATCCCACGCTGTCCCTTCAAAATGAAATAATGAGATGCTGCATCTGAAGGTATTAGCCCAGGACCTGGCACATACTGATGTTCAATGTATTGTTATTGTCATTGTCATTATCACTATTGCAGTGATAGTCAATATTAGTTTTCTATTGCTATATTAAAAATTACCACACATTTAGCAGCTTACAGCAACACACATTTGTCGTCTCCTAGTTTCCGCAGGCCGGGCGTCCCGGCACGGCTTGGCTGGGTCCTCTGCTCTGCATCTCACGAGCCTGCAATCGAGGTGTCGGCCAGGTTGCATTCCTTCTGGAGCTGACTGGCCTCTTTCAGGCTCGTGTGATTGTTGACAGAATTCAGTTCCTTGTGGCTGTAGGACTGAAGGCCCCCAGCTTCTTACTGGCTGTTGGCTGGAGGCCACCATCAGGTCCTAGAGGTCCCTGGAGAGTGGCCCTCTCTGAGGGAAGCTCACATTGGAGCAGCTGACGTTTTCAAGGCCAGGGGAAGAATCTTGTCCTCCAGTCTGCTAAGATGCAGTCTTATTTAAAAATCATAATCACAGGAACGATGTCATATCACCTTTGCCACAGTCTACTGGTTAGATGCAAGTCATGGGTCTCACCCACATTCAAGAGGAGGGAATTATACAAGTTGGGCCCCTTGGGGTCACCTTAGATGTGCCCCAAGTTCCTTGGCTGCAATTTTTATTTCTCCCCCACTTGCCTCAATTTCCTTTCCATCTGCATAGAGTATCACTTCCCATTTCATCTTTACTTTCATATCCACAACAAAACACTTTCTTACTTTATCTGTAAAATTCTAAGATTCATTCTTCTCCTTTTTACCACGTTTGCATAAAGGTAGATGGGGTAAGCACACTCACTGTTTCTCTGCACACTCCACAACACCTCCGATACCAACTCTGAGGAAACAGTTTCTCTTGCAACACAGCAGAGAAAGCTTCTATAACCAGGTGTGGAGAGGCTTTCCCACGCTCCAAGCAATTCTCCAGTGGGCACCACATGGGTGTCCTATGATTCAAGTCAATTCTGACACTATCTACCTGGAGTTAGCATCATATCTCACAGGTGCAGGGCTCAGTCCCACAAGACTGCTCCCACTTCTGACACCAGCCCAAGTCCCAGGTTATGACCTGTGCTTCTGACTTGACAGCTATAAATCGGGGCTCCCAGGACCACCTCCTCGGATTTGATGATTTGCTAGAGTGGCTCACAGACCTCAGGGAAACAATTTATTTACGTTTACAGGTTTATTATAAAGGATATGATCAAGGATACAGATGAACATCCACATGGCAAGGTATGGGGGACGGGCACGGAGCATCCATACTCTCCCTGGATGTGCCACCCTCCAGGCACCTGTGCATGTTCAGGAACCCAGCAGCTCACTAAATGTTGATCAGAGTTTTTATAGAGTTTAATCTCCAGCCCCTTCCCAGAGGTCAGCAGTGGAGCTGGAAGTTCCAACCTTCTAATCATTTGGTCTTTCTGGTGACCAGCCTCATACTGAGGCTATCTAGGGGCCCACCCTAAGTCACCTCATTTGCATAAACTCAAGTGTCATCAGAAGGGGCTCATTATGAATAACAAATGCTACTTCCATCACTCAGGAAGTTTCCAGGGTGTTAGGAGCTCTGTGCCAGGAAACGTGAACGAAGAACAGGCATATTTCATAGTGCACCACAGTCAAGATCCAAGCCAAGGCATCTCCGTTTCTCTCCAACTCACCCAGGACCATAGTTTATTCATTTTTAACAGCTTTATGGATATACAATTTACATATACAGCATTCAAAGTGTACAATTCAGTGTATATTTATAGAGTTACACAGCCATCACCATAATATAGTGTTAGACGATTTCATCACCCCAAAAACAAACCTCATACCCTGCAGCAGTCACCCCCCAATTCCCTTGTTCCCCTCAACCCTAGAAAACAACTCATATATTTTCTGTCTTTATAGATTTGGCTGTTCTGGACATTTCATATAAATGGAACCATACAGGAAATCAAGGATTTTAACTTCTCCAAATAGGGTTCAAAATAAGCATTGTTATTTATTTTTCCACCTCACAATTTTTTATAAGTAGCTACTATACATAAAGGCCCTGGAAAGATGAAGATACAGGTGAGATTCAGCTCAGTCTGATAAAAAAAAAACGGCAAATATACAACTATCTACACCATAGGTCTTCAACACACATAAACACACATGAACATCACAGAAGATGAAATTCATAGTGAATTTTAAACTCACTAGAATACAACAGAATGCAAAACTATTATCTCTGAGAGGTGAATTTTTTTTTTTTTTAGGGAAAAAATAACGTTAACCGGCTGGGCGCAGTGGCTCACGCCTGTAATCCTAACACTCTGGGAGGCCGAGGCAGGAGGATCATTTGAGCTCAGGAGTTCAAGACCAGCCTGAGCAAGAGTGAGACCCCATCTCTACTAAAAAAAAAAAATATAGAAAGAAATTAGCTGGACAACTAAAAATATATATAAAAACAAATTAGCCGGGCATGCTGGCGCATGCCTGTAATCCCAGCTACTCAGGAGGCTGAGGCAGGAGAATCGCTTGAGCCCAGGAGTTTGAGGTTGCTGTGAGCTAGGTTGACGCCACGGCATTCACGCTAGCCCGGGCAACAGAGCGAGACTCTGTCTCAAAAAAAATAATAATAATGTTAACCAATACTCTCTGCTTTTAGTTATATGGAGCTTAATGAATTTTTAAAAATGGGCTGGGGGTTGTTGAGAAGATGTCACATCTCGGGAGCTGGCTTGCAAGTCGTGCAGGGAGATCAGGGAAGGGCAGCCTTCGTGGGGGCTGGTGTTGCCTCCTTGACATCAGCCCCAGTCATCTCATTCTGCAGTGGTGTGATCATGGATGTGTGTGCTCCAAGCCTGGAGGAATTTCACTGTGCTTACAGTTTTGCATTTACCCAGAGGTCAGCGTTTGAATATCGAAAACACTTCTGATTTAGACAAGCTGAGGAATGATGAGACTAAGAGGTTTCTGTCAGCAAGAACTAACCTATGTGTGGGAACTCGGGAAGTTTCACTGGAATTACAAAAGGGCAAGTTCAAGAATCCTTAAAACTAAGAGGTGTCTATCAAATCAGCTGAAGAAAACAGTAAAATAATGAAACATTCACCACAAATGTGATATGCGTAGTGTTTCCAAACATTCCTCTGGGAAAAGGAAGATTCTTGCTCAAGACTTTCAGACGGGGCCCCAGGATTTCAAGCTCCGGCCGTGGAGCAAGGCCAGAGTCTCAGCCACGGGACCAGCCCCTCCCACGGCCGGTGGCCCCGGCCTGCCATTACCAGCTGCTACCTTGGAGGGGGCTGTCCTCAAAAGCAGGCCCACAGGGGCCTCGGGAAGACACCTCACTCCAAGTCGCTCCCCTACCTGGCTCAGTGACCTGAAATTCCACCATTAGAAATTTATATCCTTGCTCCAAAGCAAATACTCCCAGGAGAAGAAACACATCTTTTATCAGCCATTTACACCTCAGTGCAAATGTGTTTATCAGAGCCTTTGCCAAGGAGTCTTTTCTAGATGGGAGGAGGTGAAAGGAACTAAGAACAAAAAATGCCTAGAGATGAAGAGAAAGTGACCAAAAGCCACAAAAGGACAGGGAAGGAAGGCAGGGTACACCAAAGACAAACTCGGCCTCTTCCCGGGAGTGCCTGCCTGAGAGGATGAAGAGCTGACTCGAGCTTGCGGGGATCAAATGGCGGAAAGGTGGCACGAGGCACTGCCGTGACGTGGGGGAACTCGGAGCTGCAGGTCTGACCATGAAGAGGAGGCATTAGGACCTGGACGCTGGTCTGTATGCAGCGTCTGTCTTCTCTCAGAGGGACAATCGCATGAGGAACAACAGCACTTTGGGGGGTTTGCCTGGCCCTGCCCAAACAAAGGAGGAGGAAGCCAACACCTGTCTCACCAAACCTCCAGAGTGTTTTGTTTTGCTTTAGGACACCGCCAAGCCCTCAAGTCTACCTAATCACAACAGGCTGTCTGCATTTAAAAAGAGTAAGCAGTGTTTGTCTAACTAAATGTGATCTCACACCCTGGGAGAAAGGAGGCCGGGACTCAGGACCCACAGGGAGCTACTGCTTCAGACCAATCCACAGGGTGACCCCCAATCCTGGCAAGATGGGTACTTATTTGTACCACGTGAAGATCTCATAACACTCGCCAGTGATTACAGCTCAGCGCTGTCTGGTTCCCTGGGAGGTCAGAGAACTTCAAGAGAATTCATTACAGAATTAATTAATTGCTTTCAAAAAGTCCTCTCGGCTTCCTATAGTTGACATTATTCCTGAGAATCATAATGCCTGTTTGAGGAGCCGAAATCACCTAAACGTCGAGTCAGTTGAGGTTCGTAGTGACAAAGCCACAAACAGTGGGACGGCCTGTGCAGGCAGACCAAACCTCGGGTTCTGATGCACAGCGAATGGTGAGTTTAAGGGGACATTTAACATCAGCCCTAGAGAGCTGTATAGCCACCTCTTTGGTTTTAAAATGTAGGTGCCTAGATAGTCCTTTTTAAAACATGTGTGAATTGCTATGCTCCAAGAATGGGAGTGAAAGATTTACATAGGATGCTCCCCAAATAATTTTGTCTGCTCAAGACACAGCTGAAACACCTAGAAGTTCTAACTCTTTTTAATTTGCCTAATATCTAATTCTCATTCTAGAGAAATTTCCTCCTTCTGGACTAGGACTTAAAGATCCTCCTTGTAAGTGAATGTTTGATGAACTGCAAAACCCCTTATAAAAACCGCTTCATATGGCTTCAGTTACTCTACGAGCCAAACTATGCCTCAGACACACAAGGCTGTGCCTCGCTCCTCTTTTCAGGTGCCCAAAGGAGCCTATAATATTGAGAATTTTCCTTTTCTCCCATCACAGTGCTTTAGGAGCAAACAAAAAGCAAAAGCACCCAAAAACTTTCTTTTTGCCATGGAAAATGTAGTTGTATTTCTCTTCTTAGAGAGGACCAGCTCTGAGGCAGTTTTTAAAACATGTCTGTGGCATCTGAAAGTTCCCTACCTACCTCCCACACTTCAGTTCTAAAGTTTGAGAGAATACATCATTTCTAGTTTGATGTATCTCCAAAACTGAGAACACAATGCAAGGGAGTGTAGGCCATATTTCACTCCACAGTGGAGTCACAGTTTTTTCTTAGACATGGTTTTAGCATAAAGTAAATTGTATTTCCAGGATTGCTGCCAAGCACAACAATACAAATAATGATGACCAAAAACAGCAAAATGCAAGTGAACCAGAAGTGATGATGTTTCATAAGGAAATCCCATAAATGTTCTAAATATGCTTTGGTTTTACTTGAAGATTAATTAATTAAACCAGGTCGACAAAACCCCAACATATAGAACTGTGCCTTCAGAAGAGAATTCAATAGAAACCTAATGGGAATACAAATAATTCTTTAATGCTTCTTAAAACAAATGATGAGTTGTATCTCAGCAATCAATGATTCTGAAAATGGAGCTCAGAAGAGTTAATTTCTCTTTCTTCTTCTTTTTTTTTTTTTTTTTTTGCATTGGCCAGATAGTGACAATTTCTCAGAATCTCTAAGTTACTCCATTTCTGGATTGTAAAGATTTCTAGCGAATCATCCTATCAGCATCAAATCATGCAGAAAGCATCCATAAGCATTTTCCTTCCCAATATTCCAAGTCAAGGAGGGCGAGGAGGTAGGGGAAGACAGCTAACCTTTATTTCCTACCAGAACTTTGCTAAGCTGCTACATGATTTTCTCACGTGATTCTCATGACAACACTCTGAGACAGGTACTATCATCTCTATTTTACAGGTAAGGAAATTGAAGTTCTGAGAAGTAAATTACTCAAGTTCAAAAATAGTGTAGGTTTCGGAAGTGGAAGGGAGAGAGACCAGGGCTGCAGGGGAGCGTTGCCCTGCTCTGCGCATCCTGCTTTAGGGTATGCAAGGAATTCAGGTGAAGGAAGTGGCTCCTTCTAAAACTGCTTTAGACCAGGGGGCCGTCCGTGTTCTTCTGACAGTAATACCACCCTGAGACAGAACCACGTGGGCCTCGGACGTAAGCATTGCATCTTTACTGGGGTAACGTTTGCCAAAATGAGGGAGAAAAGATTTTAAGCAGTACTAGAATAGAACAACATTGAATCAAAATTATTCCTTTTCACTTTTTTTAATTGAGGTAAAATTCACATAACATAAAATTCACCATTTTAACCACTTTACAGTGTGCAATTCAGTGGCTTCTAGTACATTCACAATGCTGTGCATATAGCACTTCTCTTCGAATCCTTCCGAATACGCCAAAGAAGAAGTCTCAGTTTGGTACTGATATATCCTTAATAAGTCTCTAATATTTGATAATCTTCCTTAAAAAAAAAAAGAAAGAAAGAACGCTTAGAGCCTCCGGTAAACAATCACACAACTAGGATTTGATAGCATAAACTTGATTTGGGGGTTTCTTTTGGAGGGGGTTGCATTTATTTTTTATTTGACCTGAATTTATATTTATGTAGTGACAAAATTTCCTTCTGATGTAACTATTTGAATAAAATGGTCAGTTGATTCAAATAGTTGATTTAAATAATAGTATTAGTGGTACACAGACACGGCAAAAAAAAATCACAAAGGAGGTACACGAATGATGGAGTTTCAGAACCACCCTTCTGGTGGTAGGACAGAAAGTTATGGGAGGGTGTATGATGAGCATTTAGCAGGCAGAGAGCAGGAAGAATGAAATAACCAGTCAAGACAGCATAGGGCCGACGGGCTAGGACCTGGGAAGGCAGCATCTAATAGCAAATTCTAGAACGCAGGCTGGTCCCAAGTCTTCTTTCCTGTTGAAAGTTCCCTGGCCCATCCTGCCTTCCATGGGGACTTAGGAAGGCCTGGAGACAGGAGAACTCTCTGCCTCAGAGCTGCAGGAGATCCACTTGCAGACTGGCCATGAGAACCAAGGGCTGTTTCCAGAAAGGACAAGCCAGAGGAAGCTCGGACTTGGCCGAGAGAGCTGACGGCCACGGCTAACGACTGCGGCTGTAATACAAGGAAGCGTCCATCTCCCAAAACTAGGAAGGAAGGAGGGAGAGCAGAGAGGTGAGGCCACAGGCCTGAGAGGTGATTGATAAACGCACTGCTTGTCCTTTTGCCCTCAGGCTTTCAGACGAAGGCTGGTGGCTAGAGCCTGGGGTGGGAGTGGGCATGTGTAATGAGCTGTCTTCCCTCGCTAGGTCTGCTCGCAGGCCCGTTTCTGCAGGAAGTGGACTGCATGCCTCAGAAGTGAGGCTCCGCTGCTGCAAGATCCTTCCCCGCCTACAAATCTGTTTCTAATGATTCACCATTTGTAAATGGAACTCCCATCCCAGGCTCTTCATTAGTAAGAGGTTATCAGGAAGAAAAATGGGGCACCCATCTGGAGATAAAAATCCCTGATGCCTAACAGATTGTCAGGAAGATTTCCAGCCCATTGGATTTGAAAACAATGCTCACGCGCGCGCACACACACACACACACACACACACTACAGAGCTAGTCTTGGCCAGGACATTCATTCATTCTAGGTATCCAATATATATTAGACTATTTGTTACGTGAAAGACAAAGTTTTTCCTTTTAAAATGCAAATATATATTAAAGAGAATATTAAGTCCTCCTTCCTGTACAAACTGGGATAACACAGTATAATGCAAAGCTTTCCCCTAACACTTTGAATATGAGGTATTGATCCACAGAAGCTGCGTTCCCCTCGGTTACTGCCACTCTGTTCTCCCTGCGATACTGTCTCACGAGCTGTTCACTGTCCCCGTGTCCGCTTCTCCGCTCCCGCGCTCACTCCTACCTGGCTTCCACCCCACCCCCACTCCTCTGAAACCTGTCTTGCCAAAGCCACCAGTGACTTCACATTGTCAAACCCAACGGTCACTTCTAGGTCCTCATCTTTGTTTTTTGTTTGAATATTTTTTTAATCGGGCAGCCTCCCAAACCAGAATGGGGTCCGAGCAACCCCCGGTTCCGACCTGTCTTGACTCCTGGCAGCATTTGACAGGGCTGAACTCTCTAATTTGAAACGCTGTCTTGTCTTGGCTCCATAACACCAAACTCTCCTGATCTTCATCCTCTGTCACTGGCCACTCCTCCTAAATCTTCTTCCATTCTCTGCTACTTCCAAAGGTAGGATGGCCCCAGGGCCGTGCCTCAGCTCTTTCCACTTCTCCGTCTACAGTCTTTCCCGGGTGACCGACCCCATCAATTCCAGAGGGATGAAATGCCATCCCTAGGCTGACAACTCCAAATTTACACCTCTAGCCTTGATGTTTCCCCTGAGTTCTGGACTCAGACATCCATGTATTGATGTCTCTAACAGTAAGTACACTAGGCATTTCAAACTTAACTGGTCCTGAGCTGAACTTTGATTTCTCCTCTTATATTTCTTCCCCTGTCTTCCCCTTTTCAATAAGGCATCAACATCCTACCAGTGGTGGAAACAAAACCATCATATCTTGCCAAGACTGTTGCCTTCTAGCTAGTCTTCCTGCTTCCACTCCTCCATTCAGAACTCTCCATGGGCTTCCCATCTCAGAATAAAATCCAAATCCTGATCCTAGCCTATGATCTGCCCAGCTATGCATGGCCTCATCTCCTCCCACGTCCTCTGTCACCTGCGTGCTGCTCCTCTGACATGACACACGGCTCTACCTCCTGGCTCTGCACCTGCTTCCTCTTCCGGGGAGCCCTTGCCCCAGATAGCAGTGTGGTGTGGCTCACTTCCTCACTCCTTTGCTCAAATATTACCCCATCAAAGAAGACTCCCTGATTATCTTATCTAACACTAGCCATCCATGTCTCTCTCTATTCCCTCGTCATGCACTGCTCCACTTCAAACCCTAGTGCTACCTGACCTAATACGTTGTTTATTTATTATCTGTCTCTCTCAGCGACAGCATAAGGTCTTCAGAGCAGGGGCTGGATCTGTTTCATTCACTGCTCTATCCTCAGAGCCTGGCCCATAGTAGGTGCTAAATCAGTAGTTGTTGAACAAATTAATAAATCTCTATTCTTTTCCCCTGATCCTCATGAAAAATCATCCTTTCTTCTCACTTGCGAATCCATCCAGCTCTATCCTACTTGAAGCCACCATCCTATGTTGCCAGATTCCTGACCGGCATCCCTATTTTCTCTCTAAAATCCATGCTCCAAACAGCAGCCAGTGATTTAACATGCAAATCAGACCCTTTGCCCAAAATGCACGAAGGGTTCCCAGTGCTCTTTGAATCGAGTGCAAACTTTGAACCCTGGTGTAGAGGCCATGCATGGTCTGGGTCTAAGGACCTGTCCCATCTCTCAATCTCTCCTCCTTGCTCCTGGAGCCTCAGCCACTCTTCTTCCTCCTGTGCCTCGAACACACCGGGGTTGTTCCTGCCTCGGTGATTTCACACATGCTGCATCTGCTGCACAGAAAGCTCTCCCCCAGACAGCCACACGACTGTGGCCTGCCCAAGTTTCAACTGAAATGCCACCTTCTCACATAGAGGCTCTCCCTGGGCCCCCATCTAAATGAGACCCCACCCCATCATTCTCTTTCAGATTATTGTACATTATTTTCTCCATAGCATGTATAGACAAACTGTTTATTCACACGTATATTTTTTTAACTTGCCATCCCCAGTAAAATATATCTGCCTTGTTCTCCATATATACACATTACTCCTA
>CM052443.1:37987078-38042727 GCA_028533085.1 Varecia variegata
AGCAAGCTAAAATCTCCATGGAGATTGGGTCTGGAAGTGGAAGATAACACTTTTATCCACATTCCATTGATGGGAACTAATCATATGGCTCCAACATAACTGCAAGGGAGGATGGGGCTGCCCAGGAGGAGGGACCAGGCCTGCCAAGCATCCTTGCAGTCTCTGCTACACCATCCATGTTCTGCATAGAGCACCGTGACTTCCAGGTGTCTGCCTCATGAGCAAGTGTGATCATCACCTTGTAGGTACTTGGGGTTTACAGAAAGTGGAGGATCAAACTCAGCAGCTAGGGAAGACCAAGAGGTAGTGGTTCCTGGCTCTTGCAGAGCAGATGGACATGAAACTCTGCCAGAACAATCCTAACCCCCTCAGCTTGTGCCTTTATGGTTTTTGGCATTCCTAGAAATACGGTATTTGGGTCCCAATTCTAGCTATGGGACCAGCCCAAACTTAACGGTCTTCAATAGCTAACTTGAACCTCTGAGTTTCAAGGCCTAGTTTCTTGCTAAGACAACTGGATGTTAAGAGCCATAGTTTTATGTTTTTACTTGTTATTTCTTCCTTTTAGCTCTTTTTAGATTTAATTTATTTCTGTCTGGCTGTACAAGATCTTGTTCAATATCATGGAAAGCAGCCTACATGAGTCAATTATCAATAGCTCGGCCAGTGGGGGAACAAATTCAAATAGGCAGCTGTACCCTTGTTCTAAAGGAGCAGATCTAAATATTTTCACATTTTCTAAGAATCAAATCCAACAAGGGTAAGCCACAGATTCCAGAAGGAAGTTTTCACTTTCCCCTCTCCCTTCTTGATTTAATATCATTTGCCTTGGGCTTAGTCTGTGATCTGCATCTCATAGTTGTTTCACTTAAGTAATTAAATGGAAATTATAAGGTCATCAAGACAAGAAACAAAGGTACATTTCAGAACAGTGTGGAATTGTACGAATAAAATGATAAGATCCAAACTCCAGGAACAAGCGTGAGGCATTAGGGCAAAATACATGAAATAAATGTGTTGACTCTTATATGGTTCTCATTTATTGATTTGGTCAATAAAAATATTACATCTAGCTAGACATACTGAAGAACAGAAATCAGACAAAATAGTTGAAGGGAGAAGGTGTACATAAGTAGAACAACTCTATAACAACTTTAATGCAATCTTCAATTTGTTTGAAGTAATTTGACAAGTGCAGACCATAGTCAGAAATATTACCTACAAAAGACAGATTACTGTGGAATAGGCTGAGAAGAGCAAGTAAGTCTTTTGGATGGGATAGGAAAGGCATTGCGTGGGTTGGGGAAAAAGGAGGAGAAGTTCTCCAGGGAGAGCAGAGCAGAAGCAAAGATGTGAAGATGAAGATGTAAATAATATGGGAAAAGAAGAGAGCATGCAGAAAACTGCATGACTGAAATCAGCCATGCATCATGGGATGCTCTGTGAAAGAGTTGGAAAACACTGAGCAAGGCTCATTGTTACCAGGCTAAGGAGTCCAGACTTGAAGTAATCAGAAATAAGGAAATAGTGCAGGGTCTTAATCAGGGGAGAGAGATGATGAAAGCGATGATGAATCTGGCAGCAGTCTGGAGGATAAATTGAAAGTGAGGATACCAGTAAAGAGGCTGTTGCAGAAATTTATATGGGACTTGATAGGGACTTGGCTCTGAGAGGTGACAGCTGAAACTGAGATCCAGGGACAAATCCAAGAGGCTCTGCAGAGAAAGGAAAGATGCTTGTGAATGTTTGGATTTGGATACAAGGAGTGCAGGAGAGGAAAACAGGGAATGAAAACCCTGGGGACCTAAACAGCAGTGGTGGCACTGAAGACAAGAGGAATGTATCGAGTATCTGATCCATTTTTTCAGGTTAAATTTTGTAACATATATTACTGAGTTAGTCATACACGGAATATTTGTTTTTAATTTCTAATTCTAAGACACATGGTTAAGATTAAGGTTAATATTCTTGTTGGCTTTAGTTTCATATAACTTTGAAATTTACAAGGTTGGGGGGATTGAGAATACACATCAAAATATTATATAGTTGCCAGGTCATGTTTTAATCTTTAACAGAATAGCTGAACAGTGCTACATGTAATCAAAACATATTTTACTAGGAGAGGCAATCAGAGCTGGAGATCAAAATGGTTCTTGGATAAGTAGAGCTGGTATAAGACAGCTAATTGATCTTTTAAGTATCATGTGATTTTTTTTTACTGACATTTTCTGTTCTTTTTTAGAGTTACTTTTGCAGCAAATAGAAAGAGGTCCAACTGATGTCAAAATCCAAAGAAAAATAGACACTCAACCCAGAGTAAGGTAGACACCACCAGGAAAGATGTTAAAAAAAAAAAAAAAAAAAAAAACGTGATGAGAAACAAAGCATGCAAATTTCAGGAAGAGAGAAATGTCTGTATATGAAATGAATGTAAACATGAAGCTCTGCCAGGAGCAAATGGGAAAGGCAAAAGAAAGAGCGAAAACACCCCACCCATGAGCAGAGGATTTAGAAGAGAGAAAGTTGTGGTAAATAGAAGTAAAATAGAAATGGATGAATTAGCACAAAATCAAATCAAATCAAATATTTAGCAGAGAGGCTCTAGCCCTTGACATTGTCAGAGTACAATCTTTTCTCAGATCTTTGAGCTTCCAGTTGACTAGGAAAGTGCCACCTTCAGTGCCTGAGCAAAAGTGGCAGAACTGTCACCATGCTGTGGAGGGTAGAAGAGAGCTGGTGAGAACATGGATGAGTTCTTCACTAGAAGAATGGTGTTCAGGGGCTCTGCCATGGTGTTCCCAAAGGCAAGACTGTAGAATTAAATGTTCCCAAAATTTAGATGCATAAATGGGATTATAGGAGGAAGTTGGAAATTTATTTTGAATTAAGGTATGTCTGGGAGATTTCTAACTGACCTCGAATATCTAATCTTCCCTTCTTGCTCAGCAACAGGAAGTGCTAGCAGGGCACATGGCTGCCTAAAATAAAGACTAGCTTTCTTAGCAGCCGAGGTAGAGCCATATGACAAAGTTCAGGTCAGTGATTATAAGAGGAAGTGGTGTGTGCAATTTCAGGGAGTATGCCCTGTTCGTGTGCATTTTCCCTTCCGGCTCACTAAAACTTAAATGTGATGTCAGAGGCTAGAGAAGCCATCGCAGACCACAACATGAAAGTCTCATGTTGAGGATGGTGGAGCAAGAACATAGGAGCCTGAGTCCCTGATGACAAGGGAGACATCATACCAACCACAGATAAGGTTTACTCAAAAGTGAGATAAACTTCTGTCTTGGTAGAGACCCTGACAATTACCTAACTAATAAAGTTACCTTTAGGATACCTAGAGCTTAGGCAGGTCAGGGTCGACCCAGACCAAACCGGTATGCAGCTTCTTGCACTAAAAAGCAGAAAGCTGCTTTCAAAGTAAGTATTAGGGTAAGTCTGATCAATGTGAATGAACATGAATTTTAGCTTGACAGTGATGAAAAAAAAGGAAAATACAGTATCTACCTAATTAGACAACTGACAAGGTGCAGCTTGGGGAAAGTGAAGCCAACGTACACAGCACTTTCTGCTTAGAAACACACAAAACAGCAAAGGGGGATTAGGTTCTCGAGCTGAAAGTGAGGGGCTTCACATAGCAATCATTAGTCAGCAATGGGCCAAGAGCTGCCCAGTTACAAACATGGGAGAGAATGGAAAGTGTTGCCCAGAAAAGAGGTGCATTATAAGGAACAAAATCAACAGCAACCTCAGAAAATTTTGGCAAGGCTAAAAAAGTACAGTAGAATTTTTTTAGGCAGAAATTTCACAGTTAAATCAGGAATATGTGACAACGGGGTTTTACTAGAGGCCAAAAATCTGTGAGATGAAACTAAGAATATTAGACGAAGGTGAAGAAACCTCACGATCAAGCTAGGTAGCTAGTTTTATCATACAAGTAGATGAAATACAGTTTGATAGAGTGGGAGGCATGGTCTGGGGATCAAACAAATGATTGCTCTTTAGAGTTCACAAACAAAGGAAATATCATGGTCTGGCTTTGAGTGCCAGATAAGAATTTATATAGAAAGTATTTTCATAGGAACCACTATGTAATAGTGGTTACAACACAATTTAGTTCCACATTCTGGCAGAAAACTCAAAAAATCCCTTATGCAGTTACCCAACTTTAAAAAGGGAACTGTGACTAACTCACAAGCAGTAAATCGGGGAAAACAACAACACACGTTACAAGGAATCATATAAAGAGAAATTAATTAAGAAAGCTGGAAGCCAGGTTGTTGCTTAAACAGTACTGGAGAAGCCCCGGGAAAGTATTTGCCAGGAATAAAAAAAACGATCTGATTCTTTAAAAAAAATCTATATGATCACTAATGGTTAAAAACAAACAAAAAACCACCTGTACTTTAGGAGGAATACATTTTTTTTCCTTTCTTAAATGTAAAGATTGACCCAGTAGGCCGGGTGCAGTGCCTCACGCCTGTAATCCTTGCACTCTGAGAGGCCAAGGCAGGAGGGTCACATGAGGTCAGGAGACTGAGACCAGCCTGAACAAGAGCAAGACCCCATCTCTACTAAAAATACAGAAATTAGCTGGGTATGGTGGTGCATGCCTGTAGTCCCAGCTACTCGGGAGGCTGAGGTAGGAGGATCGCTTGAGCCCAGGAGTTTGAGGTTGCTGTGAGTGAGGCTGATGCCACGGCACTCTAGCCTGGGCAACAGAGCAAGACTCTGTCTCAAAAAAAAAAAGTTTGACCAAGAGAGACACACAGAAACAGGGAGACACATAGAGTTTGAAGGACAGGTATAAACCAGAGACCAGGCAGCAAAAGGATGCAGGCCAGCTAAGGAGCTCCAAAGAGATTGAGGAGGTTTGGTGGGAAGTCTGTGCGACCTCCTTTGATCATGGTGCAAAAGATCTGATAGCAGATAGAAGGAAAAAACAAAGACTAAACAAAGATTTTAGGGAAATTTGGCCTCCCAAATTGTTTGGAAGTATACTGATTGGAGATATAGTAGAACAAACAGCAGTAAATGCCCAGAATGTTCTAGACGTGGCTGATGGAAGAAGAGAGCCAGAGAGCAGGCACTTGGGAGTTCTGAAGGAAGCATCTCCCAAAGTGCTGGAGCCATAATCCAAGCAAGACTGTCAGGTTGTCAAGTAAGAATCTCATGCACATGAGAATCTTCGAGAAATTGTGCAAACTGAACTCGAGCTTCCCTTACACAACAGGTAAAGTAGAAGATAAATCAAGCAGAAGCCCTCCATGTTTTTTAAATGTGGCAAGATGGGGGAGATCATGCTAAAGTAATCTAGTATTTTAGGAGAGAAATAAACATGAAAACAAAGGGAATTAGTGGACATAATTTATTTAGAGTCTCAAAGTTCTTTATATGGGTACCTGAAATATAACGGGGCCTGTTTTGAAAAACAAAACAATACTCGGATCTGACTCAGGCCTTAGAGAACAGTGTAGGTTTTTCTTGATGATTTCTTGACGATATGCAAGAAAGATGCTGCATCGCACATCGTATAGCAAAATGCCAAAATTCTTTAAATATCTCTCTTCTCAAAGTTCTTCTCCCTGAGGCTGTCCTTCCTCCCTCCCTCAAAGCCTCCCTCTCTGCTTGTGGGGGTGGGTGGCCCTCTCAGCTCTTTCCCCTCCCTCTCCACACACTCCCCACCTCACCCCCATCACCCACCCAGACGCAAAAGCTCGCTCAGTGGCATTCAGAGCAAGAGAAAAGGCCCCTCATTTCGAGAAAACACTAACCATTTACAGTTCTCACCCAGCCATGTAACATAGAAAGTGTTTCAGAAAAAAACTGAAACATTGTTCTGTCTTTGCACAGGTGGAAAAAAGTGATGACAGTAACAGCAGCATTTACAGATGCTATATGTGTAACTCCTGAATGTTTCTATTATTATGATTATCATCATCACCATTCCCTTTTTTTACACACGAGGAAGCTGAGGTCACACAGCTTAAGTGGCAGGACAGGTTTCCAACCCTGCTCTCTAGTCTGGTTCCAGAACCCACACCACACGGCCTCTCATTTCTCCCCACGGGGCCTCCCTTCCTCAGTTTCTGTCTCTGTGGCACCTCTGCACAGCTCCTAGTCTCTCTCCCCCTCACCCCCTACCACCCAGTACCTGGACCTGCATGGATTCCTCTAGCAGCTTCTCCCTGCCTGTGTCTTTGCGGAAACCTGTCCATTCACTCTCACACACTCACACACTCACTCTCACACTCATGCAAACTCACACACACACCATCTTTCCTCCACACAGTGTGGGGTGTCCAGCACTTAAAGCACTTAAAAGCACGTTAGCTTCTTGCCTAGCAAGGTTAAACAAGGAAGCAAATAAATACACAGGAACACAAACATTACTTTTTAAAAATTACTTAAAACACAGGTTTTGAGTGTATAGTGGGGTGATGTGAGACTAAATCTCAATATTTTTGAACACTTGAGGGTGAAATTAGGGACAAAATGTATTTGACATCTTTCCCAAAATTTGCTTCCTGAAGTGACTTTAAAAGTGGAAGTAAGAATGTGTCTTCTGGCCGGGCGCGGTGGCTCATGCCTGTAATCCTAGCACTCTGGGAAGCCGAGGCGGGCGGATTGTTTGAGCTCAGGAGTTCAAGACCAGCCTGAGCAAGAGCGAGACCCCGTCTCTACTAAAAAAAAAAAAAAAGAAAAAAAGAAATTACATGGACAGCTAAAAATATATATATAGAAAAAATTAGCCAGGCATGGTGGCACATGCCTGTAGTCCCAGCCCCTTGGGAGGCTGAGGCAGAAGGATCGCTTGAGCCCAGGAGTTTGAGGTTGCTGTGAGCTAGGCTGACACCACGGCACTCTAGCCCGGGCAACAGAGTGAGACTCTGTCTCAAAAAAAAAAAAAAGAATGTGTCCTCTGGGCACGCTCTTCTCGGTGTGGGAAGGGAGCAAGCTGATGACCTCAGGGTGGTGGCCACTCTGGGTCCACGTGGCAGTGGATGCCAGAGCCTGTCCCAAGCCCGCCCCCCCAAGATTACCAGCACCCAGGAATCGGCTACGAGGGAGTGCATTTTAAACGTGCTGGTGTTGGGAGCCAGCCAGTTTGAGTGGGAATTGGTGTGTGTGTCTTGGGCGGGAGGCAGCGTTGCTCAGGGCAGAGAAAGAACGTGTCAAACCCCTTTACCCCTCAAAGAACAGCGGTTTGTCTGCAGTCGTGGCCCAGAACAGAGACTCAGGCACAGCTCATCTCTTTGAACGAAGCCAGCAACAAGGAAGTGTTCTTGGAACTCAGCAATAGGGTTCCTCCAGCCTCAAGGGGGCACCTGAGTTCCCAGCCCAGTACAGATAAGACCCCGTAGTTAACTGTCCTTCTAAGGCAGGGGGAGGGGGAGGGGGAGCGAAGACAGAAAGACTGGATTTCCTGCTTCTCTAGGCACATGTGGAGTAGAGAAGGTATTATTAATAATTTCAATAATATGTGAAAGTGGTTTTATTTGTCCCTCCATGTATGTAAAATGGGCTGCATCAATTACGTTGGCTATTATTATAATTTCTTCCTTCTCCCTCTCTCCATTCCATCTCAGAGGTCATGGCCTGGGCCTTGTGCCTCCTTCGCACTTTCCAGAGCCAGCACTGTAGCTCGCTGTGTTTGACCCTATTCCGCCCTGACATTATTTCTCCATCAAAAGGCACCTGTGCTTCACTGAGATGTTTCTATATTAGTCTGCTCCTCAAATTTGCAGGACCACAAAATGCATTTTATCTGTTTACTCTGTATGATCCAATGGTTGGTAAGTTAATTCACACTAATTAGACCCACAGAGGCTGATTCATAAACTGAGAGAACAACGTGTTAAATTACAGAGAAAGATAAACTGGCCTGGGAAGCGAGGATGTGAATGTGAACAGGACGCTGTGTATGGGGCGAGTCCACACTAGAAGCCAAACAACAAAGCAAAGCATTGCCTTAGCAACGCAGAACCAAAGCAAAGGTGTTTGTGTGTTGAGACATAATATTTCTAGAAAGCTCTGGGAGACTGAGAATTTGCCTTTCATGACTGCTATGCTTAAAGAATCAGACCCATACTTAAAATGAGATTTCCCTTCTTCCATGAGGGTGGCAAAGTGACACTGATAAATTCTGACAGCCCAATCCCTATTTTTGCCATCGTCAAAGAAAGGCATTCTTGTTCAATATGTACTTGTCACCATGCTTAGATCGTCAAACTTATAGGTGATTGTTATCAATTTCATTGTAATGGGTAACTTAGATTGTGGCAAATAAGTCTAATTATCATAGCATAGCACCTGAGGGCCGAAAGGACATTAGCAATCATCTAGCTCAATGGGTTTCAAACTGTGTCCCGCGGACCAGCTGAGGAGGCTGAAGAAACAGGCTTAGCTGGCTGTCCCCTTGTAAGGAGCTTGGATTCAAAGTGCAGAAGCCTTCTATACATTTTACTATAGAATGACAGGATGAAGTTTGCATTTTAAAGAACCAATTGGAGTGAAGTGATTGGAAAAGGCAAGAGTAGAAGTTTTAGAAGATCGCGTAGGAAGTTACAACATTTGTCCAGAGGCGATACAGTGATGTTGGGGACCAGGGTGACAGCAGGAGAGGTAGAGAGAAGCGGATGGACTTGAGATGTCATTTAAAGGTGGAATAGACAGGACTTGGGTAGGGAGGAAACAGAAGTTCTCAAGGATTCAGTCATTTATTTATTCCATCCAGAGAATTTATTGAGTGCTAACAATGGGCTAGGACAACCAAGTCCATGCCCGTCCTGAAGTTCATATTCTAGTGGAGACAACAGGTGGGCACACAAATAGGTAAAATATTAATGTGCTCTGGAAGAGCTTGGGAAATCAATTGCAGGGCTCACATTGTTTCCCTTCTTTCAGAGATCGCTGTCCGGAACCACCTGTTGTCCAATCAACCAGTTGTCCAATCCTCTCAAAGTCATTTCATGTATTTTGCCTAGTTTTTCATTGTGGAAGATGGGATGATGAATCTACTCCATTATTCCATCAAGACCAGAAGTGGAAGTGACTTTTTCTTGCATAAATCTGATATAAAGGACAAAGGAAAGGACGAGGTCAAAACTCCCCTGGCTCTCTGACTTTAATAGTACAATAGATGGTCGTAAGACAGAACCAGATGACTTTGGGTTTATTTTTGTTTCTTCCTCACTTCTATTCTTCCTTCCTTTTTCCCTTTCTTCCTTCCTTCCTTCTTTTCCTTCTTTGCTTTCTTTTGTGTATGTGTGTTTTACAATTTGTTTTGTTTCCAAGATTCTTGAGAGCGGAGTGATGGTGGAAAGGATGGAAATCAATACACTGGTTTTGGACATATTGAGTTTGAGATGCTTATAGGACCTGCAACACTAGAGTTCAAAGAGTTGGCCAGAGACATCCTTGAGCACATGTGCATATAAAGATATAATTCCCTGAGATGGAGAATCCTGTAGAAGGAGCAGATTTGTGTAGGGAGATTGAGAGTTCAGATTTTGAGACATTCAAATAACAATATCAAGTAGACAGTTCAGTACTTACATCTGGAGCTCAGAAGAATGAGCTAGGCTGAAGAGATAAATTTGAGACTCTTCAATGTACAGGAAGCATTTAAATTATGGGGAAAGATGAGGTTACTTTCAGGAGACAGAGAGAGAAGAAAGGAAAGGAGTAGAGGAAAGGAAGGAAAAGCAAAGAGAGGACAGAAGATAAGAGAAGAGGACAAGAAAGGAGAGGAGAGGAGAGGAGAGAAGAGGGCCTGACAACAAGCCGTGAGGAATATCACCATTTAGAAGCTGCACAAGGAAGAGGAACCAGCAAAGGGGAATGAAAAGGACCTGGCCATAGAAAAAAGACAAAAACAGTGCAATTTCCAAAGGAAAAAAGTATTTCAGGAGGGAATATGAATTGGTTCAAATGTTGCTGAGAGGCCAAGTAAGATAAGAATTTTAACATACCCATTGGATTTAGTAACCTGAAAGTCATTAGTGAGCTTATCCAGAGTAGTTCTGGCGAAGTGGAGAAGCTGAGCCAGAGTAAGTTGAAGGATGAATGGGAGGTAAAGTAAAGGCAGCATATGCAGACAGCTCTTCCGTGGGGAATGGAAAAGTAGGGTATCCTGGAGAGACATTATGAGTTAGGGAATGTTTCATGCTTATTTTTAAAATGCAAGACACAGAGAGTATTCAGATGACAAAGCCAAGAGGTTAATAATGGAGAGAGAGAGAAAGAGAGACGCTAACAAACAGAGCAATGCTCCTGAGAAGGCTCCTGAAAGGTCTGGGACCCAGAACCCACTGTCTAATGGCCATTATCACACTGTCTTCTGTTAGCCTTAGTGAATCTCTCCTAATGGATTAAGACTACTCTACAAGCAGGGATCACCCCCTCAGTTCTATTCTGAGCTTATGTGTGGCATAGCAAAAACAAGTGTTTGAAATACTTTTTGTAATAAATTAATGTATACATGATATAAATGAATGAATGAAATTTATCAGACAAAAATCTATCCCTGAAAAGAAGAGCAAAGATATGTATGTATCTAATTACCGTTAGATTAGAAAACACTTCCTGTAAATTTTGGTAAATGTCTCCAGAGTGGAAAATAAGCACAATAAAAACAAAATTGTTATTATTAATATTTTAGAGACAAAGAATGTGATTTTTTTCCAAGTTAATCACAACTGATGAATAGCTACTTCCTGTGTAAATTCAAAGGCTTCTTTCATCATTCAAGGGCAAAGAGTAATTGCTGTATTTTACATCTGAGATCCATTCTCATTTATTAAAAAAAAAGTTTAGTTTGGAAAGTGTTACATAATCATTTCCATTATTTCCATAGAATCTCTGTGTGTTTACATAGTAGTATTATGCCATTAACTCTCAATCATTAGGCTAGTGATAGAATCAAATCTTAGATAATCCAAAACAATGAATAATAAGTAGAGTGGGGGACAGCAGGTTTATCATCCTAATTTGAGCTATTTTGGATGCTAAGAGTCCATATCAATATACTGATGACAGAGGCTCAGCTCAGAGCATTGTGTGGCAAGGTGTCTGCTCAGGATTTTTTAATTTCTGAGATTTACTCACAAAGTGAATCAAGAACTGGCTAAATGGATAGACTCCTCCATAGAAAGAGGGTTATATAGTTCAAGGTCATGGCAAAGGGCAAAATTAAATTCAGAGAATATAGAACTTAGAAATAAAAACTAGAACTGCAAAATCACCCAGTCCTCCTCCCTCATTTTATAGATGAAAATAAAACCCATAGTAATTACACACTTGCTGAAGGTTACATAGTGAGTTTAATGGGACATCCCCATGAGAAGTAATGTCTGGTGATACCCACCACACCATACTGCATCGCCAAAGAGTTCTTGTTTCCTCTGTCTTCTCCAGCAAAAGAAATTTTCCATAAATTCTAAAGACTATTTTTAAATATAAAGAATAAATTGAAAACCAAGACAGACAAGTCATTAAGAGAAATTGCGATTTTTGAAGCTTATGTTAACTCCAGACAGTTCACAGCTGTTAACTCATTTAAGCATTTCAAAGTCCCTGTGAGGTCTCACCCTCATTTACAGATGAGGAAACAGAGGCTACAGAGACTAAGTAACTTACCACAGGTCACACAACTAGTGAGTGATGCATCAAGACAAGCATTTAGGTCTATAACTCTAGGTTCGCTTCTCTTTCTACTATATCACACTTCAAATGAGATCACACCTCCCAGCCCAGACAGATCATAACCCAAAGTACTAAGAGACGTAATTATGCAACAACTGTTGGCAATCTTTGGGGGGTCGGTGGGAGGGTGGACATGAAGAACGAAGAGGTGCCAGAAGACTGGAAAATAGTTTTCGATTGTGAAATTCAAGAAGGCCTAAATTCTGGGAACTGTAATCTAGTCAAAGCAAATTCTTGATGTCAACCCTTGGCAAAATTCTAGAATAAATTGCAAATTACTAAACAGATGGTTTGTGAACCACTTAGAAAAGAATGTTATGATCACATGGAACCAATGTGGGGTCACTAAGGCCATGCCACATCAAACCATCAAATATATTCACTAGAAAATGAGGTTGTCTATTGGGATATCATTGTGGTCAATTTCAAAATATGTGATTTAGATAATGGGACAGTTGTATATGTTCACAACTGGTTAAAGTTACCAATGGGCAAAAAACTCTTAGATTTGATAAATGAATTCAGTAAAGTTTCAGGATACAAAAATCAATGTAAAAAAACTAGTAACATTTCTATGCACCAATAACAATCCAGCTGAGAGCCAAATCAAGAAGGCAATCCCATTTACAAAAACAAAAAAACAAAAAAAACAAAAACAAAAAAACAAGGAATATATTTAAGGAGGTGAAAAATCGCTATAAGGAAAACTGCAAAACCCTGATGAAAGATACTGTAGATGGGAAAACATCCCATGCTCTTGGATTGGAAGAATTAATATCATTAAAATGACCATACTGCCCAAAGCAATCTACAGATTCAATGCAATCCCTATCAAAATACCAACATCGTTTTTCATAGAATTAGAATAAACAATCCTAAAATTCAAATGAAACCCAAAAAAGAGCCCAAAAAAGAGCCCAAATAGCCAAAGCAATCCTAAGCAAAAAGAGAAAACCTGGAGGCATCACATTACCTGACTGCAAATTATTCTACAAGGCTATAGTAACCAAAACAGCATGGTACTGATATAAAAATGAACACATAGATCAATGGAACACAATAGAGAACCCAGAAACAAAGCCACATATTTTCAGCCAACTGATCTTTGACAAAGTCAACAAGAACATACACTGGGTAAAGGACACCCTTTTCAATAAATGGTGCTGGGAAAACTGGATTGCCATACGCAGAATAATAAAACTGGACCCCTAGCTCACCAAATATAAAAATCAACTCAAGATGGACTAAAGACTTAAATGTAAGACCTGAAACTATAAAAATACTAAAAGAAAACATAGGAAAAACTCTTCCAGACATTGGTCTAGGCAAAGAATTCATGACCAAGACCCCAAAAGGGTAGGCAACAAAACAAAAATAGATAAATAAGAAGACTTAATTAAACTAAAAAGCTTCTGCACAGCAAAATAAATAATCAACAGAGTGAACAAACAGCCTGTAGAATGGGAGAAAATATTTGCAAACTATGCATCCAACAGGGGACTAATATCCAGAATTTACAAAGGACTCAAACAACTCAACAAAAATATCCCAAATAATCTCTTTAAAAAGTGGGCAAAGGATACAAATAGACATTTTTCCAAAGAAGAAACACAAATGACCAACAGGCATATGAAAAAATGCTCAACATCACTAATTATCAAAGAAACGCAAATTAAAAGCACAAGGAGATATTATCTTTTACCAGTCAGAATGGCTATTAAAAAAAACAAAAAAAAATAATAGATTTTGGCAAGGATGCAGAGAAAAGGGAACTCTTATACACTATTGGTAGGAATGTAAATTAGTACAACTTCTATGGAAAACAATATGGAGATTTCTCAAAGAACTAAAAATAGAACTACTGTTCCATCCAGCAATCCCACTACTGAGTATCTACCCAAAGGAAAAGAAGTCGTTATATCAAAAAGATACCTGCACTCATATGTTTATTGCAATGCTATTCACAATAGCAAAGATTTGGAATCAATCTAAGTGTCCATCAATGGAAGATTGGATAAAGAAAATGTGGTGTATGGACTATTATTCACTCATAAAAAAGAATGGAATCATGCCTTTTGCAGCAACATAGATGGAACTGGAGGCCATTATCTTAAGTGAAACAAGTCAGACATAGAAAGACAAACACTCTTATGTGTACACATGGATGTAAGTATGGAATGATAAACAAGGGAAACTTGGAAAGGAGAAGGGGTGGGAGGGAGGTGGATGATGAGAAATCATTTAATGGGTAAAATGTATGTTACTTCAGAGATGGGTACCCTAAAAGCTCTGACTTCACCACTACACAATCTATGCATTTAACAAAATTACACTTGTACCTTATAAACTTATGCAAATTTTTTAAAACTTTTAAAATTGTCAAATTTGTGGATAAATAAATAGTAAAGTTAAATAATAAAAACCAAGAATCATTTTGACAGACTGAAATAATGGTCAAGCCCTCAGTTATATATTTAACAGAGAAAAGTTATACATTCAAGTGAAAATAGATGGTAGGTAACAGATAGGTAGGCAGGTAGATTGATTAATAAATTGTTAGATGATAAGATAGAATCACACAAGTTTCAAATGGGAAAAATGTGATGACCAAAATTTATGAGGAAAAAGACTGGAGTTGCATTGACCACAAGTTCAGTATAAAACTGCATCCATGCAATAGGGCACAGATGCTCTGTTTCATAATGGATAAGAGCTGGAGCTTCAGCATCAGCAAAGCATAGCCAGGTCCACCACTTAGTAGCTTTGTGACCTTGAGCAATTTGCTTAACTTTTTAAAGACTCGAATTCCTACCCTATAAAATGAGTATAGCCAGCCTTCCACATCCGTGGACTCAACCAACTGTGGACCAAAAACGTTTGAAAAATATTGCATGTGTACTGAACATGTACAGATTGTTTTCTTGTCATTATTCCCTAAACGATACAGTATAACAACTATTTATGTAGCCTTTACATTGTTACATACTATAAGTAATCTAGAAATGATTTAACATATACAGGAGGATTGCATAGATGATATGCAAATACTACAACATTTCATATCAGGCACTTAAGCATCTGTGGATTTTGTTATCTGTGGGAGGTTCTGGAACCAATCCCCAACAGATACCAAGGGAAAACTGTATACATAATATCACTAGTAATGGCTAGTAATAGAATTTGGATTACAATTCAAGGCTTCTGTTTCCTCATCTGGTGCTTTTTCCAGGGAGAACTACCTTCAAATATTTGAAATAGACAGCTTAGAATAAAGGATTAGAATTATTCCACAGGACCCTAGAGGTCCAACCAGCATCAGATCAACAGAGGAGCATTAACAAGAAGCCAATTTAGTGATCCGGAAAACAAGTTGATGGAAACATCGAAATTAAAAATGAATAGTTTCTTTTTGTGAAAATAGCAGAATGGATATACAAGACATGGGGAAAGATCTAAGATTCATTTAATCAGAATGTTGGAAGGACCTAAGGGAGATGACACAAAATAGGACAGAAGCAATAGTAACAAGATAACATCCTAGATATTTCAAAAACTCACAAAAGCCATCAAGGAAAACTTCAAAATGTTCTAGAACTTAAGCAGTATAAACACAAAGAAACCACATCTCAGTATATCATCATAAAACTGCCAAAAGCAAAGATAAATACAAAATCTTAAAAGCAGCCGGAGAAAACAGACACATTATTTTCAGAGGAGCACCAATAAGCCAAAGACCAATAGCTTACTTCTCAATAGAAACAGTGGAAGCCTGAAAAAACAAACAACAAAACAAAGGAATGACATCTTTAAAGTTCTGAAAGAAAGTGAATGCCAACCTAAAATTCTCTAGCTATTGAAAATATTCTTTAAAAATGAGATAAATTAAAGACATTTTCAGGTAAATAAAAACAGATAATTCATTGCCAGCAGACTCTTGTTAAAGAAAATATTAATGGGCCGGGTGTGGTGGCTAATGCCTGTAATCCTAGCACTCTGGAAGGCCAAGGGAGGTGGATTGTTTGTGCTCAGGAGTTCGAGACCAGCCTGAGCAAGAGCGAGACCCCGTCTCTACTAAAAAAAAAAAAAAAAAGAAAGAAAGAAAGAAATTAGCCAAACAACTAAAATATATACAAAAAATTAGCTGGGCATGGTAGCGCATGCCTGTAGTCCCAGCTACTTGGGAGGCTGAGGCAGAAGGATCACTTGAGCCCAGGAGTTTGAGGTTGCTGTGAGCTAGCTAGGTTGATACCACGGCAGTCTAGCCCAGGGAACAGAGTGAGACTCTGTCTCAAAAAAAAAAAAAAGAAAAGAAAAGAAAATATTAATGGAAATTCTTACATATGGAAAATAATACCAGGTAAAAATGGAAATGCAGGAATGGAAAGGGTAAATGGATGACATATGAATTTTGACTATATCAAGCAACAATAAAAATGTAGGGTTAAATGTATGTAAAATTAAAGTGCATACCAACAATAACAAAAATAGGCAAGAAAAGGAAAAGAGTCAAACCCTGTTGCCTGGGAGGCATTGTTTAGGAAATGGTAGGAGTATACATTACATTAGATGCAAATAAGTCAAGGAATGGTATTGTAATCTCTAACGTAACAGATATAAACTCAATTATCTCAGTAATTGCACTAAATAAAAGAATGCTGAATAAAAGTTCCAATTAAAAGACAAATATCATCAGTCTGTATAATGAACACAAGAACAACAAACCAAAGCAACTATGCAGTTCACAAGATACGTGCCCTCATATAAGACATGGAGAGATTGAAAGTAAAAGATGGAAAAAGATAAACCATGGGCATGCTAACAAAAAAGTTTATACCTATATTAATGTCAAGCAAAGTGAACTTTCAGGCAAAAAATATTATTAAAGGTAAAAGGGACATTCATAATGATAAAAATGTAAATCTACTAGGAAAATATAATATTTCTAAAGATGTATACATGTAACAACATATTAACTGCTCCAAAATTGAAGAACTGAAGGAGATTTTAATCTCCTAACTATAAGAGGAAATTTTAATAAACCTCCTTTAGCATATGAGAGAAAAACTAGGGCAAAAAATCAGTAAGGATATAAGAGATACAATAGCAAATTTGATTTATTTATAAACAAATTTGACTTATTTGACATATGTAGAATACTCCACCCAACAATGAAGAAGTATGCATCATTCTTAGGGCACATGGAACATTTACAAAGTTGATCTTATGCTGTCCATAAATAATCAACAAATTTTAAATTATTAAAATCATTCAGAGCATACTTGCTGACTACAGTGATACACCCAAATGTCTGAAAATTAAACAATTGGCCTTTAAAAAATAAACCATTTTTTAAAACCCACTCTGAGTCAAAGAATAAATCACAATGAAAATTAGAAAACATTTTGAATTATGCAATAATAAAAATATGATATCAACTTGTGGAAAGTGGCTTGAATCGTGGCTAAAAGAAAATCTATAGCAGCCGGGTGCAGTGGCTCACGCCTGTGACCCTAGCACTCTGGGAGGCCGAGGCAGGAGGATCCCTCGAGCTCAGGAGATGGAAACCAGCCTGAGCAAGAGCAAGACCCCAACCCTATTTAAAAAGAAAAAGAAAATATATAACATTAAATGCAAAAGGAAAAGGCTGAACTCAATTATTTAACTATCTATCCATTTCAAGAAGTTAGTACAAAAACAGCAAATTAATACCAAAGTAAGAAAAGTAAAATAAAAATATGAAGAACAAATAAAAATAAAAACATAAATTAATAAAATAGGAAATAAATGTACACGAGAGACAAATCAACAAAGTGGGTTCTTTGAAATGATAATTATAATATCTATAAATGATAATTTATAGATTATAATATCTATAAATGATAATTATAATATCTTGATCTAGCAAGACTGATCAAGAAAAAAAGAAGGCAAAAATCACCAATATCAAGAATGGAATAAAAAGGAAACATCACTACAGATTCTACAGACATTAAAAAATAATATGACATCTGATTAGAGGCTCCAGGTTGCCAGATGGGGACCAAGGTGATGGGACCAATAAGGCTGGAGAGGAGTCGCTGTCCCCATTACGCAGGTGCAAGTCTGAAGCTACCAGGGCTGGGATGGGGACAGCTGCCCTGCTCCACCCACTTACTCCCTTGGCTGCCTCTGCGCTAAGGGACCTGGCTCAGGTGAATGCTGCATCCTCCCGGCCCTCACCAGCCTTTACCCCACCCAAATCCTAAGGCCCTGAGTGAGAGGTGCCAGCTCATGTCACGGCAGCCCAGGCCCCTGTGTCCAGGCTAGTGAGGTGCCCCTGGGCTGTGTCCCTATTTGTGACAGCCAGTGTGGTGGGAAGTGAGACAGTGTCACAGGCAGAGGGACCACCACGTGTAAAGGCCTGGAAGTAGAACTAAGCCAGCAAGATTTCAAAAACTCTGCGTCTGCAGGGAACAGAGTGTGGGGTAGAGTCACCAGCACAGACTGGGGTGGGAGTGATGGGGACATTGAGGCACAGGGAGGGTGATTCCTTGTCAAAATCACAAAGCTGATAAGAGGCAGCATTGAGGCTGAATCACAGAGGCCAGTCAGTTAGCCCAAGGTCCTCTGGCTCCAGGGCTGGGCAGGGGTACAGGGAAGGCCTGAGCCAGCCCATGGAACCTGGCCCTGTCATCCACCTCTCTCTACAGGTTCCGATGCCAGGAGATGCACTTATGGAACACTGGGAAGTGGAGGGTGTCCCAGTCCCTCTCTGGTCCCACCTGACCCCACCCACATGGTCTCTGGGATTGTGGTGTCCTGAGAGTCTTCACCTGTTATTTTCTCAGTCCTTGAGTCTGGGGAGCCTGGAAATGCCCCAAGCTCAGGGTCTGGAGTCCAGGCCAAGGGCAGCATGCAAGGGTTCCGATTCTGGCAATCAATGGAAACAGGTGTGGAAGGTTATCCCAGGAACTGGTACCAGGATGTGTAAATTATTAGAGGTAAAGCTGAGCTGCGAGTGCCCAGGAGACCACAGGTCTCCTCTCCGTCAGGTGAGAACAGAGAACAGCGGGGCAAGGTCAGGCCTGCAATGGCTGTGAGCGAAGGTAGCATCTGTTGGAGGGAACAGAGGCTTGAGTCAGGGGAGGGAGTTGTCCTACCCACCTCTAAAGAGGCTCCACCTGGCTGCGGAGTGGAGACAGACTGCAGGGGCGGAGGAGTTAGGGAGCCCAGGAGGAGGCTCCTGCGGTAGTCCAGGTGTGGTGATGGGCCACAGTGGTGGTCTTGTGGGAGGGAGAAGCACTTGGATTCTGGGTTCATTTTTTAAGAAAGGCCAAGCAGATTTTTGGATATTGTGCATGAGGCAGGGAAAGAGAGGAGTCGGGAATGACCCCAGGACTTTTGGTCCCGGCAGCTCCAGGGATGAGAACTCCATCAGCTGGGATGGGTGTTATAGCCTGGATTCTGTCCGCCCCCCTCAAAATTCATACATTAAAGTCCCAACCCCCTGCCTCTCAGAATGTAACCATATTTAAATAAGGGCTTTAAAGAGATGACTAAATCAAAATGAGGGTGCTCAGGTGAGGCCCTAATCCAATATAACCAGTGCCCTTATAAGAAGAATAAACATCAGGAATGCATGCTCGCAAGGGAACAACCATGTGGGAAGAGGCTGGAAGAGAGGGTGGCCATCTGCAAGGCAAGGAGAGAGGCCTTCAGAGAAACCAAACCTACCAACACCTTGACCTTAGACTTCAGGCCTCCAATACTGGGAAAAAAAAATAAGTGTTCTGTTGTTTAAGCCCCCCAATTTTTTAAATCTTTTAAAAAGTAAGAGAGGGTGCCAGGATGATTCAATGAGGAAAAGACAACCATTATAACAAATGGTGCTGGAAAAGTTGGATATCCACATGCAAAAGAATAAGTTTGGACCCTTACCTTACACCATATACAAAAATTAACTCAAAATCAAAGACCTAAATGTAAGAGCTAAAACTATAAATCTACTAGAAGAAAACAGAGAGAGAAAGCTTCATAACATTGGATTTGACAATGAGTTCTTGGATATGACACCAAAAGAATAGGCAACAATAAAAAAAATTAGATTCAATTTCATCAAATTGAAAACTTTTGTGCATTAAAGGAAACTATCAAGGGAGTGAAAAGACAACCCATAGAATAAGAGAAAATACAAGCATGCCTCAGAAATATTTCGGGTGTGGTTTCAGACTACTACATTAAAGTAAACATCACAGTGAAGCTAGACATATGAATTTTTTGGTTTCCCAGTGCATTATATTTACACTACACTGTAGTCTATTAAGTGTGAAATAGCATTATATCTAAAAAACAATGTATATGCCTTAATTTAAAATACTTTCTTGTTAAAAAATGTTAATGATTATCTGTGATTTCACTGAGTTCTAATCTTTTTGCTGGTGGAGGGTCTTGGTGGTGGTCATTGTCAATGGCTGTTGACTGATCAAGGCAGTGATTGCTGAAGGTTGGGGTGACGGTGGCAATTTCTTAAAGTAAGACAACAATGAAGTTTGTTGCATCAATTGACTCTTCCTTTCATGAAAGATTTCCCTGTAGCATGTGACACTATTTGATAGCATTTTATGTACAGTAGAACTTTTTTCAAAATTGGAGTTAGTCCTCTTAAACCCTGCCACTGTTTTATCAACTAAGTTTATGTAATATTCTAAATCCTGTGTTGTCATTTCAAGAAGGTTCACAGTGTCTTCACTAGGACTAGATTCCATGTCAAGAAACCACTTTCTTTGCTTCTTTGTTCCATAAGAAGCAACTCCTCATCCATTTAAGTTTGACCATGAGATCGCAGCAATTCAGTCACATCTTCAGGTTTCACTTCTAATTCTAGTTCTCTTGCTGTTTCCACCACATCTGCAGTTACTTCCTCCACTGAAGTCTTGAACCCCTCAAAGTCATCCATGAGGGTTGGAATCCACTTGTTTCAAAATTCTGTTTATGTCGCTATTTTGACCTCTTTCTGTGAATCATGAATATTCTCAATGGCATCTAGAATGATGAATCTTTTCCAGAAAGTTTTCAATTTACTTTGCATAGATCTACCAGGGAAATCGCTATATATGGCAATTATACCCTTATGAAATGTATTTCTTAAATAGTAAGACTTGGAAGTTGAAATTACTCCTTGTTCCACGGCATGAAGAATGGATGTTGTGTTAGCAGGCATGAAAACATTCATCTCCTTCTACATCTTCTTTTTCTTTTTTTTTTTTTTTGAGACAGAGTCTCGCTCTGTTGCCCGAGGTAGAGTACCGTGGCATCAGCCTAGCTCACAGCAACCTCAAACTCCTGGGCTTAAGCGATCCTCCTGCCTCAGCCTCCCAAGTAGATGAGACTACAGGCATGTGCCACCATGCCCTGCTAATTTTTTTTCTATATATATATTTAGCTGTCCAAATCATTTCTTTCTATTTTTAGTAGAGATGGGGGTCTCGCTCTTGCTCAGGCTGGTCTCGAGCTCCTGACCTCGAGCAATCCTCCCGCCTTGGCCTCCCAGAGTGCTAGGATTATAGGCGTGAGCCACCGCGCCCGGCCTCCTTGTACATCTTCATCAAAGCTCTTGGGTAACCAGGTGCATTGTCAATGAGCAGTAACATTTTAAAAGGAAGCTTTTTTTCTGAGCAGTAGGTCCCAATAGTGGGCTTAAAATACTCAGTAAATCTCCTATAAAACAGTTGTGCTGTCACCCAGGCTTTATTTTTCCACTGATAGAGCACAAACAGAGTAGATTTAGCATAATCCTGAAGGGCCATAGGATTTTTGGAATGGTAAGTGAGCACTGGCTACAACTTAAAGTCACCAGCTAGATCAGCCCCTAATAAGAGAGTCAGCCTGTCCTTTGAAGCTTTGAGGCCAGGCAAAGCTTCTCTCTAGCTATGAATGTCTTAGATGGCATCTTCTTCCAATATAAGGCTCTTTTATCTACATTGAAAATCTGTTGTTTAGTGTAGCCACCTTCATCAATGATCTTAGCTAGCTGGTCTACATAACTTGCTGCAGCTTCTGTATCAGCACTTGCTGCTTCCCCTTGCACTTTTATGTTATGAAGGTGGCTTCTTTCCTTAACCCTCATTAACCAACCTCTACTAGCTTCAGATTTTTCTTCTGCAGCTTCCTCACTTCTCTCAGCCTTCATAGAGTTGAATAGAGTTAGGGTCTTCCTGTGGATTAGGCTTTGGCTTAAGGGAATATTGTGGCTAGTTTGATCTTCTATCCAGATGACTCAAACTTTCTCCATGTCAGCAATAAAACTGTTTACTTTCTAATCATTTGTATGTTCACTGGAGTAGTACTTCTAATTTCCTTCAAGAACTTTTCCTTTGCATTCACAACTGGGTACAGGAGGCCTAACTCTTGGCCTGTCTCAGCTTTCAACATGCCTTCCTTGCGAAGCTTAATCATTTCTAGCTTTAAAGTGAGAGACATGAAACCTTTCCTTTCGCTGGAACACTTAAAAGTCATTGTAGGGTCATTAATTGACCTAGTTTCAATATTGCTGTGTCTTAGGAGAGGGAATCAGACAAGAGAACAGTTGGTTGTTGGAGCAGCCAGAACACACATTTATCAATTAAGTTTATATAGGTACAATTCATGGCACCCCAAAGCAATTATAATAGTAACATCAAAGATCACTAATCACAGATCACCATAACAGATACAATAATGAAAATGTTTCAGATACTGAGAGAATTACCAAAATGTGGCAGAGAGACAGGAAGCCACCACATGCTGTTGGAAAAATGTTGCTGATAGACTTGCTGGACACAAGGTTGCCATAAACCTTCAATTTGTAAAAAACATTACCTGTGAAGCACGATAAAGTGAAGTGCAATAAAATGAGGTATGTCTGGATTTGCAAATCATATATTGATAAGAGGTTAATATCTAGAATATATAACAACTCCTACAACTCAGCAGTAAGAAAACCAACAACCTAATTTAAAAATAGACAAAGGACTTAAATAGACATTTCTCCAGCTAAAATACACAAATGGACAGTAAGCACATGAAAAGATGCTCAACATCACTAAACATTAGGAAATGCAGTTCAAAACCATGAGATACCACTTCATACCCATCAAGATGGCTACTATAAAAAGAAACAGAAAATTGCAAGTGTTGGCAAGGATGTGGAGAAACTGGAACCCTTGAGTATCACTGGTGGGAATGTGAAATGGTGCAGCCACTGTGGAAAACAATTTTACAATTTCACAAAAAGTTAAATGTGAAATTACCATATGATCCATACATTTCACTTCTAGGTATATATCCAAGAGAATTGAACAGATACTTGTTGCTACAGTTTGAATATTTTTTTCCCCTTCAAAATACAACAGTGTTGGGAGGTTGTAGGAAGTGGCAAATGTTTAAATCACGAGAGCTCCACCCTCATGAATGGATTAATGCCACTGCAAAATGGGTTTGTGGGAGCAGGTTTGCTCTCTCTTGCCCTCTGCCTTCCACCCCATAAGGACACAGTAAAAAGGTCCACACCAGATGCTGGCGCCTTGACCTTGGACTTCACAGCCTCCAGGAATTTCTGTTCTTTATAAATTACCCAGACTCAGGTTTTGTGTTATAGCAGCTCAAAACCGACTAAAACACTTGTACACCAATGTTCATTCCAGCATTATTCACAATAGCCAAAAGGTGGAAACAACTCAAATGTCCAAAAACAGATGAATGGATAAACAAAATGTGGTATATACATACAATGAAATATTATTCAGCCATTAAAAAGAATGAAGTTCTGATACATGCAACAACATGGATGTACCTTGAGGACATTATGCTAAGTGAAATAAGCCAGAAAAAAAATATTGTAGATTTCACTTATATGAGATAACTAGAATAGTAAAATTCATAGAGAAAGAAGTATGCCAGAGGTTACCAGGGGCTGGAGAGAGGTGAGAACAGGAGTTTATTGTTTAATGAGTACAGAATATCTGTTTGAGATGATAAAATGTTCTGGAATTGAATTAGGGCAATAGTTGCACAACAATGGGAATGTACTTAATGCCACTAATAAATCATACACCTAAAAATGGTTAAAATGGTAAATTTTTCATATTAGGTGTACTTTACCACAATAAAAAAGTTATACAAAAAATCAACCAACATAATTCACATTATAATTACATACATATGTAATAACAGAATAAAAAAGAAACATAATGATAATTTTAATAGATATAAAAAGTCATTTGGTAAAACTCAACACTTATTTGCAATTTTTTAAAAAATTCTTAGTTTATTAGGAACAGAAGGGAACTTCCTTAACTAAACAGACTACCTTTCAAAAAAAAAGAATACCTGCAGCAAATATAACACTTAAGAACAAAATATTGAAATTTTCCTCCCTAAGAATGGGAAAAAAATAAGAATGGCCACCATCATTATTTCTAATCAACACTGTTCTAGAATGTCTACAAATCAAGAAAAAGAAGTAAAAGTTATAGTTAATGGAAAAATGAAATAAAACTGTCAGTATTTGTAAAGAACAGATTGTATACATAGGAAATCTAAAACACCTCACAATTAGAATTAATAAGTGAAAAGCAAGGTCTCTTACTTACAAGATCAATATACAAAAATCCCATATACTTCCAACACATGGAGCAGCAGGTAAAAGAAAAAAAAATCCGATATACCATAACAAACAATAGAAAATGAAAGTTTTTCAACGATAACATTTACAATCTCATTCAAAAAACTAAATACCTAAAACAAATCTCACAAACATGAACAAGACATCTACACAGAAAACTATATACATTATTATGAGACGTTAATAAAGACCTCAAAAATCAGAGCGATACACCATGTCCATGGACCCAATAGTTAAGATATCAGTTCTTTCCAAATTCAACTATAGATTCAATATAATCCCAGTCAAAATCCCCGCAGAATTTTGTGTGTGTCTGTGTGTGTGTGTGTGTGTGTGCAAATTGGCAAGATGATTCTAAAATTTTTATGAAAATACAAAGCTCCAATGGTGGTCATTCAATCTTGAAAATGAAGAAAAATGAAGAAAAAAGTTGGAAGATACTTGTAGATATCAAGAAATGTTATAAAGTAATAGTAATTAAGACAACATAATTTTGGCACAAAGATAAAAACAGCAATAGAACCGAATAGAGATTCCAACATTCACTCATATATATAAGGTCACCTGACTTATGACAAAAATGACACTACAGCACAGTAAACATGCTTGTTTTCAATAAATGGAATACTGTCAACAGGGGATCCAAAAGGGAAAAATTAATTTGGACCTCGTAGCAGACACAAAAATCTATTCCTTATGGTACAGATCTAAATATACAACAAATCAATACAGCTTCTAGAAGAAAAGCGTAGGAGAATGACCTCGTAGGTAAAAATGCATTTAAATGGAACGCAGAAGTAAGGAGTGTACATTCTGAGTCAATCTGCCTCCGTATGAAATCTGATGCCAAACCTGGGCAAGTTATTTAGCCTTTCTGTGCCTCAGTTCCCTCATCTGTAAAATGGAGATTAATAGTAAGCAAAGGATGACTGCCAGCATCAAATACGAAGATGCATGTAAAGGGCCCAGAACGGTGCCTGACACATAGCAGATGCTTAACAAGAGACACTATCATTATCCTTTCTATGGATATGGGGATGGCCTCCTTTAAGGAGCAGGTGCTTGCTTTCATTTTGTGTAGAAAGCTTATCTGCTGCATTTTCACATATGATTTTTCTTTTAATCAGCTGACTTTAAGATTCACAGTTTTTCTTTCTTTCCCTTGCAGATGTCCATATTGAAGGCATTGCTTCACAATCCGTAAGCATTTGGTTTTTGGAGAGGTTTTTCTGGCTTTTCTTTTTTGTTTATTTTTGTTTTGTTTTGTTTTGTTTTGTTTAGATAGAGTCTCGCTCTCTTGCCCAGGCTAGAGTGTCGTGGCTTCAACCTAGCTCACAGCAACCTCAAACTCCTGGGCTCAAGCAATCCTCCTGCCTCAGGCTCCCAAGTAGCTGGGACTACAGGTGCACACCACCACACCTGGCTAATTTGTTCTATTTTTAGTAGAGACAGGGTCTTGCTCTTGCTCTGGCTGGTCTCGAACTCCTGAGCTCCTGATCTTCTCGCCTTGGCCTCCCAGAGTGCTAGGATCACAGGCGTGAGCCACTGCACCTAGCCCACAAGCATTTGTTGAACATCTGCCTGCTGTGTGCTGGAGCTGGGAGAAGAAGGTGGGGAAGATGCTTATTCCGGAAGCAACTGACAGGTTTCTTCCCAATCACCAGAAGCTTTGCATATGGTGGGGCAGTAAGATATAGACCTGAGAAACAACTGAAGAATGTGACAGTCCATAAGAAAGTGCTACACTTCAAAAAGTAGTCCCTTAGGAAACACAATGGAATGTTATAGGTGCTATTCATACATATAGATGCAATTGTACATAGAGATGTAAGTATTTAAGGAGCTATAAGAAGAAGAAATCAAAGGCATAGAAGAGGTTGGTGAGACTGAGTCATGAGAAGTCATGGGTACTTGCCCTGGAAAACAGCTTCTAAAAGGTGGCAACCCCAAATGCTGGCATGATTCGCTCTATTTGCTTAAGAAACACCCAGAACTGGAATTGCCTGGGCGGGGATTACAGGTTTGGACGATGGAGCCCTGGCAGGGAGAGGAAAGAGAGGAAGTCAGCCGGGGGACACCCGCCCACGGCCCTCTCCCCGATGACATCAGCCCTCTCCCTGGGCACTTTGTCAAATGATAACTCTGAGAAGCCCTTTGTGTGCTGGGATGGTACTACACTTCCATTTTCAGCAAAGGAAAATATATGCATCTTCCCCTTCCTACTTTCAATTTCTTATTTAGTTAGATTTGGAATAGAAACTAAACACCATTTCTCACTATGACCCAGAACCCTGCAAAATAAGATGACTAAATCTAAAAGCAATGAAACTCAAAAAACAAGTAGGCATTTTATGCTGTTACCTCATGCAAACAGGCATAAAGATTTGAAGTCCATGATTCACTAACCCTGCAGATACATCTCCAACTTCGTTCTTCATTTCTCCCAGTCTTGCCCACTTATGCTCCAAGCCCTGTCTGACTTAAGTGGGTGAATTACCAGTTCGTGGAGGGTCCATGTTCCTATTCCTCCTTCTTCCTTCTATGGGCTTAATTTTTTTGCTATTCACCACTTATTCTGAAATCTCCATCAGAGGGTAGTGGGAAAACAGGGATTGAAATGCAGTTAATTATTAATAAATGTTAGGGAAGACATAGAAACTGGTATCTGAAGGCAGTGGGGTTTTTTAAATTATTTTTATTAGCATTATATTAGTGTTTTTCCTTTATCCAGTCTTCCTTTCTCAAGCTGTTAAAATTCTCCTCCTCCCTATCTGAAATTATGAAAATAATCTGGACTCAGATATTGCCTGGTCCTGGCTAGAATGTTTGACTATACAACTTCCTGTTTAGACATAGTTTCTGAGGATTTAGTTATTACAAATAATTTCTTTGATTACTGAATTCCAGATGTAATGAAAGAAGAAAGAGCACATTTAAATCATCTTCCTAGATCATAAATTCTGTATCTAACTAAAGGTTTTTCAAAAGGAGCAAATCGTCTTCCACCTTCAACCCCTGCTCTTCCTCTTTTATTCTAGAGAAATCTCAGTTGGTGGCACCAACATCCACTCAGCTGCCTAACCCAGGTGCCTGGAAGTCACCTTGGATGCCTCCCCTCCCCTCAGGTTCTACCCCTAGCAATCATAGGTCCTGCTGAGTTAACCTACAACTCTTTTCTCCTCCAATGGAAATACATATTCAATCAACAGCCCCCTCAGCCTTCAGACTGAAGGTCAAAGGCCCCATGATCAATCATCCTCTTTCTAGCCTCTTGGCCCACCATGCCCGGATTTGCACTTCGCATCTCAGCAACCTGACTCCCCTGTGGCTGCCTGATGCCCCTGCTCCTTCTCACCTCCATACCTTTCTCTTGCCAGAAGCCCTCCCCAGCCCAGTCACTGCTTTCTGCACCAAAGTTCTTTCAGGTGCCACTGTCGTTCCATTCTCTACGCTGGCTTGTAACTGTCATTTGTGTGTCTGTCTCCTACCACTGTTCAGGGACTGTGTCCTGCTTCTGCAGCACCTACACCTGGCTTGGCACATAGCAGATGCTCAACAAATATTCACCAAATACATGGAAGTAATAGTTGGATATGTAACGTGTATATTTCAATAGCTTTAAAGTCAGGTATATAAAACATAACATATGAACAAGTAGAAAAAAAAACAAATATGTTTTCAAAACTTTTTCATTGCTTTGGATCCAGAGCACAGAACCAGTCCTTTGTTCTTCCCACAAATCAGTGGCGTAGAGCCAATGCATTGGATTGCTTCTGCTTCCTGAATAGTCAGAGTAAACATGTATTGCATTACTTATTAAATGCAGGTGCGAAGTGCTACACATGGATTATCTCATTTAATCCACAGGACTGCCCTATTGGGTAAGAACTATTACATGTGAGGAAAGTGAGGCTTAGTAGAGTTAATTATGTTAGTTGTCGGTGGAGCTGGGATTTGGAATCTGACCTCCGACCCAAAGTTCATGCTCTTAACCATTCTAATTCCCCGGAAGTCAGAGGGTAGCATATTGGTGAAAGCATGTGGAGTTGAATTTAGTTTGGGAAATACCTTTTCATCAGAAATCTGCACTTCTTTGGCAGGAAGTCAGAACACATTAAAATGTTAGGCACATACTCATAGTCCGAGTCCTCCAGGCACAAGTCAAAAGCCATTTTAGTCTTTTCTAAAATCTTATACATATTTGACTTGTCTCCCCAGTGGTCATTTTAATATCTAATGATTGGCACAGCTTTGTGATTGTTTTCTCTCTCAAATCGTTATGACCCCTGCTAGACTGATCAAGCCCTTACCTGTGAACCACGTTGGAGATTGACCTCTCATCTCCCAGGAAGATCAGCACAGCCAGCTCCTGGGCTAGAGTTGGAACTAATCACTGAGCATTGGACGAAGATATGACTTGCATATGGCAGTCATGCTGCATGGAATAGAAATTGCTAGAATCACACTCAGCAGGGTGAGATTACACTGGGAGCATGTGAAAAAGCCCAGCTGCAGGAACAGCAGATTCATGGACCCTCATCCCAACTTCTAGTGGGACCCTAGGTTGAGTGGCAGGCCTGACTGCCAGCTCCACTTCAACGGCTCCCTCCTCACTCATGTGTGCATGTATGAGGGCATGTAAATTAAATATGCTGACAGAATGAGTCCATTGCATCAGGGCTCTCGCATTGCCCTGAGGGTCAGGACATCTGATACTGGCAATAATATCCATTTTTATTTTGAGATCTGTCTCTTGGGGAAATGGTGTAACTGACACACAGTTCTGCCTTTCCTCTGACCTAAATCTCTTAAGTTGCACCTTAAAATGGTCTCTACCTGCCCTATTCTTCTCAGAGGTGGAGAACTGGTACCCCATCCCCAGTAGGTCAAAATAGGTACTTGCAACTCCTAAAACTTACCTGTGCAGACTGTCGTTCTTTCCTTTGCAATAATTAGATTAAATCACGTTTGCAGGGTCCTTGAGCCATAGATAGATAGAAGACAGATAGATGAACAGATGCAGAACTAAAAATACGGGCCAATAAATGCTTTTTAAATTCCTTTGAGAAACTTTAAGGAAGCCCACTGTTTTCTCATGGGAAATTATGATTCAGGTCTTTTTCTTTTTTTTTTCTGTTTACACCAAGTACATTATGACCAAACTCTAATTAACTTTACGTAAAGGAGGTCAAGAACAAAAGGGCTGAATTAACATAGAGGAACCATCACAGGACACACGGAGTACAATGGAATCTACTATATGGTATTTTTTTTTTGGTAGACATAGTAGCTTAGCAACACATATTTACTTCCTGTTATAAAAAAAGATAGGTCCTAGCAAATGAAGAGTTCCTGCATGATGAATCATGTATGAGGCCACAGTTTTCCCTTGAAAATTGTGTAGAGCCCTAGAAGATGGTCACAAGCCACTCTCTTAGAGGAAAAGTCTATGTCAATAACAAGACTGAGGTCAGAAATGGAAAATTCTCCAAGGACAAGCCCAAAGACCCCAGATGGGCCATCCCAAGCTCCTGGTGCTGGGTCTCAAGGCCACTGCCATTCATCCCAGCACAGAGAGCCTGCCGGAGGCTCGCTGTGTTCAGACCAGGCCAGGATCCACCCAAGCTGCAGATGGGACTGCGCCCCCACCCAACACACTCCTCAGTGGGCGTGCTGCATACTTCAGGCTTCCTTGTTTTAAACTCTTGTGGGTTTGTGCATATGTGAGTGCATTAATTATGACAAAATACACATAACGTAAAATGTACCATATTAATCATTTTTAAATATACAGTTCAGTGACATTAATTAAATTCACTTGTTGTGCAATCTCCAGGGCTCTTTTTGTTGTGCAAAACTGAAACTCTGTACCCATGAAACAATAACTCCTAATTTCCTTCTCCCCTCTAGCCCTGGTAACCACCACTCTACTTTCTGTCTCTATGAGTTGGACTTCTCTAGGTACCTCATATAAGTGGAATCATACAGTATTTGTCTTCTTGTAACTGGCTTAGTTCACTTGGCATAATGTCCTCGAAGTTCATCCCTGTTGTGGCATATGTCCAAATGCCCTTCCTTTTTCCAGCTGAATAATATTCCACGTGTCATACTAATTTTGTCCTATCTGGAAAATATTAATACTTGTGTGAAGTGAGCAGAGTAAGATTATGTAATTTTCCTACTCCCCTCAACCCCGAAGGGATGAACCTGATACTTTCAGAGCATCCAGAAGCAAAATCTCTCATACAAAATGTTGTGAGGCCCATAGGTTCAACCAGGATGCTAACTGGTGTCTGTGGGCCTTTACCAAGTCTATGGTTGGGCTCTGAGAAAGGTGCAAACCACCTGAAACTGACACCAAAATTGTGTGCTTTTGCCTTTTTCTGGGGAAGGAATCCTTAGTTTTTATCATCCCTTTGAGGGGCTCTTGGACCTCCAAAGGCTAAACATCCCTGGTATAAACTATATTTCACTACGGTTAGACTGAGAACTGGGGTGAATTGTCATGGTTCCCTTTCATCTTAGCACCCAGTTCCAGGAGGACACCATAGTCCTCTGAAACATCTACCACGTGGGCACTCACCCCACACATATTCAAGGGATGATGGACGCAACTGTGCTTGGTTTTTGGTTTTGTTTGTTTGGTTGGTTGTTTTTGAGACAAGGTCTTGCTCTGTCACCCTGGCTAGAGTGCAGTGACATCATCATAGCTCACTGCAACCTCAAACTCCTGGGCTCAAGCAATCCTCCTGTCTCAGCCTCCTGAGTAGCTGGGACTATAGGTGTGCACCACCACACCCAGCTAAGTGCTTTGTTTTTGTTTTTGTTTTTAGAGATGGGGTCTTGCTGTATTGCTCAGGCTGGTCTTGAACTCCTGGCTTCAAGTGATCTTCCCGCCTCAGTCTCCCTAAGTGCTGGGATTACAGATGTGAGCCATGGCCTCAGTCTAATTATTGTTCACAGTCCATAAGAAATTATTTCTACAACACCAAGAAAAAACTGACACCAAAATATTTTCACGAGATTCAATTTCAAAACAGTATGGTAATGGGAGGTAGAAAAGACACACCCAGGTAGAAAAGCATGGTGATTTGAGGAACACACAGTCATGGGAGAGAGGCAGGGTTTGGACAGTCAGGGAACACCACCAGTGAACAACACAGATATCAGCCAGGTGTGTGGCCTAGACCTGAATTTGCTGACGGAATTTTCTTAGGGTCACAGTCTGTTTAAATGACGCTGCCCCGTGGAGAAAATTCCTCTTCATGCTAAGGTCTAGGAAAAGTTCAGCTTCCAATACAAACTGGTATACTTTTACTCCTTTGATGAGGAAAACTATCTAACTGACATTATCTTTTCAACTTTAAAACTTGGCCGCCAGGAAGCTCAGCATCGTATTTCTGGCTCAATAATGGCAACCGTGTAAGTCCAAATGATCTCACGTTTTTTGTTTTATTGTCCAGCCTTCTTCTCCCCTTCTCCTTACTGACCTTTAGCTTATGTTTTCTGTGGTATGAATTCTATGTTTGGATTTGTAGTTACTTCTGCATTGTGTATCTTAGCTACACACTATCGCAGTCCCTCATAGAATGAGATTTGTGGTCGGTGACACAGATGAGCAGTGGGAGCTGGGGTTGAACGAGGGTGTCTGCCATGCTGGGTACTTTCTGCTTCCCTCCGAGCACATTCTTCTCCCTTACCCCCTGCTCCAGTGCTCCATGCCAGGCTGGGGGTTGGCAGCGGCCATGTGCTTCTACCAAAGTCCCAACTCCTAGCCGGCAGCCGTCACCTCCGCTTGGAGCTACAGCCTTCTTAGGATGTTAATAACTGCCCTTCCTCTGGCCTCTTCAGTGCCAGAGTGGCAACAGCTCCTCCTTTCTACTCCTGTGGGCCCCAGGGTGTGTCCCCAATCCTTACTGGCTTCTTTTAATTGTGCCCATGTCTATGGGAGGCCCGGCTGTTCTGTCGGAGTGAGTGGGGTTTTGCCGTCTCTCCCCCCCGACACAGTGTGTTCCAGTCATGTGGAATACACTGTGTATTTCCTGTGTGTGTCTGTGAAAGCACCAGCTCCCTCTTGCCTCCGGATCTTTGTACATGGTCCCCCCTCCTCCTGAAACCCCCTCCTCATCTCCCATGGACACGTGCAGGATGCTCAGGGAACACTGCCGGATCACCGAATTCTAATGCTTCCTGAGTCTACTCCTCCAGCAAACTCCAAGTTCCCCAGGACAGGGGTGTGTCTGATTATTTGCTGTCTTCTCAATACCTGGCATTCAATTAAAAGTAAAAAACTGTTGAACAGATGAATAAATAACACGAGTGAACAACAAGCCCAGGGCTCTTCCATTGTGCAGCGCTGTTCCCTGAGCCGGCACCCGGCTACCACACGGCCATGTCCTGAGAACCTGCCCCCAGAACGGCCACGTTGTTTCCCCCGTGGCTGTCTGGGCCAGCCACAGCCGGGAGCAGAGCAAGTGCTGTCGGAAGAGGGCGCACAGGTAGGAATGGGCTGAGTCAGTCCATGGAGGGGACCAAAGGGGTACACTTGAGAGGGACAGGGGGAAGATAGGAAGGGGGGAGGGGAGGGCCCTGCATGGACCCTACAGAGACTCTCGGGCTTGGCATCAAGATAATTGGAGGTCACTCAGACTCAAGGAGCAAGATGGCACACCAAAAGCAACCCAAAGACGGTGGGTTTGGAGATGGACGTGGAATAAATGGGAGGGGAGTGGTCTAAGGACAGGGCACCTGCAGAGGTTGGTGGCAACTGAGCATCAAGAGATAAGAAGAAAAATGACCACAGGTACACCCCACAAAACAAACAGCTCCCACTCCTCCAGTCACCTCCCCAACCTTCTCCCCTGTGCCCTGTGTAACAATGACAACCTTACGACCACCTTGAGTATGAGGCTACAGTGACAAGCTGCTGTTGAGCAAACTCAGTGTACTGCAGTGACTAAGGACGTGGCCTCCAGTGTCCTGAGAACTTCAACCCAAATCCCCTCAGTTGCCACGTGGCCTTGGCCAAATGACCCAAACCCTTCCAGACCCGGTTCTGTCATCTACAAAGTGGGGACAATAATGGTGCCCACTGCCTAAGGTCGTTTGGAATATTAACTGTTTATGTGTGTAGAATCTGCAGCCCATTTCCCGGCATATAACACAAATTCTATCATCTTTATTTCTATGCTTAATTTCTAAGGGGAAATCAGCTACGATGTCCAATAAGCACAACTGTGGAAGTGCCACTAAACCTATCCATCATACTCCATATGAGAAGGGGGAAATGCTAGATCATAAACACCATGTTTACTGTTTTACATTTTTAATAAAAGATTCCCCGGTTTGGAATTCCTACACCATCAGACCTGGGCCCAGCCCTTATTCACACACTATCATAACTTCACAGCACCCCCAGAAGGTCATTTCTCCCGATTTGAAGACGAGGAGCCTGAGCCTGAGCAGGCTACTGGATTTGCTGAGGGCCCCACAACTGGAAATGACAGACAGGGGCAGAGGGGTTGATCCTAAAGTCTGTGCCTGTCCTGCAGGGCCGTGCCTTCTCAAAGTGACATTTTCAGTGTGCCCAGCGTTATTTCGATGCAGTTGTTGCCAAAAGCATGAAACTCAATGACCACGTCTATCAGAAAACCCCTGCATATTTATGAAAAATAATTTGCTGGTGAGTGTGACAAATTTTGAACTGCTGAACAATGACGTGCATTTGCATGTACAGAGTTGTATTCTCGATTCTTCGCTAAAGCTGCACATCTGTCCTCTTGGCCTCCCTTTCCTGCTCACGCTGGTAATCAGCAGCACTCGGGGAATGCTCTGGCCCCCCACGGATGCTGCTGGCGCTGGGTGAGCAGCGTGCCAGGGAAGTCAGGGCTCGCGCCCACCCTCTGAAACGTCTCTCAAATTCTCGTCCCGCTGTGTAATGTTTGGACCGTTTCTGAGCACCGTCACCCAGCCTGCCTCACGTCCTCGACACGTCTGCAGATACTCTGAGGGTGGCGGAGCTGAGCGAAAAAAATAAAGCCCAGAGACGACTGAGCAGTCATCGTTTCAGTCCTACACAAGTGCTATTTTGGTACCTTGGCCACGTACCTGACAAGCGAATGAGAATTTGGAGTGGAAACATAGATGGTCATTAGAGTGAGGAAAGCAGGAGGGGTGGGCCCCCGTAAAGCTCTCCTGGGGCTCAGCTCCCCTCTCATGTGACCTTGTCCCCACAGGACAGAGAGCCAGGGATCCACGTATGTGCAGGTGCAATGGCCACTTACATTTAGCCTGTCCTTAAAATACCCTACAAGAAAACAAAAGGCAAATTATGATAACACGCACTGTAAGGCCTACAAAATACACCCCAGTATTGCGATTTATGTGCTCTTCACAGCAAACCAGAGAGGTCATCAAGGCAGATGTTGCTATGCTCGTTTTACAGATGAGGAAACTGAGGCACAGAAGGTAAGTCAATTAGCCAAGGTCACAGAACTGATAAAATCAAAACTCAAATCCAAGATCCAGTTGGTCTGATTCCAAGTCCAGTGCTCTTTTATCTCACAGTGTGTGTGTGTGTGTGTGTGTGTGTGTGTATCTATGCAGTTTTACTTCTAGCACTAGTGGCTGAGATTAAATATATATCTATTTATATATATAAATAATATATAGATTATATTATTATAAATAATAAATATATATGTATATATTCAATCTCAGCCACTAGTGCTAGAAGTAAAACTGCATAGATGAAACTTGAGAAAGTACCAAGACAGGGTGACTCACTGTCCCACTGAAAGCCCCCCGGTAGCGGTGCTGCTGTAAATGAGCATTTTCCTCCTGCCCGGGCTGTGGGCGTCACTCCTTTCTGCCCGGCGGCCACTCTCCTTTGCAGACCTGCTGGTGTCAAGAAACACATGGCTGCACACAGGGTCTCCCTGCATTGCCCAGAACCATAAGGAAACAGAAACGGAGCACGACGGCTCATCCTTGACACCACGACTCTGCCGCTTTCCACTCCTGCCCAGCCCTCCCAGTCCCAGAAGGTTGCTGGTCACATCCTGCCTGCCCTGAGAGGCCGACCAAGGTTGAAATGCAACTTTCCGTATAATCCTTGCCACCTGCTGGGTTCTCACATGAGGAGGTGCATATCCTTTTCCCCAGAGCACAGAAGAGAGAACTGAGGCTCAGAGACAGGAATACAGACGGTGCCGCAGTCACTCGGCAAGGTCACGGCAGAGCTGGAATTCCAGTGCCACAAAGGCTGCCCTCTTATTCTTTCCACTTATCACATGAGCACACCGAGGCCCAGCGCAGTGTAGCGGAGACCTCGCGTCACGGCAGAGGCGGGGTGGACGGGCCTGGGAACAGGGCCCAGCTTTCCTGGCGTCCAGTCTGGGCCCCCAGCCACGGATCCTGCCGCTCGCCCCGGCAAACAGTCCACAAGTGGACGGTGGAGCTCTCCTCCCCACGCAGTCAAGTGTGGGGGTATTTTCCAGATGAGAATTAGGGGGGAAAAGCACAAAACAAGGAGTTCAGGTTAATGCACAGATCTATGGCCCAAAATACCAAAAGGGAAAGTACGGTAATTCACACAGGCTCCAAATGAAAACAAAGGAGGGAAAATTGAAACAAAAGCTATCTCATTGACAATCTGCCATTTCCTCTTTTCCAGCTGCTTGTTTTTTTTTTGTTTTTTTTATCCTTCTTGGGAAACTGGCATCTGTCTCTCCCTTCACCAAGCACATAACATGTAGGGACAAGGGCTTGAATAGTTGGATCTAATGAGGCACTAATACGATGTGACTGTAGAACCAAGATGTCCACAGCCCTCTGCAAGTGCACCATGCTCTACTGTCCATTGCTGGGCAAATGGTTTTCCACCTGCTTTGGAAGCTATTTATTGACACTTAGACAAAGCTATGAGTTTTAAAACATGCCCTTTTCCTGTATATTTTACCACCTGGTTCCATACTGATTGACTAAAAATAATTAATTTTCTACAATATTACTTATACTGAGGAAAAACAATGTAAAAAACAAGGTTTTTTAGCAAAACTGAGGGTAAAATGGAAACCGCAGATTTCATGTAAAGCAAACAAATATGTAAGTAAATAATGAAGGAAGAAAGAAAATCCACCTCTGTGCCAACCACCCTTTTTTAAAGTTTGAAAAAACTACCAAACTTTACTGAAATTGCTAAATCAAGCAAGCACTTAAAATGGAGCCCTGTGATAAGGTAAACAGTTCAGCTGGGCCACCAAATGCACACAGATGATTCCGGTGTTTCCTCAGTAATGGCTGCGGCTCCAATGACTTCCCTTCCCAAGCAGCTCTGCCTGGCTCCTTTCATCTAGTGTCGCATCTGCTGGGCGGGGGAGTAGGAAGGATTTCTAGGAACAGCCCCCAAGATTCCACACCCCAGGGCCAGGAACCCGGGAATGGGATGAAATAGCACATCATGTAATTTTATATAGCACGGCTGACCTTCAAAAGGGCAATCTAATCTAGTCACACGGGCCCATAAAGCAGAGAACTTTCTCCAGCTAGTGGCAGAAGAGGAAGGTGGAAGAAGTCAGAAAGATAGAAGCATGAGAAGGACTTGAAGCACCATTGCTGACTTGAAGATGAAGGTGCCCACGTGACAGGGAAGATGCTCACATGAGAGGGAAGGAGCCCACGTGACAGGGAAGATGCCCACGTGACAGGGAAGGCGCCCACGTGAGAGGGAAGGAGCCCACGTGACAGGGAAGATGCCCACGTGACAGGGAAGGCGCCCACGTGACAGCGAAGGAGCCCACGTGACAGGGAAGGAGCCCACGTGACAGGGAAGGCGCCCACGTGAGAAGGCAGGCAGGCAGCCTCTAAGAGCAGAGAGCAGCCCAGGGACCTCGGTCCTACAACCCCAAGTAACTGAATTCTGCCAACAGTTTGAACGAGCTTAAACGCAGATGATTCCCCAGAGCCCCCAGGTCAGAGCGCAGCCAGCCCTGGGGCACCCGAGCAAAGCCGGCAGAGCGCGCTGCAACTCCTGACCGGCAGAACCGTGAGATGATAAATGGGTATGGTTTTAAGCCTCCAAGTGCGTGCTCATTTGTTACGGCAGCAATAGAAACATATACGGTTGGCAAAGATGAATTGTGATATCACCCAAAGACAGAAACAGAGAAAAAGAAAAAAATCAGGGCAGACTGTGGAGCAGAAAGAGCCAGGGGGGATGAGGTTTCAGGCTGGATCTCTCTAAATAGCCACTTAGTGCTTTTGCAAGTCCTGGGTTGGTCAATTCAGAGCTTCCGGGAACTAAGAGGTAACTAGACAAAGTCCCTTCCAATCTCTGAAAAAGAGAGAATTTTTCTCTTTCCAAATATAGTAGTGGGTTTTTTCTGCTCTTGACCAATAGGAAGGAACCAGATGTTCAAGGGTCTGAAAGTTCTGCCAGGTGTGACAGGTGGGGGGCAGGTGGACCACGAGGGGTGTCCCAGGTAGGATGCAGAGTGCACCTCACCCAGGCTCTAGGTCCAGGAGCCTCTCCCACGGCTCTCGTCCTCTCAGCCATCGGCTCATTCCTCAGTTTGTTCTACAAATGTTTCCCCTTTTCTATCAGCTTTTTGGATACTTTATTTCAAATTGATTCAACATCAAGGGAAAGATGGAGCTTTAGAAAGGAGAGTAAGCCCTTCAAGAATAAGGTTCCCCCAAAGTAATATTTCTTTTCTAGGTATCGTGACTGCCTCTAAGAAAAGAATCTTGGCCAGAGTCTATTTCTTTTCTTTTTTTGAAATAAAGTTGACGCACAGGAGGATAATGGAAGGTTTGAAGGGGCATCGTGAAATTTAAAATTCCATCTTCGCTCTTCTATATTTCATCCAAGGGCTTTTACTAGCTGAGGTCAGCCAAGGATTTAACTTACTCCTCAAGGATATTCAAGCTTTCATTTCAATCCAACAAACATTTATTGAGGGCCTCCTACATGTGCCAGGCACTGCTACTAATGGATTCACCCACAGCAGGGAATCTTGGCACAGATGATTAAAACACAATCACCTAATTGGATTGAGACTTTGGCAAGAATATGACAGAGCCTGTGTCCCCAGTAGCAGCACCTGGGGCAATCGGGCAGCAAAGCCTCTGTACAGAAAGGGGCGCACTGCCGCGGACCCCAGCAAACTGCAGCGCAAAACCCCAAGTGTCAAAGTCTTGGCAACCCACCCACCGCATGCACCCTCCTGAGCACTTCTCTACCTCGGCACCAGGCTGTGTGCTGTGAAGGCCACAAAAATAAAACAGTCTCTCCTCCAGAAGTTTGCAACCGAGTGGTACGCTGTACTTGTCCACAAAGGTGGCCTTGGAAAAGAAAAACCTGCCTATGTAAAGATCTAACCAAATGAAAGAACGAGCTTTTCATTTAACTAAGCACTTCTGGATACTGATCCAAAAACAGAAGGAAAGGTTTTGTATTTCTAGCTGTCCCATGTCTCTTCTACCTTCTGTCTCAGGGATACAGCCACCCAAGACAGCCAACTCAATATGTGTTAAATAGACTTACAAATTGCTTTCTTTTGCTGGTCCACTGGGGCTAGACATTCGGTGGGATTGGAATTAGAGTCCTGGCAAAAAGAGCAATGTCACACAGATGGCCCCCACGGCCTCCCGCTCAGGTTAATTCCCCACCTGTGACACGCCATCACGGATGAGCTTGGAAACAGTTTTTTAATGGTGGATTCTTCCCTAAGTCTTCGGAAAACAAATCTACACATTTCTGAAGTACCTTTCAAGAGCACCTATTTCTTAGTTTATTTATGAAATAAAGATAATGTTCTATATATTTCTGTAAAGGCTGCTTATAAAGATCAGAAACATTTATATAAAGTACCCAGTGTAGTGGCTGATACACAGTAGACAGACCTGGTCACTGTTGTGATTTGTCACAATTGTGATCATCCCCAGCTGCCTTCTGAGCATTTGTGCCGAGATGTCTCAGAGGAGTCTCAAACTCAACATCTCTAAAACTAAACTCGTGGTCTATGTTCCCAAATCTGTCCCCTCTCTGCTGTATTCTGCTTTTGTCTAATGATAATACCACCTACCCAATCACCCATGCTACAATACCGCAGTCCTCCTCTTCCTCCTCACTCCAAAAGGATTGGTCATTGGGTCTTAACTATGCTACCTCCCCAAGATGTTTTCAAGCCATCTCACTCACATTGCTTTAGTCCAAGACTTGATTATTTTCTACCTGGACAATAGGGAAAGCCACATAACCTGTTTCTATTTCCAACCCTCTACAAACCATCCTCTTTATTCTACTCTACCACGTAAATCTGATCACCACACTCTCTCCAGGGACTAACCCTGTGAGTGACTTTCTACTCTTGACAAGACAGTGCCCACCTCCTCGGCACACACAGGTGCCTCTCACAATCTAGCCCTTTCCTACCCTTCAGCCTCCTCCGCTGCCCCTCACCACCGTGCACCCACTCTCCCACCACACCAACCCTTCTGCTCTTCCTCAGATGCACTGGTCGTTTGCATCCCTCCACGCCTTTGCAAATCACGTCGCCTCTGTCCCACACTTTTCCACTTGGAAAATTTGCCTCTCAAGAGCTGATTCAAAGCCTGGTGTGGTGGCACATGCCTGTGGTCCCAGCTATTCAGAGGCTGGGACACGAGGATCACCTGAGCCCAGGAATTCAAAGCTGTAGTGCTCTATGATCATGCTGGTGAATATTCACTGCACTCCGGCCTGGGCAACATAGCAAGACCCTGTCTTAAAAAACAAACACAAAAAGAGCTGATTCAAACATTCCCTCTAACTTGAGATTTCTGATATATGGATCAAAATTTCTCTTTCCTTCTCGGTATTCCCATGGCAGTTTTAACAGATTTAATGAGATATAATTCACATATCATAAATTCACCCACTGAAGAGTTTTCAGTATATTCACAGAATGTGCAACTATTACTACAATCTACTTTGAAAACATTTGCATTACCGCTAAAAAACTCCTTCTACTCATTAGCAGTCACTCCTTCTTCCTCTGCCCCAGCCCTAGGCCAACACTAATCCACTTTGTGTCTCTATAGACTTGTCTGTTGTGGATAGTTCATGTAAATGGAATCATACATTATGTGGTCTTGTGACCAGCTTCTTTCACTTAGCATGTTTTTAAGGTTTATCCAAGTAGTACACGTGTCACTACTTCATTCATTTTAATCACTGAATAATATTCCACTGTATGGATGTACCCCATTTTGTTTATCCACTCATCAATTGATGGATATTTGGGTTGTTTCCACTTTTCGACTATTATGAATAATGCTACCGTGACCAGCTGTGCATAAGTTATTTGTGTCCTGTAGCATTTTGTACACAACTCCACTATAACATTGCTCACTTTATATTTTAATAATGTTTATATTTCTCCCCATTGAATGATAAAAGCTTCTAGGACTCTACCACTCTCAGAAGCTGCCATTGTCACAAGCAAATCTGATGAATATGTGAATGAATGAAGGAACAGAGCAAATCATGAGTGGATTCTCTTTTGAGCGAGGGGGAACATGCATGGTCATATTTATCTTCCAGTAAGGAAATGAAGTGTCTTGGCAATAAGCCAGGAAGGCATTGACAAAGTAGGGAGAGAATAACCCTAAACTCAACTAACTAAATAAATAATATTAACGACACCTCCCATGTGCATGTGAGTATTACTTTGTGGCTTCTCCTGTCCTTTTATAAGCATCATCTCATTTGACACGTGAGGCTGGCAGGAGAGGCTGCTGTGAAGATTAAGTGAAGTGCCTGGTTGAGTGTCTAAGCCGCAGAGAAACCTTTGTTCCCACAGCACAGTGGAGAGCACAGAGATCTACCCAAGGCCAAGGTCCCAGATCCTCTCCCTGTGCCCACCACTCTTCCTCCATCCTCCTGGCTCCTGTTTCAGTATTGAGACCCATATTATTCTAATCTCGTATTTTTAGTCCCCAGAGGGTATGGGACAGGGATACGTGCAAGAAGCCACTACAGACCACACCTCCTTGGTGCCCACACCAAAGCCAGCAGGATGGCTAATCTGAAGGCCAAAAGCAGAAAGAGCTTCCCCCAGACACCAAAGGCAAGCGGTAGGGGCCAGCAGGGTACCAGCTGGAGGAGGCATCTTTCTTTCTAGGCTCCTTTTGGATGATTTGGGCCCATCATAAAACCCCCCGTGAGCTTTTCTCCAGAGTGGCCTGGAGTTCACTGCGTGGAGAATATGTCTCATCCTCTTCTGAGCTGATTAGAAAGGCCAAAGCACATGAAAGGAAGAGAACATGAGCCTGCCTCGTGCTATTTAGAGACCCTGATAGGCTGCCCGGCCTCTGAGAGCCTCCCAGCCACCTGACCCTGTGTGCTGAGAGCACGGAAGGGATGACGTCACCTTGCCGGACACCTTCAGTCACTCCAGAAGTTCAGGAGGTTCCTGGTGACAGCTCATGGTGCACAGACCCTAAAATAACTGATTAAGAGGTGGATGCTATTCTAAAAAGTACAGCCTGTTCTGTTTTGGATGCCAGGGGATGACCTCACTTTATCTGTCCCCAACACAAAGGGATGCTTTTCTGGAGTGCCAATTCCCAACGCCTACTGTACTACATGGCTCCTGCATACATTGGCGCCAGGATTACCAACCAGGTAAAAGGTAGGAGTGTTGCCTTTGATCCCAAGTGATGGATATTCGCAAACAGTGGACCAAGCAAACAGGCATTCCAGTGTAACGTGTTTGGGTGTGGGAGGACCCCGAAACGCACAGGACTCCCAGCCAGTCTGGAACTTCTGAGAAAGGAGCAGCTCCTTCTCCCTCAAGCATGTGACAAGTGCCAGAGGAGAGGAGAAAGTGGCCGAGCTCTTTTGCCCCTATGTCAGGAGTTAGGGTGTGGTGTCCGAGCTCAGCTTCCTACAAAGGAGGAAGAACGTACATGACCTGAGACCACCAACCGCAAGCCTGGAAGGAATTTTGAGGCAACCAAGCAATGTGGTCAACAGCCAGGTTCAAGGCTGGACTGCCTGGGTTTGAATCCTAATCCTGCCACTTCTTAACAGGGCACCTTGGGCAGGACCCCTAAAAGATCCTTATTTTGGTACAAGGAGGTGAGGTTAATATTAACAATTAGTGTGTAGAATTATTACAAGGACCAAACAAATTAATATTAACATTTTAAACTTTTTCCAAATGCCTGGCACATAGTAAGAGGCATGTAAATGTTTGTAACATTAATTGAAAATGTAGACTGCCACCCCAACTCCAGAAGGGTTTTCCCCCATCACACACTGCTGCATGCCCGTGCAGATAAAGGTCTCAGCAATCAGGAATCTCTTCACGCATCAGATCGTCTAAGACTGGGGAACTAAAGGTGCTGGGAGTGATGCAGGTTTTAGAAGGGACAAAAATGTACAATAAAACAAAGGCAGACCCTTCCCTACCAATCCAGATTGGATCATTTATGCAGCTGCTCTCTTTCTAAAGATTAAAAGGCAAAGAATGGGAACTCCTCTAAAAGGAAGTTTGGTAGGGGAGAAAAAAGGTTTTCTCTTTCCCCTCAACCCCTAAATATTTCAAACTCTGCAATAGATTTCAGAAGTGATTACAATCGTGAGTTTCTATCTGGATCAGGAAGAAAATGTCCTGGTAACAGTGGAAGGCACGATCACCCCTGCGTCCAAAGGTGTCCAAGGCTTTGCAACTTGTTTCAGTATTTGGGGGGATGAGACATATTCTCCACACAGCGAACTCCGGGCCCCTCTGCAGACAAGCTCACGGGAGGTTTACGATGGGTCCCAATCATTGAAAGGAGGCTAGAAAGAGAGATGCCTCCTCCAGCCAGTGCCCTGTTGGCCCCTGCCACTTGCCTTGGGTGTCTGGGAGGAGATTTTTCATATTATTACTCATTACTAAAGAAATTTAGCTTTTATATTCAGGGACATGCTCTGAGCCAAATTTCAACCCCGGGCTGCAGGGTGCACCTGTGAAAACAGACTCTCCCACCTGGACCTGCCAGAGCCTGGAGCTTGAGCGGCTGTCACCATCGGCGCAGTGTGGGAGGGAGGGGGCGCAGCAGGCCTGGGGCTGACGGCCGCCTCGCTGGCACTGAGAAGTGAGCCTGGAGCACAGCAGTGGCTCCGACTGCAAATGCTGCTAGGTGGCAGGATGTCTTCCTGCCCCCTTTATTATTTTTTTCTAACTAAGTATCCACAGCCACAAGGAACCCCACCTCAAGAATGCCATCTGTCACCTGCAATGGGACACTTCTCTAGGAAGTGAATGGTGTCTCTGCTGGGACACCCCTCAGATCTCTTTATTACCATTTTCAGACATGTAATGAGAGAAACAGCAACGTGTGTTTTCTCCAGAGGAATGTCTCAGGAACATAAAACCAAACACATACTCAGATGAAATGTCTGTTAGGCTTCAAGGGATAAAAATGAACAAGAATATTTTGACATCACGAAGTAGAAGAGGAAAAAAAAGAACCTTAGGAGAACAGCAGGTGTAACCAGGCCTTCTTTCCTAATCAGTCAGAGCAAAGAAAATACTAAATAATATTCTTCTTTATTTTAGTCCACAAAATTTTTGTAAAAGGAGGGGGCAGCCCCAGCTCGTTCCTTCCCTTAACAAATACCTGTTTGGCACCTGCCATGTGCCAGGCATGTTCTATGTGCCGAGGAGCCAGCAGTGAGCCACATGGGAAAACTCTCAGCCCTCACGGCACTTCCTTCTCGTGGGGCAGGCAGATGACAGACGGCGAAGTGCTGGAATATTGCATTGTGCCAAGTGCTGTGCAGGAGGGTGACGCAGGAAGCAAACGGGCTACCATTTTCAAGGGCGCAGTCAAGGAAGGCCTCAGGGAGGAAGTGGCATGAGCACTCTGCAGGGAGTGAGCTGCAGGGATCTCTTGGCAAAGAACATTTCAAGCAGGACAGAAACCACAAAGGCCTGGCTGCAGGAGCACACCTGCGGGGTTTGGGGGAAGCAAGTAGGCCCATGGGGGTCCCACAAAGTGGGCAGCGAAGGGGGAGTGGTAGGAGGGAGGTCGGGGAAAGCAGGGCGGAGACCATGTGAGGTGGTAGAAAGTTCACTCTTCCCTCACGAAATCTGGAGTGAGCTGTGAAAATCCACATGTGCTGGGATACGAGGGTGAACCAACTCCTCGGACATCAACAAATAACCACATAAACAAATGCAAATGAGTGACAGCAATAAATACCTTAAGGTATTTGAACAAAAAGTGCAGGGCCCCTGAAGGGCATATAACAAGGTGGAGGTGGTATGAGAAATGTCTCCTGAGGACAAGACAGCCCAGCTAACATCTAGCAGGTAAACAGGATTTATCCAGGGGTCCGGGATGAGGAGAGAGGGGTGCCAGCAGAGGGGAAGCCTGCGTGCAGGCTCTGGGGCGTGGGAGACCCGTGGCTCCAGGAACCATCGTGGCCAGAGAGCGGAGGTTCATGACCCAGGCACAAGTGGCACAGAGAAATCTGGAACGGAGGTAGGGCCAGATCCCACGGGACCTTGTAAACTATGCTAAAAGATTTTACACTTTGCAGCCAGAGGATACCAGGAGGATTTTAAGTCAGACAGGGACATCATGTTGTCATGAGTACTTTGTATGGAAAACGGATTGTAGAGGTGAATATAAATCAGGGACCTCGCAAGGCAGCTTTTACAGCAAGTCCAGAGCGGAGATGTGGCAGGCGGGCCCGGGGCGGTGGTCAGCGTGCACCACCTGAAGGGGTCTGCAGCCTCTCATGCGGTGCCCACGGCCCAGGCATAAAGCAACAAGTAAGATACAAGAATAGAAAACTGAAAGGCACCGACTACTCTCAAAAACACATTAAACAGCACTGCAACTATTACGGAAATGGGTCAGAAGTGGGAAGGAGTGAGCAGGGCTGAAGCAACAGGCAAGGTCTGCAAGACAGCCAAGCGGAGTCCAGTGGTGGCCGTGCTCCACGTTGCTGAGCCTGGGGCTGGGCTGAGGCCACTCTGCTAGTGAAACGAATAGGGGAGGGAAAAAAATCGTACCTACTACTGCCTGGGGCTAAAGCTTTTAGCAAACGACAGGCCTCCAGGCCTCCAGGACAAAAGGACGCAGATACCAGGAGCTGAGCCAAGCTGCCTGCCAGCTCTGTGACTGCATCTGTGCTGGCCTCAAATCTCAGCAGGACCCAAATTCTGAAAAGCCACATGAGCTGGGCCCTGAAGTGGGGCCCAGAGAACTGGTGGAAGAAACATCAAAAGCACTGGGGGGTGGGTGGGAAGGCCAGGGGGAGAAAGAATAATTCAGTGAAAGAAAAGCCAACAAAATCAACAATCAGAATAAAATTCAGGCCAAATTAAATTAATTTTATAAAATGTATATATTATATAATATTAATATATATAGTATGATGCTCAAATAATGGAATAACTTTCATTTTTAAAATAGAAGCAACGTAACAAGACCCTGTCTCTACAAAAACGTTTTAAAAACTTAGCCAGGTGTGGTGGCACACACCTATAGTCCCAGCTACTCGGGACTGAGCCAGGAGGATCGCTTGAGCCCAGGAGTTTGAGGTTGCAGTGAGCTATGGTGGTGCCACTACACTATAGGCCAGCCAGGTGACAGGGGAAGAGCCTGTCTCAAATAAAAAAATAAAATAAAATAGAAGAAATTATGAGACTAAAATAATAATAGATAAACATGAACAAGTGGATACAAATAATGAAAATCTTGGAAAGGAAAAATACAGTCATTAATATAACAACAAATCAATGGAATAAACTCTAGTCTCGACACAACCAAAGGGAGAATAAATGAAAAGGAAATAGTCCTGAAGAATGTAGACCTGTCCTCTTTAACACTGTCCAAGGTGGGGAACTAAAAAGAGGGAAAGACGAAGGAATTGTTCCAGATGATGGAGATGGGAAAAACATGACAACTAAATGCATCGTGTGTTTCCAGATGGGATTCTAGACCAGAGACGGAAAAGAGACACTCATGGGGAGGCTGGCTGGATCTGAATGAGGCCTGTGGACAGTGCGGTTGTGTCGTATCAGTATGGATTTCTGCTGTATTAATACTGATTGCTACTGTATCAATATTGATTTCAATGCTTAAATGGAAAGTCACTTAGTGAATGTATAGAAAAGTTTTGGAGAAATAAGCCCTAGAATATTTAGGAGTTATGGGGTATTACGGCTGCAACACATTCTCAAATGGTTCATAATAATCATTGGGGGAGAGAGACAGAGAGAGAACACACATGCAGTGAAATATTAACAGTCAGGGATTCTGGTTGGGGAGATATGAGAGTTCCTTGTACTGTTCTTATAACTTCTCTGTAAGTTTTAAATTATTTCAAAATAAACCATTTAAACTACAAATAGGAATTTAATTATATTTGTTAATATGACCTAGTTTCGCTTCCAGCAGGAATGACTGATTCTTGATACCAATATTTCTTCATTGAACAAGAAAACATTTGTCTTATAACCTAAAAATTATTCCTAAAATGCAGGAACAGGACTTGACTCCTCTTTGTCTTAAAGAATAATAATAAAAAACCACGCTCAATTAGGCTTTATCTTAGGAATGCAAAGAAATAAAATTGTCCCCCATGCATGTCAATAGTGAATGGATTTGTACCATTTATCGCTCAAAGGGCAGAGCCTCTTTAATGAGTCAGGAAGGTTTGACGTTAGCAGGACTAAAGCTAAGATGTGGGAAACTGCCTTGTTGTTGTGGTTTGTTCCCTTTTCCCTGCACCCGTTCGTTGTTCCCTTTAACACCTGACTTTGCCCCTCTTCCCACTGGAGGAATGACTTGTGCTGTTTTTTTACACATATAGTATTCTAGTTGTTTTAAATTAGTAATAATGAAAGCGAACCTTTATAAAGTGCTTACTAGGTGGATAAAGTGGTCATGTGACTAACGTTTCTTACAGGAACCACAGGGAGAATGAAATGCAGAGATTTTCCATCACAAAAGCAGGATACTGTTTAGAGTATTTAATATCCTACATGTGGTTTATATAGTTAGGTCAGTCGAACTTTGTTGTTGTCTTTCTGTCTGTGATAACAGAGAAAATGTGGATGTCACATTTTAAGAGTGACATGGGGTAACCAGAGCACATCCTGAGGAAGTGACGGGGTGGCAGAGAGTCTGGGGAGCAGGGGACAGACCAGTGAAAGGAAGTGATGGTGTTTACACTAGAAAGAGAATGCTTCAAGGAAACACAAGGACAGCTTTCACACAGCCCGTGCAACAGTATGCAGCAAAGGGACTTCACTTATTCTGAGTGGTTCAAAAGGACAAACTATAACCAATAAGTAAAATTCATACGATGAAGGATTTTGGATTTAAGAAAAGGAAAACTAGGCCGGACGCAGTGATTCACGCCTGTAATCCTAGCACTCTGGGAGGCTGAGGCGTAAGGATTGCTTGAGCTCAGGAGTTCGAGACCAGCCTGAGCAAGAGGAAGATCCCACCTCTAAAAAACAAGAAAAGGAAAACTAGCCAATGATTCAGATTCACTAACGTGGGGTGGTCTGTGGCCCTGAGAATCCTGAGCTCCTACTTCTGGACGTCGGGGACATAAGAGCTTTGGAGAAATGATTCCTATAAAAAGCAAAAAGACTATACCAGATAATATACAAGACTATTCCAAAAGCTAAGCTGCTATTGACATGCCCAAAATTACAATCTCTTTGACTCACTACATTTACTGTTGAATATCGAGATATCTACTTTACATGTAAATTTCAGAAATGCACTGATGGTGAGGTCAGTCTGCATATACGTGGTATTTACAAACTTCAAGTACACAGTAGACTGAGAGAAGATGAGAGGCTGTTATTGAACAAATCGTTCATCATTTGGGAAAGAATGGGCCTTTCAAAGAAAGAGTAGAATGATAAAGTCTGTAAAATAAACATGTATTAGGCCACATTATATTTGCTACTTGTGCATCTCTATTATATGTTTAAAAATCATCATATCCATTTGACTAACTCTCAGCTCTGTCCTGTATGATTTGAGAGATTTCATGACAGAGGTACTTTTTTTTTTTTTTTTTTTTTTTTGAGGCAGAGTCCCGCTCTGTCACCCTGGCTAGAGTGCCGTGGCATCAGACTAGCTCACAGCAACCTCAAACTCCTGGGCTCAAGCAATCTTTCTTCCTCAGCCTCCCGACTAGCTGGGACTACAAGCATGCGCCAGGATGCCCCGCTAATTTTTTCTGTATATTTTTAGTTGTCCAGCTAATTTTTCTATTTTTTAGTAGAGATGGGGTCTCGCTCCTGCTCAGGCTGGTTTCGAACTCCTGAGCTCAAACGATCCGCCCGCCTCGGCCTCCCAGAGTGGTAGGATTGCAGGCGTGAACCACCGCGCCCGGCCGACAGAGGTACTTTAAAGAAAGGGTTCAGCTCAGGCAAGAACATCAGCTGTCCTCAGACTCAGGGGTGTCTGGGCAGGACTCTGAGTCCCTCCGCAGGATTAACGACACATCCTGCTTCCGGCCAAAGCACAGGGTCCACCAAAACATGCATGACCTATACAGAGTGAGGAAGAAAAAAATCTAAGGTTTCAATGAGCCAAGAAGGGTCTTTTTTGTCTTTCTGAATCAGCAGCGGTTTGTATCCATGAGCTTAGCGGGGGGTGGTGATGCCACAGTTCTGTATCTTGATTAGGTTGGTGGTCGCCCAACTCTGCACATGTGATAAAATTGCATACAACTACACATGTAAGTGCACATAGAAACTGGTAAAATCTCAATAAGCCTGTAGCCTGGTTAACAGTTTCGTGCTGATGTCAGTTTCTTGCTTTTGACATTATATTTAAGGTTAGACAAGATGATATTCTTAGGTGAAGCTCTATGAAAGTTAAAGGGGGCTCTGTAGTTCTTAATATTTATGCAACTTCTCATGCATCTGTAGTAATCATTTCAAAATAAAAAGGACAAAACAAGAGGAAAAAGAAGAAGGAGGAGAAGGAACTGGAAATGAAGGAGGAGGAGAAAGAGGAAGAGGAGGAGGAAGAGGAAGGGGATGTCTCTTCAGTCACTTGCCTTAAAGCGACGGAAGAGGAGGGAACCAGGCCTGCAAGGGGAGTGCGGGGACACCCCAGAGGAGTGGGTCGCCTGTTTCCCAGGCAGTTGCAGTAGGTCCCTGACTAGACTCCCTTCTCTAGTCTCGCCTCCCTCAATCCCATCCTCGTCTTGGCCACCAGATATACTTTTGAAAAATATGATCAAGTCTCTCCCAAGCTTACCCACCATTAACAGGGCACCTTGCCTCCCATGGTGTTCTATCCCCACTCTGGACTCAGCCATGTGGGGATACCTGTGCACACCTGGCCTCTTCACACTTACTCCTGTGTGGCTGAGGTTGACGCCACTGCCTCGTACACTCTTTTCCTCCTTCTTCACCTCATCCTTTCTCTTCTTTCAAGTCATCAACTGAGTAATGCAGATCTGAGGTGCCTACCCTGCCTGTCCCGGGTTGAGCTAAGTTTCCTCTTTGGTGCTCTGCTTGCTTCTGTCAAGGGACATTAAAAGTATTGAAGTGCCAGTGTTTCGTGGTTCTCCTTGAAGAGATCTTTCACCTCCTTGGTTAAGTATATTCCTAAGTATTTTATTTTCGTTGTAGCTATTGTGCAAGGTATTGAGCCTCAGCTTGACTGTTATTAGTGTATAGAAATGCTACTGATTTGTGTACATTGATTTTGTAACCTGAGACTTTGCTGAATTTATTTATCATTTCTAGGAGCCTTTTCGTGGAGTCTTTAGGATTTTCTAGATACAAGATCATATCTTCAGTTAAAAGGCATAGTTTGACCTCCTCTTTCCTGATTTGAATACCCTTTATTAATATTTCTTTCTCTTGCCTGATGGCTCTGGCTAGGATTTCCAGTACTATGTTGAATAGAAGTGGTAACAGTGGGCACCCTTGTCGGACTGCAAATTAGCACAACCTCTATGGAAAACAGTATGGAGATTCCTCAAAGAAATAAGTGTAGACTTGCCATTCAACCCAGCAGTCACACTACTAGGTATCTATCCAAAGGAAAAGAAATCACTTTATCAAAACAAACAAACAGACAAACCCTGCACTCAAATGTTTATTGCAGCACAATTCACAATTGCAAAGATGTGGAATGAACCAAGTGTCCATCAGTTCATGAGTGGATTAAGAAAATGTGGTATATATATATACCATGGAGTACTACTCAGCCATAAAAAGGAACAAAATAATGTCTTTTGCAGCAACTTGGATGGAACAGGAGACCATTAGCCCAAGTGAAGTATCTCAGGAATGGAAAAACAACACATGTTCTCACTCTAAGTGGGAGTTAAACGATGGGCACACGTGGGCACAAAGAGATGTAAAGGACATTGGAAATCAAGAAGGGGGAGGGGTAAAAGCTCACCGATTGGGTACAATGTGATGCGCTCACTAAACGCCCCAACTTAAGCATTGTAAAAGGTATCCATGTAACAAAAACATTTGTACCCCCTTAATATTTTGAAATGAAAAAAATAAAAAATAAATTAAAATATTGGCACACCAGTTCTGTCTGGGCACTGTGCAATCAGAACAGCAGCCCAAACAGTCAGGATGAAGGTGGGCAGAAGCGTCAGATTTGGCTGAACCAAGCGTTCGAGTGACTTTCAGTCCCCACTCTTTCTACTCCTCCATGGGCCACGTTGTTTTGAAATATGTCCACGTCTCACTCTCCCCAGGACTGACAGCTCCTCACAGCAGAGTTCATCCTTCTCTGGATCCTCAGTGCCCCGCGAGTGCCCACCGCAGGGCTGGTGTGCAGCAAATCTACATTTGGCTTACTGGGCCTAGATGACAGACTTTGCTTAGAAGCAACCACTTCACATCCCAGCCAGGAGGCAAGATGAGCAGCCTTTTCCTGATTGTGAAAAGGCAGCCAGAGAACTCGTTGGCACCAAAGGCAGTGGAGACCAAAGAGTGTTGGATGGAGCATAGAGTCCAATCAGAGGGAGGCCATGGAGGCTACTCCGCCGCCCCGGAGGGCCTGGATGAGGTGGTCAGCACAGGATGGTGACCAGCCACACAGCCAAGCAGAGGGCTTCTTAGAGACCTGAGAATGTAACCAGAGCACAGCTTGCCTGAACTGGGAGAGAGAGAGAGACGTCTCCCGTAAAAGAGAGAAACGCATCAAAATCGGAAATGCGCTGATGCAGTGAAGAGCAGCCGCAGCAGAAGAGCAGCAGCGATGAGGGTAGAAAGCTGTTCGCATCTGAAACATTGACACACGTGCCCTTGCAGCCGGCCTGATTCTAACTGTGTGACGGTGACAGAAGAAGATCCAGCTCAGCAAGGACACGTGTGTGACCCAAGGAGGAGGTGACATGAAGGAGAACATGGACTGCAAGAGCTGACTGGTCTCTCACACTTCACTCTTTTGTAGCCTCGTCAAGGTTCTCTGGTTTAGTCTGGGTACTTCTCAGTCTGCGTTTCCAAACTTCAGAATACTTCTCAGTCTGCGTTTCCAAACTTCAGAGTACTTCTCAGTCTGCGTTTCCAAACTTCGGAGTGGCAAGCTCCCATCACAGTGCTGTTAAAGGGGAAATCCTTTGTAGCGGAATTAGTCACCATCTCAGCCTGACTTTAATGCCTCGACCATGACTGCCCACAGGCAAACTTCCAGGCCTCCGGTCTCACAGGCACTGGTTCCCAGCAGGCCTCTAAATCATGGAATCCCAGAGACCCAGGCCTCCTGTAACCTCGCAAAGACTCTGTGACTTGGCTGTGCTTTGCACTTGGGCAAGCCCTCGAGTTATGTGACTCAGGAAGGCAGTTGCAGGGGACAATTTAGCCAGTTGAGGCTTTTAAAAGGACCTGGGGCTCTACACATATGTAAAGTCTTTCAGGCACCAGAGCAAATCAGGCAGGTCCAGCCTGCTCCCTTCAAAGACGTCCCTGAGGCGACCCCTTCTCCCTCAAGGCTGCCCTAGGCATCCATTGAGCCCTGACTATTTCTTCTGTCCCATTCTGTTCTGGAGAGGGGCAGGATCTCAACCAGCAGATAAGCGCCTCCTCCTCCTCTCCCTCCATCCTCCCAGCCCTTTAGGTGCTAACTCTGAACAGGAGCCTCCACCCGTGGTGTGACACATAAAAGGTGCCCCTGTTAACTGGGTTCCTCTTTTGTGCCGGATACTTCACACAAGCACTTCGCATAGTCTATCTCATTTAAAGGAAAAGATAAACGTCTTCACTAGCAAGTGAGAAAGATGACTCCTGAAAGACCAGTTTCAGTTTCATTTTGATACTTTCTCTGTTTATGGTCCATTATTTCCCAAATTTAGGGAGGCCCCGTGTGGAAGTAACTCTGCCAGGTGTCATTGCCTGTCGCTTGGAATCAGAGGCAGTTGGGCTTTCACATCTCGTGGAGATTTCGAATGCCCGTCTCATACCGAGTCAAAGCGGAACTGCCCTCAGATCTCCAAGTGTGGAAGTTGCTTTTGAGCAAGACATAGGACTGTCTGCTTTTCAAAATTATTGGCATTCCAAGGTAGTTGATGGATGGTGTCTGGAAATTAGTCAGGGCAAGTGTTATTTTTGGTAAATGCCAACCTCCTAATAAAACAGAGCTCCTTTTTCCTATTACCACCTCAATGGCCAAAGAAGAAGAAGGATGGGTGGTTGATGGGGGGCAGGGAGGAGCACCCCAGAGATTTTTCAAACTGGGCTTTGGGCTGTACTCGACACAGCAAGGACTAGAGTACTTAAACAAAGGAGTTGATCGCAAGGCAAAGTTTTTACAAGCAGGTGCCATCTTTGGGCCCTGATTCTAGGGCTAAAATTAAAATAATCCCCCTGCTGAAGACTCTGGCAGGCTGCTTCGTGAAAGCTCAGTTTGCCAGACCATGCATGCCTCACGCCAGGCCACTGGGGATTTGCTGTAGAGCATTTTGAGAGGTCAGCTCAGCAACAAGAAGCCTCCGTGCGAAGAAGGGGAAGGATGAAAGATGTAGAGAAGCACCCTATGCAGAAGGGACTTGGAGGGCACCTGAGGTTACTGCCCCTCGAGGCTGCAGAGGGTCTCTGTACGGGGCTGGTCCAGAGCTCACTGACTGCAAACATTCCACCTGGGTCGCTGCAGTTTACAAAGGAGGACTCGGAAACAGTGCTGTGGCCTGCCCGAAGGTTCAGAACAGCTGGCAGCTGGCCCTGGTGCATGGGGGGCATGCTCCCACATCTAAAGCATCAATTTGGGCACATCAATCTTCCCGATGCTGAGCAGAGAGCTGCCCTGGGCTGCTCCCCGGGAGAAGAGGCCTGGGAGTGGCCAACCGGTCCGCTGTCAAAGGTATTGCAAACAACCAGGAAGAGAGTCACTGAGAACAGCACTCAGCCTTGACTGTTTTTCTTCCCAGCAAAACGGAAAGAAAATAAATAAATAAATAATAACCCGGAGCCTTCGTGACTGACAGTTTCAAACACAACAGCGTCAAGTGTTTGCAGAGAGCCGTTAACAGAACCCTTCGGAAAGTTTCGTATTGTTTTCCTAAAGGCCCACGCGCTGCCCGGAGCCGACTGTGAGCTTGAAAGACTCTGCCTGACACTTTCCACTTCCTGCTCATCCTCCCGGTGCAGGATGCCAGCCGGGAGGAGGATGAGAGACTTCCTGCCGCCGCGGGCTCGGCTGGCTGACCCACGCGGGAGGTGGCTCTGTCCAGCCGAGCCAGGGAGGAGGAAATCTTGTTTCCTCTTTTAAATCACTCAAGAGGTGGTACGGAGGGATGTGTAGGAAGTACGTTCATTGTTGTTGAAGTCACAGCGTGTTTCTTAAACATGGGGATCGCAACTCCGATTACATTCCAGCTGGGAGAGAGGAGGGAAGTTGAAGGAAAGGTTTCCTCAATCACTTGGACAAGCGGCTGCATCGCGGGCCCTGCCACTGGCTCCAGAAGGTCCCGTGACACTCTCAGCCACAAAATGCAGAAACCAGGCACCGTGAGAGCCTTGCCCTCCCATCACCGAAGGCTACCGACGCCCCGCTAAGATTTACGCACTGCCAGCACCGAGCAGGAAAAAAGGTCTAGTTTTGAAAGCTGTTCCTCTATAGCTCAGACAGGACCATTCAACATGTTTGGGAGGGGGCCGAGGGAAGGAAGGCATTTGGGAACCATTGTTAACTGGAGAAAAAAACACTCACACTATAAACATGCATAAATGGCCTGAGTAACTTAGTTGCCCAAGATCCTGCCGAAAACTTTTACTCATTACTCTTGTTATTGTTATTATCGGAGACATGCCCTCCTACACATCCTTCCTTGCTCCTGGCAGGAGACAAGTCTTGATCAAAAGCAAAGAATATTCAATCTCCCCTTCCAGTTATTAAGGATGGGGCAGGCTGGGGTGAAGGGGAAGGCATGCTGTCAGAGCTGTTTTCCACCGTTAGTAATGAATGGGAATTTTTATAGGCATTAGCTAAGGAGAGTAACTTAATACTGACTTCTGGAAAGGAAATACGAGCCCCAAGATTTAGAAAGCTATGAAAGGCAAGCTGGGCATGTTGGTGCACACCTGTAGTCCCAGATGCTCAGGAGGCCATGGCAGGAGGATCGCTTGAGCCCAGAAGTTCAAGACCAGCCTGGGCAACATAGCAAGATGCCAACTTTAAAAAGGAGAGAGAGAGAGAGGAAGAAAGCTATGAAGAACTATTTAGGAACATGTCTCAGAAAGGAGACATTAAGAACATGCTTCCTGTCAAACCCACACAGACAGAGGATACCACACACAACCAGATATGGAATGTTCTCGGGTAGGAATTCACATGAAAGAAGTCCTGCTGTAAGTAGGGCAATCGGAAACAGGAGTTGCATTTTTTTCGCCATTCAATCAGGGCTTGGTCTAACCTCATTTTGCCAACGATGAACATCTTAAATCCAACATGGAAGTTCATCTCTCAAGGCCCAGGTCCAAATGCCGCATCCTCCTTGAGACCCCTGTGGTTTCCCCGTCAAAATCACCACCTTTCCATCTGAACACATGTTGCCCTCGGTGTCAGATGAAATTAAACTCTATTCTGCCTCTTATCAGCTTTGAAACTTTAAGCAAGTTCCTTAACCTGTCTAAGGCTCAGTTTTATCAACTGTCAAAGGTCCATAATATTACTTACCTCATTCATTTTTTTCAACACATATTTATATGCCATGCACAATTTTAGGTACTGAAGACAAACAATGAGCAAAAGAAGCAAAGTCCCTACTCTCGTGGAGCTTTCATTCTAGAGGAATTATTGCAAGAGGAAG
>CM052443.1:38043227-38068532 GCA_028533085.1 Varecia variegata
GTATTTCCTAAGGTAGTATCTTTTTGTACAGGATACAGTAATTCACTTCCTAAAAACTGGAAATTAAGGCCAGGCGCGGTGGCTCACGCCTATAATCCTAGCACTCTGGGAGGCCAAGGCCATGGATTGTTTGAGCTCAGGAGTTCAAGACCAGCCTGAGCAAGAGCGAGACCCCATCTCTACTAAAAATAGAAAGAAATTATATGGACAACTAAAAATATATAGAAAAAATTAGTTGGGCATGGTGGCGCATGCCTGTAGTCCCAGCTACTCGGGAGGCTGAGGCAGGAGGATCGCTTGAGCTCAGGAGTTTGAGGTTGCTGTGAGCTAGGCTGATGCCATGGCACTCTAGCCTGGGCAACAGAGTGAGACTCTGTCTCAAAAAATAAAAAAAAATAAAATAAATAAATAAATAAAACTAGAAATTAAATAAAGATTGTACTCTGAGATTTAAATTTAAAAATCACACTGAAAGCAAGGAAAAAATACTTTTAACTTACTCTGGTTGGTAGAAATAAATCTTTCACCCTTAAAGTCCAGAATCTTGGTGAGAAATAGTGCACAGTATTTCTTTTTTGTTTGTTTGTTTTTAGAGACAGTGTCTGGCTCTGTCCCCAGGCTGGAGTGCAAGGGCACAATCATAGCTCACAGCAACCTCAAACTCTTGGGCTCAAGTGATCCTCCTGCCTCAGCCTCCTGAGGCCCTGGGACTACAGGCGTGTGCCACCATGCCTGGCTAATTTTTTAATTTTTTTTAGAGATGGGGGTCTTGCTATGTTGTCCAGGCTGGCCTCGAACTCCTGGCCTCAAGTGATCCTCTAGCCAAGGCCTCCCAAAGTGCTGGGATTATAGGCATGAGCCTCTGTGCCCAGCCAGTATTTCTGATCTAGTGGTTTCTGGTGAGCACTGGAGCCAAGATGTTAGAAAATCCTCTTCCTTCTCACATGCAAGAGAAGAGAATTTCTGATATCAACAATGGCCCTTCCACCTCACCCAGTCTCTCCTGCTGTGGCCCCATTTCCACCCTCGGGATCGTCCCTCTTTTCATTGAAGAAGTGGCAGGGTGTGGAGAGCTGCCTTCCTTTCCTTTGACCCACCTCCTTGCCTGGTGCCAACTCCTGTTTGGAGGAGAGGCACAAGGAACTGTTTGTGCAGGGAGCGGCTCGCCTTCCCTTTCAGTTCCTGCAGCCGCCCCCTCCCTCTGATCTCCACCACCTGATTCCCAGCAGCTGGCTCTGTTGCCGCAGTAAGTGGGAACTCTTTCTTAATGTAGCACAGAGGTGTCTGTAGGCAGCCAACCGTGGCACATCACTGGCCACAGCTGGCTAAATGTGGTTTTAGAGACTTGTTTGTGCCCCTGTGTGACTAATTCTTACCTACCGGCTGGCGGGGATGAGACCTCTCTCCTACTCACCTGGCACTTGGAACACAATCCACCGGCTTCCCAGGCACTGCCAAGCTCATTCACGGGCAAGGCGGAGGGATGGGGTCTGGGTGGAGCCGAACAGCAAGGGCCCCCAGAGGACGGCTGGGTGATTAAACCAGGGGCTCAGAGGCATTCGGATACGTTCCTCTGTGGGGTTTTACACCCTCTCAGCTGACTGGGATACTGATGGGCAGTCCAGGCAAAAAGTAGGGAATAGAAAGGCCTTTAACATTCTCATCTCGTTGAACAAGACTTTGTGTATTTGCAAAATAATACTACGTTAAAAAAAAAAAAAGCCAGGTTTAAATTAGTCAGGAACGTAGAATGGTCTGCAGCACATGACAGGCTTGGGAGTTGAACAAATTAGCAAATAAACAAATGAGTGACCGAGTGAATGAATGAATGAATGAATGGATAGACTGATAAGAAAAGACGAAGGAACAGTCTCTGTATTCTAGGAACTTAACCCTCCAACCCTGTAAAATTACTGATAAACAGATCCTATAAATGACCATATATCCGTGTCAGGAAATAAAATATTATGTGGCTGTTTAAAAAGATGAGACATCTGTATACACATGCGTATGAAAATAGCTAAGATCTACTTTACGTGAAGAAAACAAAAGCTAGGGACAAAACAGCAGGGATAGCATGCTTCCGTTTTTGTAGATAAAATTGTTTTTAAATATATGTTTTTAAATGCATAAGCTATCTCTGGAAGGATAAGGCATAAATTGTTACAGTGGCTGCATCTGAAAGGAGAAATGGGAGGCTGGGGGCTTTCTTCTCACTCTGTCCCCTTTTCTACTTTTTACATTTTTCACCCTGTATATGTATTAGCTATTCCCCAAAATTAGTAAATTTTGTTTTTATTACTAAAAAAAATTAAGTTAAAAGAATAAGGTAGATCTATATCTTCAGAAATAAACAGATCAATTATATATTTAAAATGAAAAAGAAGTCACACATAATATGTACAGTATGATACCACCTGTGCTTTTAAAAATACCCCACATTCGTACGTGTGTGTATGTTAGGATATGAAAAAAAGTTATGGGAGAGGACATAGTGTTGGGGCTTTCACTTTTTATTCTGTATATTTCTGTATCGTTTAAAGGCTTTATAATGTCTGGTTGCTTAGGAATTAATAAAATAAATTTAAAAATGAGAGAATTTTATATGTACTCATCAGTAATGAACTCTTAGATACAGTGTTAGGTAAAAAAGTGAGGAACAAATAGCCTACACAATATAGTATGCAAACATTTGCGTGGGAAACTTGCCCATGAGAACTCTCTGGAAGGGTGCACGTGCAAAAGAACTGGCATCATGGGTCCCCTCAGTAGAGGGAAAACGGGTAGCTAAGGAATTCACCAATGGGGAAACGTCATCCACATGGTGTTTTACTTTGCATATTTCAAATTTTTGTACCATATACATGGTCAAATTTTTTAATTCATTATTTTAATTTTGCCAATAAAGAACCTCCTTATTAGACTAGACCATGTCACAAATAAGATTAAAAGCGCAAGAGGAATTGAAAAGCCACATGTTTTATTTTCTTCAACACACGACACACATCCTCATTGTAGAACACTGTGTTTTCTCGGGAGCTAGTGCTCGCCGGCACCCACTAAAACACCCCTTCAAAGGACCAAACACAATGCTGCCCCTATTCTCTAGGCAGTCATCACGCTGTGACACCCAGCCCAGCGGCCCCGCCCTGCATAAAATAATATTGAGACTGGACTGAAATCAAACTACTGCACCGTTGGCTCTCAGTGAATTATTCTAATCACTCAAGAATCATTTGCTGAGTGCCTACTTGGTGCAGGGAATGCAAGTTCCCACCCCCATTTGTCTCTTAAATCTGTCAAGATCACAGACGTTGAGGCCCATTCTTTAAACATCAGAGTAATACAATTTGATGGACTGTTTCTTTTTAACTCTATTCCCTTCAAACCACAGATAGTAGGTAGAATGTACATTCTGTCAAAAATTCCCTGCCTGTGGACAAAGTCACAATTTTATGTATAAATCTACAATTTGTCTACATGTTTTATGTGTTGCTCCTAAAATAACAGCTCTAAACTATTTTTTCCAAAAATTGGCCAAAACTCCAGCCTAAGCATCTCTAAAAAATTAACTAGGTGTGATGGCACACACCTGTAGTCCCAGCTACTCTGGAGGCTGAGGCGGGAGGACTGCTTGAGCCTGGGAGTTTGAGGTTGCTGTGAGCTATGATGACGCCACTGCGCTCCAACCTGGATGACAGAGTAAGACTCTGTCTCTGAAAAACAAAAAAAAAGTTGGCTAACGTTTTCAGGAGCCCCAGAAGAATGTCCTTTCTGTTCCCACAGTGCCCACCCTAACCCAGGCTCCGGGGGACAGGCTGCTGCTCAGCCCCTCTTGGTCTCGCCTCTACCAGCTCCTCCCTCCTCTCCACACTGGGCACCACTGACAAGTGGGGCGATTCATGATTCACCCTAAATACCTCGCACTTCTGCCCTTACGATTCCAATTGCTGGCAGGACTTCCTCTCTCAGCCACCAATTTGGAGGCTGCAATCAAGACCAGCCTAAGGCTCAGTGACCTTCTTATTTTACTAACCACCACATCCAAGACCGCTCTCTTTTCTGCGTGATCAGTCCTGCTATTATATTGACTACTTCTCTGGCAATTCATGGTGCCCCTCTTGCAAGAGATGACTCTTCTCTTGCTGTGATTTCCATGATGCTTACATCTGCTAGTAATAACTGGAATGAGAAGAACCTAGGGCTTACGAGGTGGCAAGAGAAGTGGACTGGCAGGACAGGAGTCAGGTTTTGTACAGAAGTCATGTCCAGCCTGACCGGAAAGAGGGGACTCAGGTCAGAGACCCCAGGGCCTTTTCACTGCCTTCCTGTCAATGGGAGAGAGATGGGGCAGCGTGTGCTACCAGCTTCAGCTGCCATGGACTGTCTCGGGCCTCATCAGACCTCCGGATCCTTGTGCAAGGAGTGGGTCTAGTGGCAGAAATGTCAGTGTTTCCTCTCCACTACTTCAATGTCCCCTCGATCCTCACAGCCAGCACTCCGGGCTTCTCCGGAGGACTGCCCTTGGCTTCTGGAGCCTCTTTGTCCCACAAGCAGAGAGCCAGAGGGCCTGGGAATTCTTCCCCCAGGGCAGGTCCAGTGGCAGCAGGTGCTGAGATAATTCTGAGTCACTGCCCACATTTCAGGACTCTTCTGGAACATCAGCCTGACACTATCCTCTGGGGGGACTGATTGTGAAACCACTCCCTGTTTGGTGGCTTCCTCTCCTCCCCCCTTACCTGGCCCTCGCACACAAGTCCTTCTCTGAAAGCCTGTTTCTTGGGAACTTCACCTAAGACAGGTGAGTTGGGGGCCGGAGGAATGCCCTTGGCACACTGCGGAGGCAAGCAACATGGTTGTCTTTTAGTTATTTTTAATTTCCTAAAATACCCAAGTTCCTTTGTGCCTTGGGAGTGGCAGCAAGGCTGGGAGATGCGAGCTAACAGGATGGCGATTTGACTCTCGTGTCCTCATATGTCATTGACTAAACTGGACCATGAGCAGGCTAGGTCAGAGGCCAGGTATCAGACCTCACCGTCATCATAGCTGCCACTTCCCGGACCCTCACGATGTGTAGAGCCCTGTGCCCATTCGCTCTTTCTTCCCCTTCCCTGGAACAACCTGCATTGTACAGGTTAGGTGATGAGACTCTGCGAGACCAAGTGCTTTGCCCACTTCTCCCCCTGCGTGCATGTTTGGCCATGATTCTAGATCTCTGCACCCCTCCTGTGCCCACTCTGCAACCTTGAAGGTCACACTTGCTCAAAACTCTTCACTGATTGCTCTGAACGGGACAACCCTCAAAATAACCGGAACGTTCTAAGCAGATTCCAAAGCAAAAAGATACATTTTACTAAAATCTTAAGCAAATTCGTGGGGGCCAGGAGAGTGTTAAAAACAGTTGTTTTAAGATCATAGATTTCCACCCTCTCTCCCACACTCACCTAAAAAGGCACAGGTAGAAAACAGGTCTGAGGTCTCTATGTTTGACTTCACTTAAATTTTACAACTTTATAACTTCCACTTCTTCCCTAGTTATATATGAGTTTTACCTTCTTCTTTCCCTCTGCCCTCCCAAGCAGGCCAGGTGGGGATTTTTATGAAACATTCTTTGTACACTTATAAAAAGTGAGGGGAAAAAAAGGTGAACGCTGAGTTTTTCTGGCCATCAGGAAATGGTATCTACTTTATACAACCAAGCTGAAAACATATTGTGGGTCTAATTAAGAAAGAGTACCACACAGATGTATATTTAAAAAGAAAACTAAAACTCTGCTTAAAACAGGTTAAAATCAGTCCCTCTGTTTGCTTCATTAATTGGAGAGCAGTCTCGTGCACTAGTTTATTAGGTGATTATTAATATATTTTAACAACAGCACAGTGCTATTGTCAGAAATACTGAGCACAGCTCAACTCAAATAAAAAAGAAAATGAGGAAAACGAAGCTCCATTTTATTTGTCAAGCTTGCTGCCCTTATTATGTATCTTTGTTTGGGGCTCAAATTGGGGGTATATACATAGGACCTGAGGCCCTCCTCTTCCCTGTGAAGAGTGCCCGGTGACTGGGGACAGGAGGGGACAGGCGTGGAGGCTGGAGTGTGCCTAGGGGACGGCAGCGAGTGGGAAGGACGACTAGAGGTGGGGGCGTGCCCAGGGGTCGGGCAGGAGGCAGTCAGGGAGCAACGGGGGCTACAGAGGCAGCCTGCCCAGGAGGCGGCTGGAGCAGTAGGGAGATTGAGTACACGCAGCGGGGTGAGCAAATCAGTATATTGAGGGTGGTGGGGGTGTGCTTCTCAGCAGTAAAGAAGGAATTTACAAATATCGAAAGAGGGAAAACTACAAAGGAATTGGAGGTGGATGCATCAGTGTGAACTCATGGTTTTACAAATACATATACAGAAATAGATATTGATGTAGGTGTGTTCATACACAGACATGTGTATGATCTTGGGTTCCTCAATACTCCTTATAGGAACGGCTGATTCCTAGATTGGCATGATGAGTCTGGAACATCTTGTTGCACCAGAAAGTCAAGACAAGCTGAAAGAATGATAGGGACATGGCAGGAGTCAGTGTGAAGGTGTTCCCACTGGTCCAATATAGATCACTTTGAGTCTCAGAATAAATAATGGTAGTAGCAAACAGCCTACTGAATAATAGGAATCAATGCATCCATTCATATATATATGCAAATGAATGGAAAAGGGAAAATTTTGCTTATGGTAGAATGTCAGTGGGAGACAGAAGGAATGATTAAAAAAAGAAAACCATTATTTGAGAACCATCGTAGTGGCAGCTGATTCAGAAGTGTAGATTTAGACTGGTGGGTGGAGATGTGCACTCCTCACAAAATACAGCAGCTGTGAAGGGGAAAATGGAAAGTGTACGGAGGAGACACAGGGTGGAGAGAGGCCACCCTAACATCACCAGAGGGGAGACAGTTCACAACATGGGCTTCATCAGCACGTGGCATCATTTCTATAGTATTCCTGCCAAGGATGCACACAGAACGTCAGACTGACCCAGGTGTGGGCCACCCTGCTGAAGGAAAGACCAGTAGTCTCCAGGCAAGGTCCTGAAAAATAAGGAAAGACTGAAGAACCATTCCAGATCAAAAGACTGTCGAGACTTGACGACTAAATGCAGCACATGACCCTGAACTGTATCCTGGGCAAGAGAAAAAGAAAGAAATGATATTTTGGGGGTAGTTGGTGAAGTGTAAATGGAGACTTTGGATGACATGATAATGTGTGAAGGTGACCTGAGTGGTGGCACGATGGCCGTGTAGGAGAGTGTCCTCAGCTGGGGAAACACACACCAGAATGATTAGGGGTGGTGGAGCTGTACGTCAGCAACCTGTTCTCTGATAGTTCAGAGAAAGACTGTGTATTAATTATTTACATATGTAAAATATGTATAATTAAACTATGTATGTAGTTTATAGTTTATATGGAGAGAGAGAGAGAGAGCCTGGAAACATAAAATATTAACAATTAAAGAATCTGGGAGAAGGTTCTTTCACATTCAGCAAGTTTAAAATTATTTAAAAATAAATTATTTCTTAAACATAGGATCTAGGCAGGACTTGAGATGACCAAGAGGAATTGGAATGGGGGGGAAAAATGCTAAGGAAATGAGAAGTACAGACAAGAGAGCAATAAAGCCATTTATAACCTTCTCCCTTTTGTACCTTTTTAAAACAAATGGATTGAAATATCTGAACTATAATTCCAGCTGGTTCCCTCGAATGCCAAACCCTACTCTATGCATTAATCACTGTGTGGCAGAAAGAGCAAGAGCTTTGCTGCTGGAGGGACCTGGATCCAGACACTGCTGTGGCCCTGACAGCTTTGTGCTCTGGGCACCTTACCCCACTCCTGAGCTTCAGTTTTCTTACAGGCAAAATGGAACAAACACATATCTCACTGGTTCTTATGAAGATGGGAAAGATCAGACAGCACTTGTATCATCTAGGCGCAGACCACGTGGGATAAGTTATTGAAGTAGGTTTCTCACCAAAAGCTCGAAATTTAGGGCTTACATTGTGCATTCGTGAGTTTTTGAATAGTGAAAGCTTAACTTTCACTCTAGAGTTTGTCCCTTGGCAGTTTGTATTCCAAGCAATCCCAAAAAACCTGTTGCAATTAGGGATTGGGATAATTATATCCAGAGAATGGTAGGAAAGTGACCTCAGGCACCTTTATGATTCTGACACCCAGTGAGACACCCACTGTTTAAACAAATTCGTAACTTGCTGAGTATTATTTATTTACCCTGAGCTTGGCAGAATGTGCACAGCAAAATTACCCCCATCCACTTCTGAAACAAGTGGTCATCAGTCACAGCTTCTCTATTTATTACACCCTGAAATTTATTACATTTCAAATAAAATGTCTGTTTCTGACACTGGCTGGCCTTGCGGTAGGGTTTCAGCATCGACCAGCATTGACCTTGTCAGTTTCCTGATGGTGTGAGCCCCTCAGCTCCCTTCATTGTAACCCGCAGCGATGTAGCCAGCGGTGGGGTCAGAATTTCTATACAGGAAAGGATAAGGTTAAAAGGGGAGAACTAAGGAACTTGTTTGAAAGGAGCGTTTTTATAGCAAGCACACTTCTGAGGCAAGTTCAGTAAAAATGATAATGTTCCTTTAGGACTTCACACAGAATTAAAAATCAGCAACTGTCCAGATTCAAAGCTATTTATTGAGGTTATCACCAGGTAGCTTTAGCCGGGACTGACGGAGACTACAGCGAGTGATGAATTTCCCTGTAGGTGCGGCCACTGTCCTCAGCTCAGCACCTGACACGGAGCAGACTCTCATGCCAGCCCGTCCCTATCTGGCCAGCTCAAATTCAGAGACCTCTAGACTCGGATTTCAATCAATGACAAAGTCAGTCACTGTGCCTTTACTGTGCTATTAGGTGTGATTCCGTCTGTCCTGAGACTCTTACAAGCCCAAACTGCAATCAAAACCAGGAGACAAGGCAAACCCACGTGAGAAGTAAAGGCAAACAGCACCCAAACGGGTTTATAACTAATCACAGCTGTGCAGTCCCGGGTGGCCAGGGCATGCCCCAGTGAGCGCAGGGGTGGGGCCAGCTGGGTCTCCTAGGAAGATGTCTGGCCGGGGGAGGACCACCAGACACAGCTTTCGCTGCCACTTCCTGCTAATTGAAGACAAAGGGAAAAGCAAATGTCATTTCAGATCATCTTGCCAAGATAGATGATTGAAGTGGTCATGAGGAACCATCTTAATTTTTTTTTAATTGGTGGCACCTCCCCAAGGAGTGTAAAAGGTTGAGGTGCCCCCCCCCCAATTCCCAGGATCAGCCTTTCATTCTTTCCAGCGACTGCTAATAGCTTCTGCTTGCCTGTCTCCATAAAGATCTTTCTGCCAAGAATGGAAGCAGGAAGACAGGCTTTTGGAGGTTTTGGCAAAGGGACCCAATTGTGGACCAACTCCACCATCGGTGGTTGCAGGACCAGGTGCCCCATTCGAGTCACAAGACCTGGGGGTAGAGCCTCAAGAGTCACCATCAGTCCTGAGTGGGCCTCTTTGAGTCCTGGACAGACTTCTTCGGAGAACAAACATGTCTGAAGCTCACAATATTCTCTCCTATCCACAGAAGCCATCCTGTAGATCTGAAACACTTAACCAACTGATCATGAATCCCAAGGAACAGGTTTTGTGGGCAGCACCCCATACAAACACCCAGCTGCCATAACTTGTATGGCAGATGCTGAGAGGTGAGAACACTGGGTTCCGAGTACAAGGAATGTGTCTCTCGGGTTAGGGGACGCTGAAGCAAAGAGAGAGACTTGTGCAATGTAGGCTATCTCTGTCTTCTCTTTCTTCCTCGGATTTTTCTCTATCTTGAGTAAAGTTCAGTTTTTAGAGATCAAGCCTGGTTGTAAACACAGTCTTTAAAACCTTTGCACTGCTTTACTGCAGAATTTATGGTTTGTTTACATTGGAGGCGAGGAACAGGCGAGAGAGGGAAGCCTGAAGCCTTTGGTAGACGACTCAAAAGAAAAAAAGGGAATGCAAGGCACATGAATAAAAATACTTCCTTGTTCCATCCATGATTGTGGGTGTAGAATTCTCCCAAAGAGACAGGTCATGCCCTAAGGAAATTGGCCCAACCAGCCCTTTGTAACCATTAGAACTAATCTCTGAGCTCTTCAGAAAAAATTCTGGAAACCCACAGATTTGGGGATTTGGAAAATGTGCATGAGAATGTCAGAGGCAGGTGCCTGGGTAGCAATTTGGGGTGTTGCCAGCAGTAATGCCTTCTGGGAGTTAAAGGACAATCACCAGCATGGCCTGAGAACCTGAGCCACAGTGGGCCCCAGCACTGTCCCAGCCACACAGCAAACACCTCCAGTGAGAACTGTCCAAACACTCAGAGGCCAAAGAGAGTGGCCAGCAGGAATTACATAATCCAAGATTTTTTAACATAAATTACAGGAGATTTCATTATCCCCCTCACAGTTACAGAACTAGTTGTCATCTCAGTAACGGACATTGTCATACAAATGAATGGGTAAAAGAGGGGCATTAAAGACCTGAGTTCTGGTGAGAGCTCATAGCTCCCATCTACTCATATCTACTGGTTATGTGACCGCTAGCAAACAGCACACTGGACTTCAAATTCCTCATCAGTAATAAGGGAACACTAAAACCTGCCACTCAAAAGTGCAACAGAGGTAAAATAGTGCATGAGAAAGGGCTATGATGAGTTAATCCCATAAATTGTAAAATATTTTTATTACTACTAAAGATGATGACGGTTATGATAGATATTTTGGAAATAAACCATCAGTCCCTACTGTAGAATGAATGGGTTTTACATCGTGGGGAGGAAGTTTTTCCTTTTCTTAAACTAGTCCACAGTTAAGGAAATCACCCTCAGAGGATCACCCGGGCAGCGGTGGCTTCTGCAGGCAGCCTCAGCCTGTCTGGCCCGACCCTCACCAACGGTGCAGCCTGAGATTTCTTTCTTCAGAAGGCATGTTGCAGTCACGGCTGGGAGTGGGCCAATTGCCACGTTAGTGGAGGGAAATCTCTTGGATTCAGAAAGGATAATTGGGTTCCATTCCTGGCTCCATCACTTAACAATCTCTGAAATTACAGAGAAGTTATTTGATCCCTTTGGACCTCCAAGTTTTAGGCCTGAGATAAACCACAGGTTTCCTAAGTCTTGGACAGTACTAAATTCTTGTGATTCCCTATCAGGAAATAAATACAAAACTAAAATTCAAAAATAAAAAATAATTGACTTCAGAATAGTTTTATATTATAAGTCATATGTCAAGTAACAAAAGAGATTAAATGGATATATCTATTGTGCATTATCCTCAGGCAAGACTTAACTCAGTTTTTGTTGAAAAGATTTTTTTTCATTACTCTACAACTCATGTCTACACTAGGTTTGGCAGCCATTCTTAAAGGCTACACTTTCAGTGTATGGTTTGAAAGATGAGATTAAAAATCTTTAATCATTGATTGAGGGAATTTGAGTAATACTGTTTGGTTTTCTACCAGGCATCTTAAATATTTAAGAGAGAATGTGTCAATATTTAGATAAAACGAAAGAAAGATACAAGGACACATGTGCCCTGTTGATTATTGAGTTATCCCTCATTTCAGAAAAGAGGGAGATTTTATTGCCAGCATAAAGCTGCCCAGGTGTCAAGCAGGAGAAGACAGAGGAGGAAACAATTTGAATTTATATGTGTTCTAGCCTCCTTAAGGCTTCTTTGAATCTGCTAATATAAGTCAATTAAAGGAAATTGAATTTGGTCATACAATGTAAAAAAAAGGAAAGGAATTGGTTGTTTACAATTTAGACTATGTCATATAATTTCAAAACATAAAGGAGATAATGTAAGTGAAACACTATGACCAATAAGGCTATATAATAAGAGATCACTCATTTTGATCTTTGATTTACGGCATGCCAAACTTCTGGATAGTTAAAATTTCTGAGCAAACCTGAGAAGATAGCAATGACTTCTGAAACATCAGCAGTCTATCGGGTTCAGGGTGCAATTGGCCATTGCCTATTTTCTGAAAAGGCACGTCATTCATTCACAAGTGCATTCCTTGTTCCATGTCTAATAAACCACATGCCTGTTTGTGCAAGGTGCCGGCGGTGGGGGGAGCTGCTCTCCCTCCTGCCACCTTTCTCTCAATACTCCGTGGCCTACAATGTGTTGCCATGGACCTTGGCATAAAGATGTGTCGTACTGTACCCACAGTCCAGGCCAGCGCAGCAAACTTTGTAGCCCCAATACACCATGGTGAAATCACAGCCCTCACTCATCCAAAGCCATCAGCAGGTCCGAGATGTCAGAGATGACCTCTGCTGATGGGAGGTGCCCCTCTGTGGGACATCCCCCCAGGACAGTGCCTGTCCCTCTGGAGGAGAGAAGCCCAGAGGTTAGGTCTGGGGAGGATGGGCAATAGCTCTGTCTTTCTAGGTCTCCCCAGGGCAGAGCCTGTTTGGGAGGGGTGGAAAATGACCCAAAAAAGAGACAAAAAGGCAAGCTGAAGAGTGAGTGCTTAATTGCAGGACATCCCTCGACTCCACTATGTAGGCACATGCAAAGATGAGGCTGTTTGAATCTTTTCATTTCACCTACCCCATCTCCAAAATTATTGTTCTCTAACACCAGTGGTCTCTGATGTGTGTCAATCCAGACATAACACTAAGCATCTGCTCAGACTTGCCCAAGAACCCACCCTTACGAAAGGATCATTGAACAATGTAGACTTTACATTGCATTTCAAAGGACTCAGAGGATGAGTTTCCAGGGCACTTGCCTACAGCAACTCTCCAACTTGTTATTGGACATTTCTCTGCAACCTTCTCATTAGACACTCCCCCTCCACCTCTCCAGGCATTTCTGTCCTGGCTCCTGCTCCACGAAATGCCTGGTCCTGCTGGCTCCTCTCTTTCTCTGTTGGGCTTTTCCTCTTCCAGCCCCCAACTTAGAAGTCTTCTTGCCTCCACGGTGTAGGGCTGCTCAGCCCCCACTTCCACATACTCCAAAACTGGCACGTTTCCCAAGATGGCACCAGCAGGAAGTCCATCTAACCATGTCTATCAAGGCTAGAAGGCAGCTGTGGTTATGGATGGCAAAATTTTCCCCATGACATCATAACATCTTGTTTGAATCTCATAATAAATGTACTCATTTGTCGACCTGGCATCCATCTACCCCTCTTCAATTGCACCCATATTCTACCCTCCCCTGTGAACTCCTACACATAAAGGAAGCTGACCCTTATCCCAACTCCAGCCAGAGCTCTCCCATTGCCTTTGCCAAAATGCTTAGGTCAGGAATGAGTATGTAACTAATCAGGGCCACTGAAAAGTGACAGATTTACTGAGAGTTTCTGGGAAAGGAATTCCCTCGCTTTACTAGAAGAGCTATGGGATGCCAACTATCTCCTACTGACCTCCCACTGGACGGAGTCTCAGCTGTGATGTCTCATGGTACCATCTTACAATCTGAGGTGAAGCAGCCTTGGGATTGGCAGAAGAGAAAGGACTGCAAGAACTTGGGTCTTAGATAATGTTTTTGAACTTCTGGACCTACCAGCTTAAAATTAGTCCTACCTCTGAGGTCTAATTACAGTACTTGACCAGCTGCTTGTTGAAGGCTGTTTCAGTTGAGGTTTTTGTTTCCTGCAGTCCAAAGTATTCTAGCTGATATAGGCCCCATTGTTTCCTATGTTCTGATCTTAATATGCAACTAGACCACAAATTCTTAGAGAACAGGGACTTAGATTTCTTTCGTATTTCCCACAGCACATGGTGCAATACTGAATATATGGCAGGAATTCAAGGAGTATTCAACATTGGGCTGATCTGTTGTAGTAAGAGCCTTGAAGTGAGGGGCTGGGTCTTCCTTAGCTTATGTGCATTCACCCTGAAGTGTCGGTTTGACCCCAGACATCCATCAATAAAAAATTATTTGTTAATGAAAATAATGGCCTTGGATATTCTGAAATGTTAACCATTTGGGAGTCACGATTATAAATTACAACTCGAAGCCTCAGAATTTGAACATTCTTCTCCATCTCCTCCTCCATATTCCTAAGAATCAACTTCCTCACAGGCAGGATCCCGCCAGACCCCCATATTTGTAGAATTGTGGTGGTTTTTAGTAAATGTGTTATTGAATCTGGAAATAGTTTTTAATGAACATATTCATGTACTTTAAAGAAATAGTCCTTTCAAGGTAAATTCAGCTAAAACCTCTTCAATGTCCAAGAGAAAAATAAAAACTAGCTTAAGCAAGCAGCCTGCTGGTGAACGGCAGCTCCTCCCCACGGGGCGTGGACTGCGTTGGTTCAGGAACTGTACAGCAGACAAAATCTTCAGAGGCATCCAGAGTTTTTGCCAAAATCACAGCACAGAGCAACACTGTGTCAATGCAAACCAGACTCGATGGCTTCGATCTTTAACAAATACATGGTCACTTGCGTGGAAAGCCTGCTCAGAAATCACACACTTCCTCCTGAGGCCTTCAGTGAGACTGTAAGTGCACTGACGGAGCTGGCATTTGTGTTGATTTTAGGGGACGTGTGATATACTTACTAGGCTTTCTTACAACACATGACACTTCTCCTGTGTGAACCCAGGACAGTGTCTGGGCAATTTATGTAAGATTTCCCTCGATGTCAGTGATCAACCTACAGATTTCTATTCCAAGTTCCAAGCCCTCTCTTGAGCCTCATCCTGTACCCAGAATCCCCTGCCCTTCATCTAGAATGTCTCCGTGCTGTCATTCCGGGGCTCCTGGAATTCACTGCTTCCATGAAGCGGTCCCTGATTCCCTGGGAGACAAGGAAATCCTCAGGCACCCAATCTGAAAATGAACTTCACAGAATTCCCCATCACTCAACACCCCACAGACTATGTTGACCATGATGAAAATACTTTAACATAAGTAATTGTTAACATCTTTAATATGTTTACCTATATCTTTATCATAAGATTAATCATAAGCTTCCAAAGAGCAAGGACCTGGTCAGACTCAAACTGAACAACAGGGAAATAAGTGAGGGTTTCATTGTTCCTTTGTCTTTATTTTGGTGAGCTGCTTTTCGGCTTCTGGTGCTGCAGAATCCCCCAGCCTCTGCCATCTGCTTCTCTTCCCTATTTCAAAATGCACCTGTCCTTTGCCCCAGCACCTCAAACCTCTGCTCTCTGCTAAGTTTCCAAATAAGTTACATGATAATTAGCATGTCTAGCTATGTTTTCCCACCCAGCTGACATAAAAGCAGGACAAATACTGGGAATTAAGGCAACAAGACAAAGATAGATGTTCTGGCTCTCGGAGCCTGCAGGGTTGCATCACGTGGGTATCTGCTTACATTGCTTACGTGATAAATCTGGCCTTAGGAAAGAACTGCATTGGTACCCCACAAAAAGCAGAGCTTTAATAGACATTTTTAGTAACAGAGCAAAAACAACCACCATCACTTGCATGGGCACACTTCTTTTACTGTTTACAAAGCACTCTCACATGTATTATCTTATTTTGATAATCATGATACACGTGCATGACAATAAAACCTTGCAATCCCAGTGGTGGTGTAAGTGTGCCACTCAGCAAGTTATTACACAGGACCATTACTCCATTTGTATTTTTTTAAAGGCAATTTTCACAAATATAGGGAAACTACTGTTTTTGTGTGTAGGTTCACTCTTCTACTTCCTCTATATAGGCAGACAGGGACTTGAAGCCACTCTCATCTTATTTTCTGTTACATATTAATAGCTCTATGTGCTAAGAACATCTCCATACCCTGTTCATGGGAGAGAAGGTATTTCTTCCTGCTAAGGAACCAGATAGCAAGGCCAGCAACATGTCAGGAAGCAGTGTTCCTCAGCAGAGGAAACCTTTATGACTCTTCGATCCTCAAGGAACACAAAAAAGGACATGTCCTTCCTCATCCCCTCCCCCACAACCCGGCTACCCCAGTTAGGGTAGGACAAGAGAAGTGACGTCAGGGAGGAGATGGAAGCTGGGGACCCAGCAATAAAGGGGACTTATTTCCCCAGGCATTGCCAGCATGTTAAAGCCAACTCAAGACGTGGGGTTCCAGCCAGGACCTGGCCACTGTCAACACAAACACAAACACGGCAGGAGTGTTCCTGCCCAGCCTCCAGGTGGTAGTGCGATTCCTGCCTTCTTCCAAACACGTACCTTTACAACTCCCTGCATTCCAGTTGGGAGTGGGAGGCAGAGTAGAAAGGCAGGTCAATCAGATACTTAGAGCTTACCTGAGATGAAACACCCCAGGTGTGAAGCCAGAAGCCAGGTGGCCAGGTAAAAAAAAGGTGGCAGTTTTGTTTGTCTAGAAAATGCAGGAGAAGAGGGCTAGAACACTCCAAATACCTGTTTCTGTAGGCTTTTCATCAACTCCTCAAAGCATTAGAGAAATGTGGACTTTCAAACATCTCATGGATATAACATATTCTAGCCATGGCTTACCAAAATCTTATTCTTTCCAAAATACCCCAGGAGATGCACTGGCTCTGTGCCTATTAAAAAAAAAAAAAAATACCCAGGAGCTATAAAGGCTGTGAGGTGAGGTTTTTTGGGAGGGTCCCAAAGAGAATATAAGAGTATTGCACACACTACCTTTTAGTGTTTCTAAAACTTTGTTCTACAGAATACATGGGGTTCCATCGTTGACTAGACTGGGAGATGCTACATATGATTCTCCTCTCATAAAAATTCCCAATGCCTGTGAGCATACTCAATGATTGTTGGGTGGATGGATGGATGGATGGATGGATGACGGGTGGGTGGCTACATAAAAATCTCTGGCACCCAGGTGGTTGCATCTACGTGTGGCCAGCTGAAACCCTTAGGTTGCCAATAGTTTACGAGTTCTACTGAAGCAGCACCTTGAAGACAGCTGATACCCTTTGATGTTTAATAGTAAGCCAGCCCAAGATCTTTCAAACAGATTTAAAAGCCTGTGTCTGTTTGACACCTGCAAGCTAAATAAGACCAGAAGAGTTAAATAAAAAATTCAGATTTAGAGATAACAGGCATTTGTCTGAAAAGTTACACATTAGAAACTTCTTACAATAAACCTTCTCTGGGGAAGGATGTCATTCTCCAGTGACCACTACAAGTTCTGGCCCATACTCAATACATGTCTGTTAATGAAGGAATAAAGGAATTTCAAACCATCTCTCTGAGACTGAATTTGCACACACAGGGGCCAAGCTTCGGGTCAGTCACTTTTCCAGCTATTCTCTTGCTTGCCAGCTTCATGGTGATAGCACCATTAATGACAAGTGCCACCAACAGCCTGAAGAGAGCTCATCTCAGAGAGCTGAGGGGGTCGACGGTCCATTTTTATTGCAGTCTGTTTGTTCTCACCTCCTTATGACTTTTAGAAACTGACCTTTGAAACTTCCAACCTTACCCATTTCGAGGAATGCAATAAAACCACTGACCTGAGGTCCACGAGTAATCCAGACGGCCCAGAAGACCTGAGTCATGAACCTCAGATCGCGGTACCAAGGACTTTCAAATGGTTCTCTCAGCTGCCGATCTGCTGATATCTCAAGGGAATGACGTCAACAAAATGGTAAGAGCCCAGGCCTTTGCTTCCCGGGGACAAAGAACTGATGGCCCTACAGGAAGTCGAGAAGTGAACAAAAACACAGTAGAGAGATGACACAATGTAAACGTTAGAGTCAGCTGCTCTCAGGACAGCCGGGTGACTGCGTGGTTCTCCTCTGGCGGCCACTCCCTGGGCTGCCCCAGACTCAGAGCCTCGCCCTGTGTGTATATTTCACCAAAACAAAACAAAAATGAAAAAAAAAAAGTATTCATTGCCAGTAAAAGAGCAAATCTAGCATCTATATAACACATCAGAGAACAAGTTAGCCTTTTTAATAATAATAATAATAATAGTTAACATTTACTGAGCCCTCAACAGGGCTCTGGTTTAAACACATTCAATCCGTGTAATAACCCTATGTGGTACATACGAGTATTATCTCCATTTCATAAATGAGGAAACTGAGGCACAGAGAGATGACATCACCTACCCAAGTCTCACAGTGTTAATAGTGGGTGTAGCAAGGGACCCTAAAGACACAGATAAGCAATTTACATAATTTAATTAAAACAAAGATGAACCCTTATGTTTATCTGTTGGCTGTCTACAAAAATAATCAGTGTCTCTCCCTCCTGCTGGGGCACCAAAACGTATCAAAGAGAGTCCTGAATCTATGGGAGACGCAAGGCAGCATCATCACTTCAGCTTTTCGGCATTTCTGGTGCAGGCAGAGCCTTCCAGAAAGAGCCTGAAAGCATCAATTCTCCTTCAACCTGCCCAACAGAACATCTCCACGTAAACGTCACATGGGCTTCACGCGGCGTCCAGTGGGTGCTGTCAGCTGATGGACCAACCTTCCCTCCCCTCTTCCAGATCTATGTCTCATGACAATACCTGAGGCTGCCATTTCTGCACTTCATTTATTGACTCTTTCAAAGTCCAGTGGTTTCTCTGGAATTTTAACAACACAAGAATGATACCCACGAGACAGGCAGAAAGACAGTAAGCAAAAAACAACGGGAGCAAATCACAGAATCCTCACAAAGACCAAAGAAAGGCTGAAATCACCATCATTTCCCATATCAGAGAGACAGTTACAACACTGGACAAATATCTAATGTTGAGTTTAAACTCTGACTCAACAACTCACTGCCTGAATCACTGAACCTCCTTTGCCTCAGTATCTTCCTTTGTAAAACTGAAGCAAACCCTTGTGAGAACAAAGAGAAAATGTTTGGTAAAGCACTTGTTAAGCTCTAGGACAACATGTAAACAGTTATAGGTAACCCTCATATGCAATTTGTATGAAAATAGTAGTAAATTAATAAGCATCAACACATTTCAAATACAAAAACAGATTCAGCAATAGGAAGAACCCATTTATAGAAACATCCCACTCATCTAAATTGCTTTAAACCTGATGCGAGAGGACCTTACCAGACAGGATTTTGTTCCTATCCTACTTGATGTGATTTCTACCTAAAGACCTTTGCAACCTTAATAACCTCCCTGAGTTATTATGGGAGATTAGGTATATACCACTAATATCTTAGGATAAAGTCAAAAAGAACAAATTCTATACCCTTCGTTGAAGGCATGAAGAATGAATGATTCATCCCACGGGCTTGACCCAACATGACGTTTTTGTACTTGAAAAATCCTGTCTAAAGTTTACCTTCTGTTCCCAAACTAAAATATTAAAATGTAGAAATTGTCAAGGAGTTCGAGTCTCATTGCCCAGTGTCACTGAAGGATGATTCCAGAGGTGTTTGCCTGTCACTGCCTTGTCTATGGCCCTAAATTTAACTTCACAGGACTCGGAAAGCTCCATGAGTCCTGGACATTTGTTCCAGTGGACAGCACGCCACTCAAGCACCCACTAGATGCCACAGCTCCCACTCGCAGAACCCTGGGCGCTCTTCTGAAGACATGGGTGAAAGTTCAGAATCACTCCCTTCTGGGGAAGACTCTTTCCTTAATGGTCTTCCCAGGAAGCCCATTCCTCGCCCCCTCCCATTTCTAAGCACTGGTTTTACCTCCCCAGAACATCTACTCACCTCTTCCAGTTATTAACACCTTACAATAACAACATCACATTGCCGAGCGCCAACAGCGCTCTCTGTTCTCGGTGGCACATGTAAAGGCATGGCCCGTGCCTTAAGGGCTTGTGATGTAAGTAGGACAAGAAATAATGTTCAGATGAGACACCAGATCAGAAGGCTGATAAGATTCAAGTGTGTTGTTCCCCTCCTCCTCCCCCTCCCTTTGGGGGCAGATCTTCAAAAGGAGCCAGAAGAGAAAAGTTGGCTCATTCAGATGAGAGAGGCTTTCAGGGGTCGGGGGATGGAGGAGTCCAAGGAGCAGCTTTGGGCCTAGGAGAGAGAGTGAGGCGGAGAGTTAGTGAGAGAGTGGGAGGGAATGAGGGCAGAAGCAGGAGGAGCAGGGGAGAGGTATTTTAAAGGGACTGAGAAAGCTCAGCAAACAACCCCATGAGCTACCTTGAAAGCACTGTGCCTCTCCCTCCAGAGTGCACAGAGGGAGAAGAGTGGCACCAACTGCCTCCCCTTAATTCCTTTTTTCAGTTGTCACTGCTGAGATTTTCTCAAGAAAACAATTTCAAAGCATGTACATGCAAAAATGTTCCTGGCCACATCAATAACAGAAAATCTACAAACAATCAAAATGTCCATCAAAGGAATCGGTTAGTGGACTCTGTGGCTCACGCCTGTAATCCCAGCACTTTGGGAGGCCAAGACAGGAGGATTGCTTGAGGCCAGGAATTCGAGACCAGCCTGGGCTACATAGCCAGATCCTGTCTTAACAAAAAAATGGAAAAAATTAGCTGGGCATGGTGGCTCAGCTACTCAGAAGGCTGAGGCAGGAAGATTGCTTGAGCCTTGGAGTTTGAGGCTGCAGTGAGCTGTGATCGGGCCACTGCACTCCGGCCTGGGTGACACAGTGAGATCCTATTTCTTAAAACAAACAAAAAAAAGGAATTGTGGTTAGACCTGTACCTCTGTACCTGGATCTTCCCATTTCCCACCCCACCCCACGTCCCATATTCCTTTTTTTTTTTTTTTTGGATTCCATGTATAAATAACACCATACAGTACTTTTCTTTCTGTGCCTGACTTATTTCACTTAGCATAATGTCCCATAGCTTCATCCATATGGTCTCAAATGACAAAATTCCTTCTTTTTTAAGGCTGAATAATGTCGCATTGTGTGTGTGTTTATATATGTGTGTGTCCATATAAACACACACCACAATTTCTTTTTCCATTCATCTGTGGATGGACACTTTGGCTGGTCCCATATCTTGGCTAGTGTGAATAATGCCGCAGCGAACACGGGAGTGCAGATGTCTTTACAAGGTGGTGATTTCATTTCCTCTGGTCAAAGGGTATAAAGATGCCGTTATGCAGGATAAATAAGTTTAAGAGATCTAATGTACGACTTGAGGACTAGAGTTAATAATATTGTATGAATATCATATGTAGGTAATTGTGCCGTGAGAGTGGATTTCAGGTACTCTTACCACACACATGAAAAGAAAAAAGGTAACCATGCGGGATGATGGATATGTTAATGTGCTTGACTGTAGTAACCACTTCGTTATGTATATCAAGACAAGCATATCAAAACATCATGTTATATACCTTAAATATATACCATAAAAGTTTTAAAAAGAGAAAGAATATACAGCACCATTCTCTAACTTTATATTTAATTTTGTATGTCTTCTCATCTTTAGCAAATATTTTATATTGTTTAAATATGAATTACAATAAATATTGTGTTCAATTTTTTTTTTTTTTTTTGAGACAGAGTCTCATTCTGTCACCCAGGCTAGAGTGCTGTGTCGTCAGCCTAGCTCACAGCAACCTCAAACTCCTGGGCTCAAGCGATCCTCCTGTCTCAGCCTCCCAAATAGCTGGGACTATAGGTGCTCACCACCACACCCGGCTAATTTTTTCTGCTTTTAGTAGAGATGGGGCCTCGCTGTTGCTGAGGCTGGTCTCAAACTCCTGACCTCAAGTGATCCTCCCAGCTCAGCCTCCCAGAGTGCTAGGACTGCAGGTGTGAGCCACCAGGCCCGGCCTAAATTTTTTAAGAAACAGAGATTGGTTAGTGCATTCAAGATGTCGACATAATAAATATTATGCAGACACTGAAAATGATCATTATGAAGACAATACATAAACATAAGGAAATATGTATATGTATATTATATAGATATAATATTAAGTTTAAAAAGGATGACATTAAATGGGTATGTTACAATGAGCTTGCCACAGTGCCAAATAAATGTGTATTTATTTGTGCACAAAGACTGGAAAATACAAATATAAAAATACTTTGATCATATTAGAAGGTAGTGTTGAGAGTTTTTAAAATTTTTTTCATACTTTTTTAGTACTCTTTCTACATCCATATTTTTAATTTAAAAAGTCTTAATTCAAGGCATGGTGGCTCATGCCTGTAATCCCAACACTTTGGGAAGCCAAGGCAGGAGGATAGCTTGAGGCCAGAGTTCCAGACCAGCCTGAGCAAAATAGAGAGACTTCATCTCTACAAAAAAATGTAAAAATTAGCCAGGTGTGGTGGCACGCACCTGTAGTCCCAGCTACTCAGGAGGCTGAGACAGGAGGATCGCTTGATCCCAGGAGTTCGAGGCCACATTCAGGTGTGTTCACACCGCTGCACTCCAGCCTGGGCCACAGAGTGAGACTTTGTCTCTAAAAAAAGAAAAAAAATCTGCTATAGTGGTTTCATTAATGGACACGTCCTTTCTGTGTTCATCCAAATACCTCAGAAGGGAAGAGGATGGAAGGAGAAGTTGTTTTCCTTTTTAAACACCCCAATCATCTAGGCTGCTTTAACATGGTACAGGGGTGCTAATTAGTAATTTCTCACATTTGCTAATGAATAAGCCACCTGGGGGGGAAATTGCTAGACCACAGGTCACTTGGGGGGCCCAGAAGTGCATTATTGGCTTGGAATGGAAGCCGTGAAAGCCAAGACACTAAACAGTTACTTGGACCATTTGCCTCAAATTCTGACAATTCATCTTGTCAGCAAAGGCCTCGGCTTGGTGAGAGCACTGTGCTTTCGCCGGGTTTCCTCGTTATGCAGATGAGACCCGAGCTTGGCATTGCTAAGCCAAGATTAACTATTTTTCTCAGCCTTAGTTTCCCGGGTATTTTGTTTCTTAAAACTCAGCACCATGGATAAACATAAGAATGGCTTATTTAGGTGCTCAGCGACAGCACAGCCCACCGAGAAAAATGACCACATTGGTTTCCACCCTGATCCTAAATCCCCAGTGAAAGGGCTGACTTTGGAAGAATCCCATAAATGTTCTCCCTCCATGGCTAACAAGCAAAGCAGCACCTTTTTTGCTGACCTAGTTAGTACTTAAGTAGCACTGTGAGACCCCAGGTATCCTGGGATTTGTGAGGACAGTCCCAGGAGCCTCAGCCCACGTCGCCCACCAGCACGGAGCTGTGTGATCTTAGGCAGATCACTTCACCCTTTCAACCTCTGTTTCTGTGTTATCTGGAGGATAAATAACACCCAGCCTGCCTTCCTAATACTATACCCATTGACCAGACGCTGTCTTGAGAATCAAATGAAATTGCAGGAATAAAAAGTTAAAAAGAAAAAAAGAAAGAAAAGCTTAATACATATGTTAGGGAATATTATTAAATAAACCAAAACAAAATACGTACGAGGGGCTAGAGGGTGTTTCAGGCATGTCACCTGCCCCGGGGACTGACAGCGAGGACACAGAGTCCTTATAACCCGAGGTGCAGGGCCGCCCCGTGTTGGCAGAGCCATTGAAGGAGCCACCACAGGTCCGGACCACCTATTTAAGGACAATGGGGAAAACACCGCCCAGAAAACCGGAGAGAAGCAAAAAGAATGAGGACCCGCCGCTTCCGAGGGCAGGCAGGAGAGCACAGCCTTTGCCTGCAGGCCCCGGTGACTGATCAGCCTGGCCGCTCACAGTCAGCAGGGCTGGCACCTGAGTCACCCACATGTCAACGCCCTGGGTTTCCCTTGGACTCCTCTCCCACCGGTGCTGCCAGAGCATGAGATCATGGCACTCGACAAAACCCTCTCTTTCAAAAGCACCTTTTATCCAAATGATTTTTTTTTAAGAAAAGAATTTAACAGGCATTAGCATTATCTTACTGGCAGTCCTATCTCTGGCAAGGCCCACAGCTCACATACGCAATTTTGAATAGACTTTATTTTTTAGAGCAGTTTTAGATTCACAGCAAAACTGAGCAGAAAATACAGAGAGTTCTCAAACACCCCTTGTCCCCACACAGGCACAGCCTCCCCTGCTGTCAACGTCCCCACAGAGGGCACCAGAGTGGTCCATTTGTTACAATCGATGAACTTCCATTGGCACATCGTCATCACCCAAAGTCCATAGTTTGCGTTAGGGTTCATCCTCGGTGCAGGACATTCCGACAGATTCAGTTTTCAAGAAAGGAAACCGGGAAGACGGGGTCAGAAATTCACACTCCAGAAGGAGAACAAGGAGTCCACCCTCCCCAACCAGAACGTTGTTCTCTCCATCCTCAGTGTGGCATTTTTCCTCTTCCACCATAAAGCAAGGGAACACTTGATATGAACTAACATGGAGGACAAGTTTTTTTGAAAAAGAGTCATCTAAACCAGTGCTCTCAAGCCTTCGCGTGAATGTCAACCCTTGAGAGTCCTGTTAAATCTAGCCTTGGCTTGAACAGGCTGGGTGGGGCCCTAGATCCTCCCACAAGCTCCCAGGTGGTGCCCACACAGCTGGTCATCAGACCACACCTTGAGAAGCAAGGCTCTGTTTTAAAGGAGTGGCCACAGGAGTGGGAGCTTTCGAGGTAAGGGAATTTGGGTCAAATCGTAGCTCTGCCAATGGTTGGAGCTATAAAAGGGATGATCAAACCTACCTTGCGGGATTCAACAAGACAATGAATGCAAAGTTCAGTCGAGAGAGCTCGTACTCAAAGGGCTGAGCAGTAACTATTACTATTGTTGTTCTTTTTGTTGCTATTCTTAGCATGATCCTTCCTTATATCTGATTTTGGTCAGTTTCTTCTTTACAGATCTTTGTATAAAAAGCATATTGTCTACTTTTGGACAAAAGCCATATATTTTTGCAAAAATTTTACATTTCATCTCACTCAGAACATCTCATAAAACCTTATTTGCATATGAGTTAATAGACTCTTGTAGCTCAGAATTCTAAATAAATTCCAAATTTTTTCTTTCTCTCTGCTTCTAAGGCAAATCAGGAGACGGGGTTCTCCCCCTGCCCTTGACCTCTCACCTCAAGGCCCTGACCTATACTTCAGCCTTTCCTGTCTCTCATGTATTCACTTCAATCACAGAATGTTAGATTTGGGCAGAACCTTGAGAGGTCCCAGCCCAACTCCCTCATTTTAATAAGAAAATGAAGGCCCGGGAAGATTAGGTGATTTGCCCAATGTGACAGTTATGTTTTCTTGGAACCAGGAGAAGCTGGGTTTACATCACTTTCTTTAAGAGAGCTTTGCACATGATCAAAGACAGCTCTCATGTACAGGGAGGAGGAATGATGCACAACAGCACACTCCTAAATCATGTATACATATAAAGGCAACCCTCAGGATTAGTGGTTCCCAGAATTTGGGATTTCACAAGCCAGAAAAAAAAAA
>CM052443.1:38069032-38084962 GCA_028533085.1 Varecia variegata
TGTTTTCTTGGAACCAGGAGAAGCTGGGTTTACATCACTTTCTTTAAGAGAGCTTTGCACATGATCAAAGACAGCTCTCATGTACAGGGAGGAGGAATGATGCACAACAGCACACTCCTAAATCATGTATACATATAAAGGCAACCCTCAGGATTAGTGGTTCCCAGAATTTGGGATTTCACAAGCCAGAAAAAAAAAATTGGAGATGTTACCGACTTTTGACTTTGTCAAGAGAGAAGCTTTTTTTGTTATTACAATTCACTAGCACCATCATCCCATAAAAGGAAAGAATATTTTAATAACGAAAAGAGAGAAGGCCGGGCGCGGTGGCTCACGCCTGTAATCCTAGCACTCTGGGAGGCCGAGGTGGGCGGATCGCTCGAGGTCAGGAGTTTGAGACCAGCCTCAGCAAGAGCGAGACCCCCATCTCTACTAAAAATAGAAAGAAATTATCTGGCCAACTAAAATATATACAGAAAAAATTAGCCGGGCATGGTGGCACATGCCTGTAATCCCAGCTACTCGGGAGGCTGAGGCAGAAGGATTGCTTAAGCCCAGGAGTTTGAGGTTGCTGTGAGCTAGACTGACGCCATGGCACTCACTCTAGCCCGGGCAACAAAGCGAGACTCTGTCTCAAAAATAAAAAATTAAAAAAAAAAAGAAAAGAGAGAATGGATATAATCCCAGGATAAAAGGCATTCTTACAATTCAGGTTTATGAAAAACTCAGTTATATCTCCTTATTTTTCTCATTTTATTACAAACCAGTAATCAGAAACGATCACTGGTTCTTAACTACTTTGGGTCACATATGCCCTAGAGAATCTGATGAAAACTATGCACCTTTCCCCAGAAAAATGCACAGACCTACATGCATACAAAATTTCACAAGTCAGTCCGCACATTTGCAGGCCCCGGGTCAAGATCACCTGCTGTTCGCTGAGGACTTAGCCTCTGTCAGTGACCAAAGACTTCATCCTCCGGTCACGGTTGATGGCTCTGAGGTCCAGACTCAGAACAAGGCCTCACATTCTAGCCCTGAGGCTCTCAAGACTAGCTTTCTATAAAGTGGCACAAACTGTCGCAAACAGAAATGAGAAGGAGCTTCTCCTTTTGCCCAGACCCTAACCATCAATGATATTGCCAGATCCAAAAAGATCCCCCCAAAGCCCCAAGCCCACAAGTTCATTTGGGTCCAAGACCAAAAAGCTCCACCTGGTGGTGTCAGATCACGGGAATTCTGGGCAAGAAGACTGGGAAGAGAGAGGGGCGGCTCCAAAACCAGACCAAGGAAGACAGTTCATCTCCACCGTGTTACTCTCCCGGTCCTGCCAAAGCAGCAGGAGAGGGTAGGAGAGCTGAAAGCTGGTCCAGGTCCAGCCCAGTGGGAGATGATATAGGAATGGGGTAGATTAGTGGTCCCCAACCTTTTTGGCACCAGGGACTGGTTCATGGAAGACAATTTTTCCACGGACGGGGGCGTTTGGGGAGGGTGTGGTTTAGGGAGGATTCAAGCGCATTACATTTACTGTGCAGTCAAACCTCTCTGCTAATGATAATCTGTATTTGCAGCCTCTCAGCACTAGCATCACTGCCTCAGCTCCACCTCAGATCATCAGGCAGTAGGTTCTCATAAGGAACATGCAACCCAGATCCCTCGCATGCGCAGTTTACAGTAGTTTCACACTCCTATGAGAATCTAATGTTGCTGCTGATCTGACAGGAGGCAGATCTTATGTGGTGATGTGAGTGATGCGGAGTGGCTGTAAATACAGATGAAGCTTTGCTCACATCCTGCTGTGCAGCCCGGTTCCTAACACCTCAGTACCTAAAAATCTTGGCAAAAACAGCACAGTGACATCCAGAAAAGGATGGGTGGGCAGGTATACACAAACCACGACATATGTGGGTGACGACATCATCGCAGCCTGCTTTCGAGTGATGAGCAATGGTAAGATGCTTCCTGACCTTCAGCTGCAGGTGGATGCTCAGGACAGCTCAGAAAGGCTCCTCCTCAGTGTTTGTCTAAGAAGGTCCCAATCTACCCCTGCCTGCACCAACCAGCCACCACCCAGCTTGTGGTTCCCAAGGTGGCCACACACAGCATATAAAATCATCCCACAATATCCCCCTGGAAAAAGCCAGAGACAGAAGGAAGAAAGATCTTTGTTGCAAGCTTCAATGCCTGCATATTACAGAGAGGAAAATCAGACTTGTAACCTACCTACTCCCCCACCCACACCCCTTGACATGCAGTGTAGACTACCTTATCTGTGCTGCAAATGGAGGCAGCTGCTGCTTCCTTAAGTCTGTAAAGATTCCTGGCTCTGATAGCCACAGAATTTAGAAAGAAAGGGGTAGCTAAACAGAGGTATTAACAGGAGTAGGTCTCCCCATGTGTGCTACTGACCCTTCATTTGCAGACAAAAGCTGAGGAAAATTCTTAGTGGTGTCTGGGGCTGAGGGGGAGGCTACTGAGAAGGCTTTGGGGAAGTCGGACTCCTTCAAGTAATTAAAACCAATTCTTATCTCAAGAACACCACAAGAGGTGATAATTTGACATATTTAAATGTAAATGTTTGGTAGATTCAGACTTTTGGCTGCGGATTAAATCGCCTTAGGTACCTGAAAACCCCACAGGGGTTCAGAGATTCCAGTGGTGCTCTATTTCTTAAACTGGGTGGTAGGGACCTGAGTATTGGCATTATTATTATTCTTTAAACTGTAATGTGTAAGATATATCTTCTGTTTTGTTTGTATATCTTACTAAAACAAAAATATTGAATCAAAAAATTCTCTATTCCTGTCATCAACTCTACTCAAAGTTAGCAGCCTGAGCCTACTGGATCGGATTTGAAAGTGTATCTTTTCTCGTCTGTCTTTCTAGGTCTCTTCCTCTGTGCTTCTTTCCTTTGTTTGGCTTCCTGTTTCCTGCCCCTGCTGGAATGTGAGCAGCAAACCTCAAGAACAGAAGGTGTGAGCAGCTCTGGCCTGCCCACAGGAGGGAGGCTGGCCGCAGACACCCCCTGCCCTCCACTGCCTGAACGGAAAGACAGGTCCAGTGAGCAGAGGAGGGATGTCCCTCCTGAGGGCCAGTTACCCCGAGGCCTGGGTCGGACAAGACCCAGGACAAGAAGCTGTTTGACTCCGTTTAAAGAGCTCAGTCTCTTCCAGCCCCAGGCAGCAGTACAAGGCCTGGCGAGGAGCAGGCTCTCCAGAAATGGCCTGCTCAAGCTCTCCTGGGCGCTTTCTCTCTCTCCCTCTCTCTCTCATTCTCTCTTTCTCTCACCCCATAAATGTCAGTCATCCGCTCTGAAAGAGCTGCTTGGGCTTGAGAGGCAGGGAAGTGTTCAGTGCAGGGAAAGGCCCAGAGCAAGGCGGGGAAAGGTGCTTGCTTCCCTCTCTGAGAAACAGCAGGAGCCCAAGGCCCTGGGCCCTTGGTTCAAATGAGCCCTGTCGGAAACAGCTTTGCAGACGCCATGGCTAAGCGGAGCTGAGACAAGAGGCCGCGTGAGCTCGGCTGGCTTGGCGGAACCAACCCGGAGGAGGCGAGTCTAGGGCATGCATGCCACCAAGCCCCCGCTGCAGGCATTTGGGGGGTGTCAATGAAAAGAGCATTCAGAATGTAGTAAAGTGACTTCCAGCCAGCAACAGTTGAAGGAAAGAATAAGTTAGATCCCATTGTCTCCGAAGAGCCAAATAGCTGAAAGAAACTGGTTAATGGCAATTAACTGCCACTTAGGGCTTAGATGAAACCTGGGGGAGAGAGAGGTGAGTCCATCCTGCTCCAGCACAAATGATGCTAGAGGGCAGCATGGGCCACCCACCTCCTGGCAACACAGCCTCCTCCCATACTGTCGTCTTTTTTTTTAAGTTAAAAATATTTAATTCACTCTAGCCCAGGCAAAGCAAGACTCTGTCTCAAAAAAAAAAAAAAAAAAAAAAAAATTTGACAAAAATTGAATATATTCAAGATGTACAACATGCCAATTTGGTGTACATGTACACTGTGTAATGATAACCACAATCAAATGAGTCAACACACATCAGATCAGCACCCACGCTGCACCGTGCTGTCTTCTACAGCTAGAGGAACTTTCTCCAGCACCAAGAGACCTGTTTTTAATTAGTTATTTAGAAATTATTTACAATTATGTCTATCACTGATGGTATTCTATGTCTTTTGCTATCAAGTAGCACTTTAATCAATTTTTTTTCAATATCCAAGTCTCTCGAGACCTTGGAGAGATGGGGATGGGGATGAAAACCCGGATTAACGCGCTCTAAGATGTTGACTTCAACCCTGGTAAACTTGTCTCTGCTCTGACTCCTCCCAAAATTGTTCTCAACTGGAGGTTCTATTTTTAATGACTTTCATTGGTAAGATATTTGAGGGGAAAAAAAACAAAAAAACAATATTTCCTGTAATGATTCATCAGTCTTCCTGGAAGGGAAGAACTGCAGATTCCTAGAGTACGGACTGACTGTTTTAAAAAGAAAGCAAAGCACTTCACGGCCTAACCCTCCCCTTTCAGATGGGACACACTCAGATGGGGACCACACCCTGATGTGGTTTGAAAGAAAAAAGGCAGATAAGTTCCTTGACACCTCTGGAAGTGAGCCTCTCACCTCGGGCTTACAGTGGCATTCTAGTGCTCCAGAGCTCCACAAACAATCCAAGGGAAGAGAAAGGAATTCCTTTTTGAGTTTACTCTGTGCCAAGCATTATGCCTGGCAGTTCATGTACGGCATTTCTTTTAATTTCACAACAACCCTGTGAGACACCCCACTGCTCCCATTTTACAGACGAATAAACTGAAGCTCAGAGAAATTTTAAAAATTCTGACTATGATCACACAACTGATAAGTGGAAAAAAATCACACAACTGGTAAGTGGGAAAGCCAGGATTTAAGTCCAGATCTGTCTTATCACAAAGCCTTGGTCCTTTCCAATACACTTTGAAGTTCCCTAAACTATTAATACATGATAGCTAGTGCAGAGGGTGGGTCTACCTATCATCACCCTGGAGCTTCTGTTGTGAATATGTCTTTTTAAATGATATATAAATTTTTTTTAGTATTCTTTAATCCAAAAAATGTATCAAGCACTCACTAGCTAAATGACATCATCACATCACAGTGATAAAAAGGCATCACTTTTCTGGTCAATAAACACATGATGTCCATTCTTAAAATTAATGCTATTTGAAAATATAGAGCCATTTCAAAAAAAGTGAAGCAATCCCAAGCTGTAAATTCCAAACAAGTCTCTACAAATCTAATACTAAAACAAGAGGAGCAGAGAAACACAGTGTTAGAAAGTGAGACAGGAACTGAAGGCATATCAAGTCTGAATGTCCCCTTCCGAGTCCTCTTCGATTAAGCCCTCTGACTTGGACGGAGGCCTAGTTGCTAAGGGTTGGTGGCCAAGCTTCCCGAGGGTGATAGTTAATGTTATGTGTCAACTCGGCAAAGCCACGATGCCCAGTTGTTTGATCAAACACCAGCCTCTATGTTGCTGTGAAGGTAGTTTTTAGATGAGATTAACATTTAAATCAGTAAACTTTGAGTAAAGCAGACTATTAACATAATGCCGGTGGGCTCCTCCAACCAGTGGGAGGCCTTAAGAGCAAAAGACTGAGGTTTCCCAAAGAAGAAATTCCTCTCAAGACTGCAACATAGAAATTCTGCCTGAGTTTCCAGCCTACCGTCCTGCGGAATCCACGCTCCAGTATCATATCTTACCCAAGTCGCCAGCCTGCCAGCCTGCCCTGAAGATTTGAGATTTGACAGCCCCTACAGTCGCATAAACCAATTCCTTAAAATAACTTTCTCTCACTCTCTCACTCTTTATCTGTATATCTATCTATCTCTCTCTCTATATATACACACACACGTATACGTGTATGTGTATGTGTGGTGTATATATATCTCCTATTGGCTCTGTTTCTTTGGAGAACCCTAACACACAGAGCACAGATGAACGATGTCACTCTAGGCTGCCATGGGAAGTAGAAAGCAGCTAAATCAGTGAGTGCCTAGCTGACTGTCTTGTGGAAGGCAATGTGTTAGCATCATGCCCAGGGTCACAAATGCTTCCCCGACCCCAACAAAACTAAAGTTCAGTAAGCCTTCAAGGTTGATGACTGGCATATGAGGAGGGTAATGTGGCTTTCCTTTTTGAGGTGAGAACACTGCAGCCTGGAGAGGTTTAAGAACTTGAACTTGAAGTTCAGCCTCAGAGTTGTTGCGCAGAGCCAAGATTCAAACCCATATTTGCATGGTTCCAAAGTCCCACTGTTGCGACCTTACCACACCCTGATTTATCTGTAACATCCTGAAAGTCAAAGGTGGAGAGAGTTTCAGGAAAGATGGAGTGGGCCACAATGGCGAATGCTTCAAAGAGGCCAAGGAATAAAGGTCGAACGTGAGGCGGGGGCGAGCTCTATCTGCTGCCCTGATTCAAGGTATAAACACCAACCAAAGGCTTCCCGTGGTCAGTTCCAAAATAAAAGTATCTCTAATCCACTTGTAAAAACCAAAAAAAATAAAAGAGGAGGAATCTTCTGGAATTTGTCCTGGAAGGACCCAACTGGAAATTACAGCACTGAATCTAGTGGTATCAAAGAGTCAGAAATTTTTGTTGGAGACTCAAATAATTGAGAAAATGTAAATGGAAGAATAGAATAAACAAAGCTACAGAAAGGAAGTCCTGGTAAAAGTACAAAGAATAATAAGAGTATAGAAAGAATTAAGGGAATGATGAGTTATAGAAATGTTAAATATTGTGTAATCTAGACCAATGTATTCAACACAGACCAATTTGCATTTGGTATGGCTTTATAAATTATAAGTAATATGCATCAGTTGTTCCCCACATGATTTTCCATGAATAAGATGCCTTGTGTTCTCAATAGATAGGGTCCTCTGAATTAAGAATAGTGGGGTTTACAAAGTTTATTCAAATGGAGTCATCACTCTCTCCCAGCCAGCCCAGCTCCCAGTCGTCGCCCAGCTGATTGGAGTCAGAGGTCTTTCCTCTGCCAGATTCAATGAGAGGAGAGCATGAAGAATGCAGCCTCTTATTTACAAGCTGTGAAGCCTGCAAAAACTTTGCAGAGCCTATCTGTCCATTTGGTGATAACTGATCTCCAGGGGTTCAGAAAGGGAAGCTGTTTGGGTTAGCAGTGTAGGTTTTTGTCCCAATTTCCTGCTCTCACAATGCTTTCATTTATTCCAGCAAATGCAGGCTGATGACTCATTGGAGACCAATGGTCATTTGTACTACTCCCTGGAGGTAACGCATAGCTGGTGTTTGGAGACATACGCGATCTTTGAAAACCCGTATTAGCACAAGTATCAGTATCTTGCTAATTCCTACACTGATTAATGAATCATTGCTCAGAATAGTAAGACGTTACCAGCCTCTGCCAAAGTCCAAGCTTTTGCTCACAGTGTCTGGTTCTTGAGTTTCATTCAGTGACTTAGCTTAGCCCAGAGCCAAGGTCATTGAGCCACAAGTCTGCAGACCCGGATTCTGTACTGACTAGCTAGGACTTACCTATCTGAGACTCAGTTTTCTCAGATGGACCTCAGCAGGGTCTCTTCCATCTCTACAGTTACGTGAATCCATGATTTAAGTGAATACATGCATTATGAGGTACGTATATTTCCTTAATCAGACAACACCAAGAACAGGGTTTCCACCAGCACCTGAACCACCAGCAGTACAAACAAAAACTGCACATTGCCTCAGAAAACACAAGAGAATCAACTGGAAAAAAAAAAAAAAAAGATATGAGAATTCAGAATGATTCTGGGAAAGAAGCTTATTATACTCTTAATCAACATAAAAACCAATTAGAAGAGTTATACTAACATCAAAAAGTATTGAACACTTAGGAATATACTTAAGCAGAAACATACACAAAATCTATATGAAGAAAATTTTAAAATGCTAATAAGAGACACACGAAAAAGATTTAAACAAATCAAAAGATGTACTTCAAAAAAAAAAAGATGTACTTCATCTTGGATAGGAAAACTTAACAAAATGAAGACACTAATTCTCCCTAAGCTAATCTAAAATTTTAATATTATTCCAATAAAAACACCAACAGGATTTTTTTTAACTGAGCAAGCTGTTACTAAAGTTTGTATGGGAAAATAAATATGCAAGAATAGTGATCAAATTGTTTTAAAAAATAGTGATCAAATTCTCTTAATGAGAAGAAGCTAATAACCTTCTAAATATTAAAACACATTGCAAAGTATAGTCATGTACCACACAACATTTTGGCCAATGACAGACTGGTGGTGCCATAAGATTATAATACTGTATTTTTCACAGTACCTTTTCTATGTTTAGATGTTTAGATACACAAATACCATTGTGTTACAACTGCCTACAGTACTTAGTATAGTTAACATGCTGTACAGATTTTTAGCCTAGGAGCAATAGACTGTACCATATAGCCTAGGTATGTGGTAGGCTATACCACGTAGGTCTGTGTAAGTACACTCTGTGATGTTTTCACAAGGACAAAATTGCCTGATATATTTCTCACAAAGTATTCCTGTCATTAAGCAAGGCATGCTTGTACAATAATAAAACTAATACGTATGAGATTGAAGCGTAAACATACCATTGGTGCAGAATAGAAAAATCCAGAAATAGACCAAAATATATACAAAAATGTGTATTAAACATATATCCACATAAGAATTTATACAAGAATACATACACATATGAGAATTTATATATTTTTTAATTCCCATTTTGAATCAGTGGGAGAGAAATGGATTATTTAGGAAATGACGCTGGGACAATTAGGTTGCCATTTGGAAAAACATAAGGTTAAATATATACTCTACATGTCACAACAGCCAACAATAAAAATTCCGATGGGAAAAAAATGAAAACCTCAAAAGTAAAATCATAAAAATACTAGAAGAAAACATGGGATTTTTTTAAAAATAATCTTAACTCTGGAGTTAAAAAAAAAAAGAAAAGAAACATTGCCTTATGTTCTATTAAAAAGAAAAAAGAATCTTAACTGTGGGGAAGGCCTTCCTAAATATTATACAAAACTCCAAAGCCATAAGAGAAATTATCAACAAATTGAATTAATTACCTTATAAAAGAAAAGATCATCATGATTTTTTTAAAATATAAACAAAGTCAAACAAAAACCTAGGAATATATACATGTAAAGTATATTTCAGACAAAGGGCTACTTTCCTTAATATGCAAAAAGCTCTCAAATCAGTGAGACCAATAACCCAGTTGAAAAAATAGGTAAAGAATATGTACAGAGATGTGCAAAGAGGTCACGTAAAAGGAACTACAAATGGCTCTTAATTATAGGAAAAGATGTTCAACCTCATTCAAAATAAGAAAAATGTAAAATAAAACTCGGAGAATGAAGATTGACAACAATCAGAATGTTTGATACCAGACTCACATGACTAAGAAAAAATAGACACTCTTGTACGTTGCTGGTGGGAGTACAAATTGGTACAACCTCGATGAGAGGCAAAATCTATCAAAATAAAAAGTAGATACCCTTGACTCAGTATTGCCACTTTTAGAAATTCATCTTCTAGGTGTAGCTGCACATGTATGAAATGACAGATATAGGATATTAATTGTATTGCTTGACTAGCAAAAGACTGGAAACAAACGTCAATAGGGCGCTAATTAAATAATGAACTACCCAGATACACTAACTTAAAAAAGCAAAATGCAAAGCAATGTATATAGTACACTATCCCATGTGTAAAAAACTGGAACATAGATACTTTTATATCTTTATGTGTGTATCTCCAGTCGATGCATTTAATGTATGCAAGCAATAAGAAATTACATCTGGGAGAGAAACAGAGTGACTGAGGAAGACAGGTGAGAAAGACAATTATTTTTCACTGTATTCTAACTTCTGAACTTTGTACTAGTCAAGAAATTTCAATGAATGCAAAGGCCAAAAACTGCAGCTTCTTCAGCCTTCATAGGACCCACAGAATCAGATTCTCTGGGGAAGGAGTTAAGGACTCTGCAGTTTTAACAAGCCCTGTGATACGTGATTCTCGTGCACATGGGAGCTGGAGAACCCCTGACACACAGCATCACTGGTAATGCTTCCTTATCAAAATAATAATAGCAACAATGATGTCAGCAGTAATGAGCACTTACTGAAAAAGATAAAGCCCAGGATACCACTGCCAAAATCTTGTGCAAGTTTTCCTGAAAAAAAAAAGTCTTTGGCACAACTAAGCCTAGAAAGATCTTACACAAGGAGGTATTCGTTATTCTCTCTGGTGTTCAGTTTAACCACTATTAATAATTTCACCATCTTTTTATACTTTGCAAAATGCTTTCCCCTAATCTTTTCAGCTAGGTAAGAGCATAACAAGCCGTACTTGAAGTTACATGAAAAGGGGAAGGGACTCGTTCCAAAGACAGCACGATGCCTCCAAACTCACCACTTTCCAGCTAACCATCACACACCACCTCGTACATTCTAAAGAAATACCTAACTGGAAGAAACGTACACGCTTACTAAGTTTCTGCAATCTAGGCATATTTGTGTTGCAAATCATAATTGCGTATTTCTGAGAGCTAGGGGAGAAAAAAAGCCTTAAATCTCAGTGTTGGCTTCCCTTCCGCGTTCTTCCATTTCTTCACCTTTAAATCAAGATGAAAAGACAACATGATGTACTGAAGAGCTTGTACTCCAGAACCATACTATGGGGGCTCAAAGCCTAGCTCTGCTACTGTGCAACCTTGGGTAAGTTACTTAACCTCTCTGTTGCCTCCATATCTACTGAAACATCTGTAAAATACAGATAATACCACCTCGTTTACTTGGTAGGAGGATTAGACAAATATATGTGAAGCACTTGGTATAGAAACTGATACATGGTGCTATATAAATATTTACTGTTATTAACTCAGACCAGTCTTGGAGTGGTCTTGGAACCAAATTCACAAAAATAAGTGTAAAAACCATGGAAGGAGCAGAGAGACAGGGAGGAAAACTCTATAATAGCTAAAGAGAAGACACAGAAGGCAAATAACAATGAAAAGTTGGTTGTTTCCAAGAAATAAAAAACCAACTACAAGATACTGAAGCGATGGGCCAAGCAAAGCAAAGCTGTTTTTTCCTTGTTCTGCAGACTGCTCAGCTGCCAGACTTTTCCATTTTCCGGTCTGGGTCTCTATCATGTACGTTTTATATGGGGGCCCCAGAGCAAGGGGGTTCAGTGTTGGGGGTGGTGGCAGCTCTTACTAAGCCCCTGCGTTCTTGACTATGACCAGGACTCTCATTCTTTGCGGCCTGAGGCTACGTGAGGACTTGGCCTCCACACAGATGAGACCTGAAGCGGAGAGAGGAGATTCCAATTCCACCAGCCTCCCTAGTCGTGGAGGGGCCCTCGGAGGCTCCTCAAACTCGGGAAACCCAGACCAGGCCACAGACGCACCATCAATCACCCTGCATAGAGCCTGCCCTTGGGACTGTGGGACGCACATGCAGATGGAAGGGACCTCCCAGCCCACATCGCTTGAGCCCAAGATCCAGGGAGAGTGAATCCAAAAGCCGTAGGGTATCTAGATGATTATCTTGACAGACGGGACCACTAAAAACTGAAATATAAGCACTTCTAATAATTAAACATTCCTTAATCACTCTATTTTAACCATTTAAAAAATGTCCATTACTTTAAAAGGCCACCAAGCAAAATAAGTATCTCTGGAACGAAAATACTGACCTCAACTGTATAACAGTCACTTCCCTGTGACAGCTACTGAGCAGGAAGAACAGTGAAGCACCAGTTGTCGTCACTCCAGGTGCCTAGTGCAGATTTGGGAAAGCGTCAATGCTCAGTTTGACATGAGTCTTAAGGGTTTGACACACACCTGCAATATCCTAACTTTCCTGTTAGAACTATCAACCGTAATTTATTTATCTAAAGTTGCAATGAACTTGCGTAGGCTTTCAGCCTACCTACATCTTCTCCCCTGCACGTCCTACAGATGCCCATCACCTTCTTGTGCCTGATCCTCCCGAACCAAAGATCACCAGCGAAGCAGCCTGCTCAGAATGCAGCCACACAGAAGCCACCCGAGGCAGACCCACCCTTGAAAGATTTGGCCTAGCAAGTGTATTATTTGTTTCCCATTTAAAATAATCAAAAAAATATCTGCCAATTAGAGCTCCCAAGCAACAGAAGATAACTAGTATTGCCAAACTGACTTGCTATTATTTCATCCCAGAAACAAAATGCACTTTAATTAGCTAGAGTGCCTGATGCTGAATAAATGTTTGCTCTCTGCCTCCTGCCTTGCTCTCCACACACCGGTTATTTCCATCTCAGAGTCACAGGAATCCACAGATCCCATAGACAACGAAACCACCACACTACAAATTGAAACTGGTCTGGAATGTGGCAGTAAAGACTTGCTGTGCTGCCCTCCCAGCAGTTAATTTATCTATGATCTGAAATTACATCAAATTTCCAAGGACTGGAGAAAACATTTCCCATGAGCAAAAAGTTAATTTATTTGCACAGGGAAATGAATGGTTCCCTTTGCTTTCCTGACCCTCCCACAGGCACCAGGAAACAACAGTAAGTGACCCTGAAGAGAGATCCCAGACAGAGCCTTCACTTACATAAGATCACCTAAAATCAGCCATGGGTGACAGAGGACATAAATTCTGCAACCCACGGTAACAGGCCTGCGGATTCTTTAAGGTGAAGTGCAGCATCTATTCAAATGCATTCCCTATTAAGAAATGACTTGGGCTGGTCCGATGATAGTGGGTTATCAGAACTCATTAACATTAGTGTTACTAAAGTTGGTAACCCCCACTGCTAAATTTGACTAGCTAAAAATAAATAAATACATAAGAAATGACTTGGTTGTTTTTTGGTTTTGTATGTCATACTTTGGGAGAGGGGTGCTGAAATTGTGTATTTGGAACAAATTGTCAAATTTCTGCTTTATGAATCATAAGTAAGAAAGTAATCATTTAGCACACTGATTGCCACACTAGAAAAAATTTTTTATTCTACAAAAATAGAATAAAAACTTTGAAAACAAAATGATCCTTTCTAATTTAATGAAAAATTTGTTATTTCTGATTGTTTTCTGTGTGAGTTATAGGCAACTTGAAAAATAGTTCTCGCGGCTCCCAAGATGAAGAGACGTGTGAGTTACATATGCTTCACAAAGCCCTGGGCTCAAAACTAGCGTCAGTTAAATACAACTCACGTGGCAGTTAGTGTGTTAAAAGGCCCAGATTAGTGGAGTTTGTTGTATTAGGACAGGCTACAAGAAGCCCCTTCCACCTTATAATTTATTTCATGAAAACTAGAAACCTTTCCACTTTGTGATCTAAAAAACAGATGGGGGGCTTTAGCAACCTAGTGACATTTTAGGATTGGAAGGATAAATATCTGAGACCATCCCCAGAAAAAAGATCATTTGGAAGCCCCAATAAGAAAAATTCACTTTTCAATCAAAGCATATTAACTTTAATAATTTCCAACCCACCAGAAAGCACTCAAATTAATGAGAACTGTAAAATTAAGGGGATAATAATTTTCTTCTGCTGTCAGAGTAGCCCTGTTCTATAAAACGATTAGCCCAAGTCAGACTGGGACCTTTCACGCATCCTCCCTCCATCTCTGCCACCCTCTGGGGTGGGGAGAGTCACCCATTTCACCCTCCTCAGCCTTGTTCAGGAAGCACAGGTGACCAAGGGACACCAGACTCTGACAGACCACAATCTTCTGACAGTGTGCGGAGCAAGACGTTATCCAAAGCACCCATGTTGTAAGAGCTCATGACACACTATTTTAAAGTCAAGTTAACACTTAAGGCTTACTCTGTGCCAAGCACTTTGTACAGATTGTCTCATTTAAGCCTATGAGTTTTATGCTATTTGCCTTATTTTACAGATTAGGAGAATGAGTGTTGGATAACTTGCCAAGGTCACAGAGCTCATCCATGGCCAAGTAGGGACTCCAAGCCCAGTGGTCCCACTGCACACCCAGCACTCTTAACCACTGTCCTAGCCCAACGTTCGGTATCAGGTGCGTGTGGGCGTCACCGAATTCCCCAGACACAGACATGCACCAGCCCTGAGTCCGGCAACTGACACCACCCATTCAGAGAGGCATCCGGCACCACTGAGGAAGACGTCTCTCCTCCTGAAAGACTCAGACTGAACCCCATAGAATGGGGGTAACACGTACATGAAAAGAAACAATCATGCTGCACGCTCGGGGAGCCAGAGTTAAACGCCACCATTTCATGTTGTGAAACAGCCTCCTGATTTCCTGAAATCCACCCAGCAAGGAAGAAAACACAAAGAGGCTGGGCTGTTGAAATCATTTCTACGTATCTTCTGGGCAATGTTAGGTCTGCAGCCTCAGATGAGTTTTGAGACTTCATGGCACTTTGCAAAAGGAACTAGAAAGGAAACCGTTCTGTTCTTGGGCTGCAGAGTGTATTTCATTCACAAGAAAAGAAAATCTGGATTTTCTAAAATGTTTTGATCCTAAACAGAATGCTCATAATCTCCGATAATGTCATTTAACACTGGTTCCTTTTCACTTATAAAAATTGTCCCCAATGCAAATAAAAGTGGTAACTAACTCCCTGTACCAACTTCAAATAAACCAAGATACAAAAGGTATAAAACAGCTCCCAAAGGGCAATGCTCTGGACGGAAGCAATTTGTAAACTCACATGCACTTGTCTTAAGTGAATATCTATAGCCACATACAGAATCAAAATGAAGCTAAAAGGGAAGGAACTCACTGTACAGAAGACAAAACAATACCCTTTTTATTTTTAAAACTCTGGTGAAATAGGTTTCCACATGACATCCCATTTTAAAAAAAATTAATGTAAACCAACCTGCCTGTGGGTTAGTCATACTGTACAGACTTCATCAGAGTGTTTACAGATGCCTAGAGTATTTACAAATGCTATCCGTTAGGTAGTAAAGTTTTGTTGCAATTTTTCCAGCATGTATTCCACAGTAAAACAAAGGGGGTATATTGTGTTCTTGTATAAAAATTCTTAACAAATGGAGAAAGGCAATTTTCCTGAGAGAAGATTTGTTCTTGAAATATTTTTCTTTAACAATTGGAAATATAGAAATGGGATGTAGTTGTAAAAGAAGCAATAAGAATGTCTAAGTTAACATTTTTCTTTTAAATTATTTTAAGTACCATTAAGTTAAATGTTTACATTCATTATAAAAAATGCTGTTAAATCTTATGCAAATGATTTAACACTGATTGCTGCAACGCAAATTGCACTTTTTTTAAAAATTATTGTATACATGGAAGAAAAATATCTCGCTTGCTACCCTGTTTACAAATCCCGACTGGCTTCAGATCAGTCACCCTACATGAACTTCGAGAAACCTCAGGCACAGTGTACGTTTCAGTTACGATGCAGTCTCACAAACTGGGTGATATTCTTGACAAGAGACCTCATCCACAATCGTAGCCTCCAGAGATGTGTACCAAATGGCCTCAAACGATCTTCTCCGTGAACGCATGTGAAATTTGGATGTGGAAAAGGTACGAAGAAATTCTGGAATAACCAACATCGATCAGAAGAAGCACATGATTTGGGGCAATACACATAAAACCTTTTTTAAAAAAAATCTCTCAATAGTCCTTAGCAGGCAAGGCCCTGGTCCTTGTCCAGGTTTCTGGAAGGGGCCCCAGGGTGACCCAGAGGCAGGCTGGCAGGAGGGAGGAGGCGACATGCTGTTTCTCTGGCCCTTCCAGGGAACAGCTCCATCTTCTCTTGCTGTTCAGCAAGCCACTTGGGAAATACATCTCTTTCAAAATAAAGGCACAAAAATCACGTTCTGTCAGCACAGTCGCCACTGTCTGGACCGCTGGA
>CM052443.1:38091407-38120335 GCA_028533085.1 Varecia variegata
GGCAGCTCACGATACTCACACAGACAGAGCCGTGCTAGCGCCTGGATGCCTGAATCTGTTTCCTTCCAGCTGCTAATCTGTGAACCCCAGAATAAACTTTTGACCATATTCAGACTTCACCACGAATCAAGCCACTAAATTTAATGAGCGCTTTAAATGTAAAATGTTTGTGTTTAATAAAATAAAAATATGATTCTGGAGCATGTGCCCCAGCTCTGCTGAAACCGTGCCAGGCCAGCAGCAAGCAGAACGGCAGCGTACCATCACGTGAAGCAGCACTTAAACAGATACTGACTTGGAATTCTATTTACTCACAAGGCCCTAACAGGACATTAAAATCAATGCCTCCTTGTGTATTTGTTCAAATCATTCTTAAAATCTGAGGTCAATAAAATAATCTCTTTTTTGCTCATTCTCACCAATTCTGAGTACTTGGCCTTCATAAAACCTGATGATGTTGACGGGGAGCTAAACTACAAACTGTCACGTTGCCAACACCTGTCTTTGGAGCTGCTCTTATAAATTCTTAAAATTTCAGAGAAAATTAACAGGTAGGTCTAAACATGAACAGAGCTAACCAAATTGTATTTAATTCATATCCATTGAATCTTCATATTGCTAGTAACTCTTTTGGCAGACACCCATGAAATGCATAATAAATTACTTTTGTTCCAGTAAAGGAATTCGTTTTTTTCGAAGATTCATTTAGCAATAACCTTTCAGAGCACTGTAAGCCAGATTTTTTAAAGTTGGCCTTGTTTTCCCGTAACATTATTTCATGTTTTTTTGACAATTTTTGTATATTCTTATAGAGGCAGGGGAAAAAAAACTGCAAAAAAAATCTATAATTTGCAAAGAGAAGTTGTATTCTGGGATGAGGCCGTATGAAATGGTGTTTGGAGGCCAACAAGCTTCTGCTTACACTTATTCTTTACCCAGTACTCTGATAGCCAGAGGGCTTTCAGATTGTAATAATGAGTCACTTATTAATAAACCACAGTTCTGTGATAAATGGGGTGGATGTATACGTTACAAAATATTTCAAGAGCAATACAGTTTTACTGTTTCCTAATATACATACAAAACCATTAGATATTAATGTAGCATAATGTATTTTCTAACTACTCCTTACCATCCTCCAATCTCTCTCTCTCTCACACACACACACACACACACACACACACATGAGAAAAAAAAGGGAAGTCTTGAAAAAGCCTTGAAATCAGAATGAAAGTATGCAAACTCCGAATGCTTGAACGTTGCGTGCCGGGGTGACGTGTGACTTTCACTCGAAGGCCAGTGTGGTCAGACAGGAACGTGAGTTATTAGAAGGGGCTGTGAACAAAGAAAGAAAGGGAGCCTGGCACACAGGGAGCGTGAAGATAAAATGCCAACAAAATATTTATGTTCGTGGCTTGTAGCATGTGGCAAGTGGGATATTAATAACTGTGATGATTGGTCCACTCCCTGGGAGTGGTAACAGCCTGGACCGGGAGGCAGGAGACGTCGGTTCCAGTCTCGGCTTCAACGCTGGCTTGTTTTGTGACCTTACGGAGTCACTCCGGACCCTGGTTTATAAATGAGGCAATAATGATACCTAACCACAACTCTCTCACAGGCCCTTGTGGGAGATTAATGTTTTAACTCTTTTTTTACTCATTTAAAAAAGAGCGTTTTGGACGACAGACTCTGAAAAGAAAAAAAAATGGGCCCTTGCCTATTAAGAAATGCTTTTTTAATGATTTCATAAAAAAGAATAAATAGAAAGCAATTCAAACATTCTGAAAAGTTCCAAAACTTAGCACTCACTTGGGTATGGGTTCAAATCACACCATTAGGGGGATTTTTGTACTGTGATCTTGTATTTGATATTTTTTTAAAACCCCGTAAATATGAAGGGTTTTTAAATGCAGCACCTACAACGTTATAAACACATTAGATACATCAACGGTAATTTTTTACTGTTATTTTTCCTACCGAATATTACCCAACTGCCATACTCTTAGTACTATAATACATTTTTTCTAAGTATAATATTGATAAGAAAATTTGCATTACGTGCCTTACATACATACTTTGTCATGAACAAATCACTTCTCCAGCACTGTTTTCCCACCTGTTTCAGTGGGAGGATATTTGATGCTGAAATCACTAATCAAGATAAGAAAACATTATTTCCTCTCTAAAGATTTCAAAGAGATGAACTAATATCACACACTAATCTAGCATGCTGTGGTGGTAACAACACTGACGCTGCGTCAGCTGGAACTGGGGCCAACTGGAAGCCCTGCCTCTTGATTTGACACATGACACTGAGCCTGTTCCTTACCTTCTGAGTCCCACTCGGGAAGATTAAAAAAGAAAATGTTCCTGCACCTGGCACATAAAAGGTATTTGATAGAAACTACTAGTTTCCTGCCTCCCTATGTCTACTATCTTATAAGAAAGAAAGAACGGGAAAGGGAGGAAACGTCCCAAATGCAAGAGCCCGACAATAAAACCCAAGACCCATCCAGCGTTGCTTGGCTCTCAATACTCTAAAGGCTCTCGTGGAATAGTCAAGGTAACAGTGAAGCAGGAATTTTCTGCCCCCGTTCTGGCAGCCTCTTGCATGACAGCGTCCCTGCATAGTCAAGCTCCTCTGAGTGAAAGCAACTTACACTGTAAGCACAACATAAGTCCCTCATGAATGTACCTCAGCTTTTTAACAGGAGGAAAACACGGTGGAGTATAAATCTGCTAATAAAGAAGTCCCCCTCAACTGAAAAATGCATAGCAAGCTTGCAGGACTAAAGTGGTGTTTTTCAATTTTCACCATAGGATGTAAATCGTATACAAAAAATAAAATCTATAAAAATAATTTTAAATATTGACCTGCCTAAGCTTTCTTCTGAAAGCCTTATAAGTTTTTAAATAATTTTTTTTAGAGACAAGTTCTCGATATGTTGCCCAGGCTAAATTCGCACTCCACCCAGTTCGGCCTCCCCGGTACCTGGGACTACACGCCCGCACCACCAGTGACCCAGAAAGCTTTATACGGCACATTGTTGATCCTAACAAGTGTCGGTCCCTAGATCACTGCTGTTGGCTGTAAGTACTTAGGGGAGTGCAGTAACTCTTTCAAACCACCACGAAGCTCAGGAGTGCTTGTAGTAGGGAAAGGTCTTGCTAGGCACGTAGTGTCCCAGAAGCACACACGGAACAAGAACAATGACAACAATTTAACAGCGAGAAACTGACCGAAGAGTGGTTAAGGCCCACCACCCACAAAGGCACAGACCAGCCTCGGAGGACTCTGAGATTAAGTCTATCTCGGACTAAGAACGTCCGCCTCTCTCTTTGCGGAAGTTGTGTATCACCAACAATGAACCCATGAAGGTGAAGAAACTTATTTTCTATCACTAACATACCATATAGGGGAAGTCACTGAGCAGCCACCCCAACCAGCCTGCCCCAAGAAGCCCTGGAGACAGAGAAACCACACTGCAGGCTGTAAGGGCCTATGGTCAGCGCATATAATCAGCTCCGAGGACATATTTTTTTCCTTACTAATTGTAAGGAGGAAACCTTGCTTGTAAAATGGACAGGCAGGAGCATGCTAGCATTTGTTTACATCAATTACCAAAATGCAACACTTCCAATTAAGAATGTTTTAATTGTTGGACTCCAGCACACAGACAGAAAACACATGTCACTGAAGGAGGAGTTAGATAAAGTCCATCCCGTCATCTGTGCCCTGCTTAAGGCTGAGTCAATATTGATTTGAAATATTTGTGAATATCTACTTTCCACCCATTTTACCAGCCTCATTTACTGCCGTTGGCTTCTTACACACCTACGCTCTGGCTACACTGAACTCCCGGTTTCCCTTCAGTACCAGAGATTCCCCTGTTGTTTCCCAATTTTTCCCCTGCAAAAATCCTACCCACAAATTCAAATATCCTGCACCCTATGATGCCGTTTCCAACTCTACTTATCACTCATTTAAAACATTTTGAAATCTGAAAATGTAACATCCATGTCATACCTGCCCCACCACCACTACCACATTTTGAACAATTTCAGGTCTGGGACCTTGTTTTGCCCAACTATACAGCTCCTGCCATGGAGCAATGCTTCTTAAATGCAACAGCGACCAGCAAAGCAAGGGCTAGTCAGGTACAGTTCATCTCCATTTATTTGCATAAATGGTTAATGATAACTTCAACATTACACCGGTAGTTTTAATATTGACTTAAGTATTAATTAATAGTATTAATTTTGGGGCCAGGCGAGGTGGCTCACACCTGCAATCCTAGCACTCTGGGAGGCCAAGGCAGGAGGATTGCTTGAGGTCAGGACTTCGAGACCAGCCTAAGCAAGAGCAAGACACTGTCTCTACAAAAAACAGAAAAATTAGCCAAGCATGGTGGTGTGTGTCTATAGTCTCAGCTACTCGGGAGGTTGAGGCAGAGGATTGCTTGAGCCCAGGAGTTTGAGGTTGCAGTGAACTATAATGATGCCACTGCACTCTGCATTCTAGTTGGGGAGAGAGTAAGACTCTTGTCTCCAAAAAAAAAAAAAAAAAAAAAAGCATTAATTTTTAAGTAATTATTTATAGAAACTACTTTAAGACAGGCAAAATATGTTCAACAATTCCTTCTTCTCAGACATTGTCTTATTCCTAATTTCATCCTCAGATTAATCTCTCCTATCCAAAAGAAAATTTTTAAAAAAAAATCTTTTTATCTATAAAATTTGGGACTCAAGCTATATAAAGTATACTCCAGCTTTGTGATTTTTGAGTTATAGGAGGAGTTACAGGAGGAATAGGACCATTTATGGACTTATTAAATCTTACTTGGGAATTCCTGAAATAGAACATGTTACCGTGTTTCTCCCCAAAGTAACAATAACAAAAAAAACCCTAGAAAACATAATTCAATCTTCTCTAATATTTTGAAATAAAAATTATAAAATATATGTAACTCAGTCAATAAATGGAATTCAAGAAAAAATATTTTAATATTCTTACAATCCATAGAGAATAAATGCCAAAGAAAATTTAGGTCAGTAAATCTACACGTATAAGAAAATTTTTAGCCAGAATGAAAGGCTATTTTTGTCACAGAAATTAACCAACTGCCTATCAAAAATTAAGTTCAACATATTTTTTAATAAACACAAAGAATTCCAAAGGAACAAAATAGGCAGTATTTTCATTCCGGGCTGCATGCCGCATGGCCGGGAATCTTGCTGATCTCAGACAGAAACTCACTGCCCTCCTGCCACCTTCCACACACCCACAGCCCACGACCAAGACGGAGTCCTGGGGAGGCCAGGTCATCCACATGATGACTCTCATCAGAAGGAAGGTCTCCTTTTTAACCAGACAGGTCTTATGAAAGCACAAATTAGCAGCAAGTACACAAAGCTAAGACACGCAAAAAGTCAAAGAAATGAGGCTTCATTGTAGGGCAGGGATGGTTTTCGTGGCACTTTGACACTTACCCTGGAAGAATGCTGTGTACCAGGAATCCTGCCCACACCTCCATTCCTGCTGGGGAGGGGAGCCCAGGAAACCCCGCCCCCAGCCCAGCAGCACACTAGGACAGCTCCTTCCAGAACACTCAGCTCCTGTGGCCCCCTGAACCCCCACCAACCAACAGAGCTCAGGAACCTGGTGCCAGCCATGCTAGGGTCCTGTGCCACCAAGTAGAAACACTGCTCCTGTCATGCAGTAGGACTTTTAAGAAGCCTGCTGGGAATGCCTACTGGTGGTCGGTCACCTACAACTGATTTTTCTACAGGGAATTAAAATAAAGATCAAGTTTGATATGAACCTCTGAGACAGTTTTGAACTTCCCTGCTATAACTCACAATCATTAAAGCAAGGCTACTTACATTTCTAACTGGAGGAATGCGTGGTCTCACTCTTCAACTCAGAGCGTGCCTGAGATTGTCCTTTGTTTTGTAGCTCAGTGGCACCGTTAAACGAGGGTAGGCTTGCACTACTAATTTCTACCAGTCAGCAACGGGGAACACTGGAGATCACTGGGGTGGATACATTATCTTAGGAGGCTTAAACTCCACGCTAAGGAAGGTGCTGTGTAATACATACACTTTCTAAACACCAGACACAACCTTGCTATGTGGACCTGATATTTTCTTCACCTACAGCATTTCACAAAATCCTGTAGGCAATCAGTTACAAAGCCAGCTGCCTACCAACATCATGCACTGTGACCAAAATGGGAAAATGACACACCTTTGTCAACATAGCTACCTTTTAAAAATGCTTCTGCCAGCTGCTCACAGATGGCTCCTCCAGCAGACTCTTCATGGCTACTCAGCTGCCACTTTGGCCACGCCACATGCATGAAGGCTCAGCCCACCCAGAGAAGACACTGGAAAGTGCTAAAAGGACCCAGGGGCATACACGGGCACTCCCTGGTAACAACCTGGGAAAATCACTCAAGTCTACTACAATCATTCTTAGAGTGTGAGAGTTTCCAAAGGAAGCCAGCAGATGGGCTTCTGCCAAGAAGGCCTGATTCCCCAACACACACGTCAGGTAGGGCCCTATGGAGACATCCATGATGGTATGGACACATCCATGACAGGGTTACCACGGTGGGGGGCAGAAACCTGCAAGGCCAGGTGCCAGCCGTGTGCCCTCGGAGAGAGGCCAGGAGGAGTGGGTCCCTGGAGGGGAGGACGGCAAGTAGACCAGCAACCCCACCCCTACCCTGGAAAAGGGAGCCCACCCTCGTCACCAAGAGCTGCCCCCGGCTGCAACATTCACACCAGCCACACCTCGCTCCCAGACACCGACCGGCAAGCCTAGGACCAGCAGAACTCCCCAGGCGCCCCCTCCGGCCAGACCTGGGCCCTTTCCACTGCCTTTTCATTCTTCTTTACCTGGAGGGCAACTGATAGGACTTGCTAATAGCCAATTTTGGAATTTTACATAACAGAACCACTAAAGCAAAACCAACTCCACCCACAAAATTGCCAAGTCACAAAAGCCCATTGTTGGGCAAGTATCTCTACTTCAGTGCCATTTATCATTCAAATTAGGTTTTTGCCACACTTAAGTTGGACATATCACCAAAAAAAAGCGAGGTGGAGTGGGCAGCAATCCTCATTTCAGCTAGGAGAGATGTGGGCTCTGAGGCCAAAAACCTGGCTGCTCCCTAATGCTCTGGAAAACCAAGACCCTGTTCTGGCTCATTTAACTACACAATTGCTCCTAAGGACTAGGGCATAATAAAGAATATCTTAAAATAATTTTGATCTTCTCATTTCCCCACAAGCAACACATTTTATTTACCGCTTTAGATCCTTAAAGTTACATCCCACCCACCTGTAAGAAAAAAATCATATACCAGAGTCCAACTTTAGAAAGACTAGAAACATTCTTTAACGTGTATCTGTAACAAACAAAAACCACCAAATGGCTTTTTCCTTTGTGAAACTCTGAACAGACTTCTTGTTTCATTACAGAAAAAGTGGAAAAGAATTTGGTCGGAGGACAAAGAGATGTATCAAATATAATTTGAAGCACAGTTCAAATATTTTGTTTTAAATATTTAATTTTTGTTTGTTAAAACCAGTAAAAATACAATGCAAAGAAATCAGGCCCGTGGTTCCCAAACACCCCCAGGGCAGCAGTTTCAATTTCACCTGGGGCACTTGTTCAAAAATACTAATTTGCAAGCCCCACCCTCAGAGACTCTGACTCAGAAAACCCAGGGTGGGGCCCAGGAATCCGTAGTATTTTCAAGTACCCCAAATGATTTCAATGCAAAACTAAACGTAGAAAACAATTACTAAGTAAATAGGGATTTAAATGCTGGTGTTTAGTCCTAGGCTAGTCTCAATATAAACCTAAAAATCACCAGGGCACCTTTTTAAAGTCCTGCTTCCCCGGAGCCCTGCCCTAGGCTCACCGAGTTCTAAGGTGGGGCCCTGCAATTTTTTTCAAGAGCATTCCAGGTAAATTTGGGAAACATCAGGGTGGGAAAATGCTCTTTGGGTGAGGCAAACTGAGTTTCAATCACAGCTTTACAAAAACTGTGATATTCACAAGACCCTGGCATCTCCTATCTTCAGTGGCACAAATCGCTCCCAGGTTTGTCATGTGGCTGAAAATAAACCCCAGGACAATTAAAGTGCATCGGAAGATGAGAAGGTCTCCCAGCAAGAGCACAATTGGGAGAAGAAAAATCACTGAATACTGCAGCACACAACACTTCGTGAGTTTTGCTTTGGATACATGGGGAAAAAAAAGAAAGAGAAACAAGAAAGCTGGAGTTGATGTTATAAGCAAAAACAACTTAATATCGTGGGCACTGGAATCTGTGAAACCACTGGCCTCGTAGCTTTTCTGATCTATATTAGAAATACACATGTACACACATATAGCAACTCTAATAAAAACCTAGAAATGAAACGATTTAAAGCTCTTTAAACCAAAACTTCTTGCTTTTACATGGGTTAATTTAACCATAAAAAATGATATAGATCTTAATTAAGAGGTTTGTAAAGTACTTCAGTTTGTCATTTTGTTGACATTTAAATGTAATTTCCTCTAAAAACTATTCTTAGGTATCAACTAACTAAACTGAACTGTTGGTTTAGATTATTGTACTACCAGATAAGATAAAATTTGAGATAATTTACTAGAGAGCAACCCACTAACTTAGGAGTCTATATTGTTTCAACACTTACCCCTGAGGCCGTAGGTTGTGTTGTAGGGGAAGTATTTTTGCTGCAGTCATCTGAGTTAGAAGAGGTGGAAGTTGGAGTCATAGGAATGGAATTATTGCTATTACCTGCAACAGTCAAAAGTAACCTTATAAATATACATATACTCTACTGTTAAGATAGACAAATATTTTACAATCAAATGGCATTTTATTATATTTACCAGAGCAAGTCTTTGACTTATTTATGTTCTTAGGTTTTCGTTTCCTGGTTTGAATTCCCTCTTTTTTCATAGCAAGAGGTCGAGGCACCTAAAAAAATTTCACATAGGCCATAAGCTTAATCAATATTATATTGAAGAAAAACCAAACTCAAGATTTAACACTGGTACTGAAAGCCCCCATTTAAAAGAACTTAGCATAAGTTTCAATCCAGTTTTTACACATACTCAATAGATTCCAAGTGCACAAAGACTACACTTTCCCCGTCAAATGCAGAGATTCCTTCAGGGAAAATGGGGTGATTTGCCAAGGAGAATTTAATTCCTTCAACTTAACGTTTATTGTTTAAAATGACTTCAATTATAAATATTTATTGCATAAGTATTTTTAAAGAGATCATACATTCTGTTCCTCTGACAGTTGAAGGTTATTTTTCTTTTTAAGATTCAGGTGTTTATAATATTTTGTGCAACCTTTTAAAATGAAGTATGATTATTTGGAAACAGAGTCTTTGAAAAACAGAAATGAAATCTTCCAAACTCTAACTATTAAATGTATTACTCCTTTGCACAAATGTCTTTGATTACTTCTAGTTATTGCTCGCCTAGCTGATTTCTTTAACTGTTCAGGTTTTAAAAATTGGTTACTACCATGTTATCAATTCTAAAATGCACATTTTCACATTTCTAAAATTGGAATGTGTCTTACCATGGATGTTTCTCATAGTCTAATTGGCAGCACTTTTTTTTCTTACTGGTGCATAAGAGTTTATATTATAATTAATAGCATCATAGATTCAATAAAGTGGACATTCCATATATATTGAATGTATTGAGTATATTCAATAAAATATACATTCAAATTTTTCAACTTCATACCCTTTCATTTGTCAAATTTTTTAAGCTGAAACCATGAACAAACCAGATACTAAATGTATACATGAGTGAGCGAATAATTGGCGCACCCCATGCAGCTTCATGTAGAGTCCACAAGCATTGCACACAGGTTCACCCTCAGCGTTTCTGCGCCATAAGGTAGTGGTTGTGGTGTGACAGTTGGCGCAGGACAATCCCAGCCGCCGTGACGAAGGCTAGAAACAGCACAAGAATGTAAGTAGAAAAACATAAATGATTTTTATGTATACGCTACATTCATACATTGATGTATCATGTCCCTGTCATCAACAAGCATATACCTGCTTTATTATAAATGAAATGTTTCTTGAGAAAAAAAATTTCAAGTATAATTAGGTTGACCTTCCTGGACTGAGAAACTCAAGGTTTGCAAAGTGTGCTTGATACCATACATTTGATTTGTTCTTCCAGAACATCACCAAAAATTCTAGAATAACTGGAAAGCAGTCTCACAGTTGGCCCATACTCCATGCAAAGGTTTTACCAGCACTGTAACATGGAGAGCCTCACCCATGATTTCTTCTCTAAGAATTCTGTTTCCCAGTTACTACTGTTACTTTTTAAGGAGAATTAAAAGACTTTCTAAAAGTTGCCCGAATAGTTACATTCTGAAACATACCAGAAGTACTACAACCAGACTCTCACATTAGAGCCCCCGACCCCATCCACGCACAGCAGTTGGCAGTGCACTGTTGTCACACGTCTGAGATATAAGTCATGCAATGCAATCACAAGCCACCTGCCAATGTACTAAATGGCTTTGGGCAGTCTCCAATTCCCCTGAAAACTGGAGATAATCAGATTTCTTAGATAGGTGTAGAGGAATAAACCAGAAATGTTACAAGGTCTATATACATTAATGGAAATAGACCTAAGAAAAGGTATACAATTTTTGTAAAGAAAGAAATATTTTAATACATTCCATAATTATTGTGATTGCCTGCTTCCTGAATTTTTGTTTTATACATTTCACAAAAGGTACAAGCAAATTTCACAGCATTGCTTTAATGCTGGCATTGTCTTATATACAGTGACACTAATATATTTTATGTGCTCCATCTGTTAAACTCAACTTTTGTTCTTACTAAGGGTTAATTGTCATTACCCGGAAAAGCCACCTGCCTGGCACTATCACTCCCATTTCTATGTTTTCTTTATGTCCATAACACCCTTAAAAGGAATTTGTTTTCTCTAAATTACTACCTGCAAATTATAAAGGGTGAAAATTTAAGCTAGTATATAATTTCCTACCACAAATGGCAAAATACAAAATTTGTTTTAAAATTATCAAATCTAAATTTCTTTTTTAAAATTTGTTTTAAATCACTATAAAAATTGTGCTACAACCTCAGTAAAAAATGTTATGGGGAAAACTCAGGGACCGAAGCAAGTTGAAAATCACAAAACTTAGGAAGTTAAGAAAAGAAACTGTAAAGAATAGAGAACAAAAATGTAAACTGAGCATGCACTGAACATTCAAATTATAGGACAGAGATTTCAAAAATCTTTGCTAGCAAATTTGAAAGATGAAACTGAATTTTGCATTTACAGTTCATTTCCTGTTGCATTACTTTAGCATCACTCTTTATAGACAAATTAAAAAACAAAGAGACACTGGTAACCTTTTAGCACTACAACATTTCTAAGAAGTCAGTGCTAAGAATCAATTTGACTTTTGGTTGAAATGAATATGCTTGGTTGGCAGAAGAACTACTTGGGAAATTGCTTTGCTAAATGATGAAAACATTAACAAAACCTTACACATCAAGGCTTTTCTTTTTTCTCCTTCTGGTTAAAATAAAATAATTTTCTAGGTAATGGACAGGAAGGTTAATTTTATAAACAGGCCATTTATGACAGTTTCCAGTGGAATTTAGAGCCAATGTGAAGCAAACTTGTTATCAGAATTTGCCATTATAACAAAGAACTTTATGACTGTCAACTGCAGATCATAAGTGAAGCTAGTCCTCATAAACATGTGAAATGCAGGTGAATGGGTTATAAAAGTTTCTTGTAACAAGTGATCTCAGTTATATTCCTCATTGACAAGGAATTCAAGTTACACCATAAATCTCTTATTTTGCAATGTATTGCAAGTTCAGATTCACAGTGATTGGTTCTGTACTGCTAGCTAAACAAACTTGAGTTCAACATTCTGTTTCTGAGAACTAGGCTAGATCCATCAAAACCATAAATAAGAAGCCCACAAGGAGAACTAATTGATAGTGACACACCCTTCAATTGGTATCATTTATAACCCATTTACAAAGCATATTGGCTGACCTTGGTTATTGCCAAGACACCTGCCCCACAGAGAGAAAACTAATGGGTTCAGAAATGTTAAAAACCGTTTTCTTTCTGGGAAGTTATTTTTACGGGTAAGTGTACAAAACAAATGGCACTATCTAAATATGGACGTTATTAGGTCAAATTTATAATGCAACTAGAACCTAAATGGCTATTATTCCAAATACCAGATTTTGCTCATCTCAAGAAAAATGTTACCTTTTAGAGCTCAGCTAGTACCCAGCTCAATGTTGCTTTCCCCTAAAAATAGTAATAATCAGTTCATTGTTCATGCATTCTCTAATACATGGAAACAAGGAAGTTCTGTGGAATATTTTCCAGTGACTACTTTTTCTTCCTTAATATGATGCATTTAAGAAAAATGAAAACCATACTTAAGGGTGCCCTTTAAAGGAAATTTTAAGCTGTGGGAGGTTGTAACAAGCTTAAGGCACATACATTCATTAAATTAACCTCGGCCACTTTATTTTAAATGCATTAAAAACAAAACAACCATAAAACTAATTGCTTCTCTTTAAGGTGTCAGACTTACATTGTGATGCAATTTCGCTCTAATCTATTTAACACAAACAACATGTGTAGCATTTGTTCCTGCTAATTAGAGTATAACAATTAAATAAATTACTTGGATACTTAAGACGTGTGGCATCTAACTGTAAAATATTTAGCTTTAAAAGGTTATTAGATTATGAGTACTTGGCTAAACAAATGTTAGCCTTACAATGGGGTTTGTGAAAACTTTATTTTCTCTAATCACCACAGTGGTAAATACCCTTTCCTGCTAATAAAGCACACTTAACAATGACAATAGATTACTTTCTAGAAGAAAATCAGAATTCCCATACGAGCAAACATGGTAAAATGTGTCCAAATTGGTGAAAATTCTCAACTTGAGAGCATAGAGATTACAGTTTCTCAAGTTCTACGTAGTTCTCTCAACAGCCAGATTTCAAAATAACAAAGACTAGAGTAAATTTTCAGACTCAAGGGCAATCCAAACGACATATGGAATTTGGGGCTAAACCTGTCCCTCTTCGCAGGGGGTAAGAGGTAGAAGGGACCAAGAAGTAGAAGGGACAAAGTGAAAGGGGCCCAGAATGAGGCTGCGAGGAGGGCAGGGCGGGTGGGTGTGTTTCTGCCATATTCTATTTGAGGGGAATGTTGTAAGTGAGCGTGGTTTTTCAAGGATAAAATCCAAACCAGACCAAAGAGTACACAGTGAAAAAAAATCTTCCTTCACCTGGCCTCGGTCGGTCTACTCAGCTTTTCTCCCCAGAGGTTACCACCATTACCAATTTCTTGTGTGTTCTTCCAGAATTACTTGCATTGGCAAGTACATCTAGAGATGTGTAAATACAGATTTTTGAAATTAAAAAAAAATGGTAGCACGCTGCCCTTTCCTTTTTTGTCATTTAAGGACGTCCTTCCCTCTGTGTAAATATGGGGCAAGGCTGTCTTGGCTTCCCAGACTCGGGTTTCAGGGTGACCTCTGCTCGGGCGCCAGCGGGTGAGCGCTGGGGACGTTCGGCCGGGGAGCGACTGGACAGCGGTGGACGCACCTGTCCCCGCGGGGGCGCCCGGGGCTGGCCGCGGGGCAGGGCGGCGGTCACACTCACCACGCGCTTCTGCGGCTTGATGAGGGGCCGGCTGAGGCCGTTCATCTTGCTGTAGAGGCCGCAGGCGTTACACAGGTAGTGGCCGGTGCCGTCCCGCCGCCACAGCGGCGTCTGGATGGAGCCGCAGTTCACGCACTCGCGACTCTCCGGCAGGTCCTCCAGCAGGTCTGCGGCGAGAGCAGGGGACCGGGTGAGGCCGCGCGGGGCCGCCCCTCCCCACGGCACCCCAACACCCCAGGCGAAGAATCCCGGGGCCGGAGGCGCCTGCCCGGCTTCCCCGCCCGCGCCCTGGCCGCGACGCCCGGAGCCGGGGTTTTGATTTCGTCGCTACTGACCTGCTGACCATTTGTCTGATACGGCTGCACCCCCTGGGCGCCCCAGGAGAGACCTTGGGAAGGTCGGAGTCCGTGCTGGAAGCAGAGGACCTCAGAGGACGGCTCGGGTCCCCTGACCCCTACTCTCAGGCTTCCCCAGAGCTTTTTAAAACTGAAATCCATCATAATTACAATATGCCACTTGCCAACCCTGAGCCACACACTATTAACGCTGATCACTGACCCCCGCTGCAACCCACAAATATCCTGGGGACACAGTGAGGTTGCCTTATTTACTTTCATCTCAAGTGATTTTTAAAAGGTATTTTCTGTATCTGCCACCCTTCCTTACTCACCTTTTCTCCGATTTAAAATAGTCAAGTGAAATTAAAAGTACTGTTCTTGGGCACTTAGGATAATTAGAAATTATAAATGGGAAAATTACTCAGGTCTTCTCAGGGAAAAAAACGCACTAACATTATTAAGCACAGAGTTTAAGTTTTATTTTCTTGCCACAGGATCAAACACTAAATATTCTGATTTAGAAGTGTGTCTAATTGCTTCTAACTGAAAAGGTTTTACAAAAGGTTGATACTTTACTGATTGAGAACATTACCGAGACCTTCCCAATGATAAATAAAACTGTCTTCCAGTTTCCTACACTAAAATTTCAATTTATGCAATCTATTTAAAATGTGTCTATTTTACATCATTTTTATTATTTGGTTAGTTTTTAGAATTCACAACTAATGTAAACCTGCTAATAAAAACAAATCTTAATTAAGAGTACATGGTTCTAACATTTATTACTTCTCCTCAAAAAGGTTAAATAAGAATAAATATCTATTCTCTAAAATGAGATAGGTTCTTATGCAGACTTTTTGTAAAAAATGTTTCCTACTGTTTAGGGTTTCCTACTGTTTAGAGGGTGTAAATGTTCTAGTTTGGCATTCTTGAAAAAGCATTTCTGAACTACTTTTTAAAATAAATAAACATTACACTTCAGAGTTTTCATTTAAAGATTACGTGTACTACCAAACCTTTCTATTCCCTCACATTCTCCTGCAATTTATAGCTTGGATCTACCATCAACTGTGTGGTAAAGATATTTAAATATGACTTTAGCATAAAAACTCTTTAATTCCATCAATACTATTTAGCCTACAAAATAAGTCTCCTTTCTCCTGATTTCTTGAGTTATGTCTTAAGTTTAAAAGAAACTAGCATCCTACACAACCGAGTTCAAAGTTGTCATGGGGATATTGCAACTTACAACACATCACAAAGATTTATTCTTCTCCACCCTAAAAGCCACTATTGACTACGGTAATCAGTAAAATGCTCAGGACTTCAAGGACGCTGAAGTTAAACAAGGTATTCGTCTTTGTTGTTGACTTTAAAATGTTACCTATCAGAGCCCCTCTGGATAGAGGAGTGGGGCGTTCCCTGGAAACCCCAGCCCTAAGCCTGGTCTCCTTCCTCTCTCCTGGGAACAATAAAGACAGATGCCCAGGAGAAGACGGTGTGAACCCCCAGGTAGAACTCTTTATTCATCTGAAAACCCAAAGACAAAATTTCATTTAAAGTCCGCTTTGGATAAACAAAATCTAGGAACTTTGCTTATTTCTAATTAAAAATAATCTGTCTCATTCCTTCCCTACCTTGCTCCCACACCCACTAGGCAGCTACAATTCTATAACTGACTAAAATGGGGGAAAAAAAGTTTTATAAAAATTATAAAATCTGTGCTGAAAGCTTGTTCACCAAGTTCCCCTGATTCAACTCATCATCCCTCTCCTAACATGGCTGCTGGGGTGCTGCTGCAGAGTGACAGTTCGGGCGGCAGTTTAGGATGGTGCAGGACCCAGGGATAAAGAGCTGTGAGGACAATGAGCACATCCCATCCATCCCCAGTCAGGGAGAGGTATAAGAAGTGGGTTTCCAGAAACCTCCAAACTGTGCAGGTTGATAACGCTTAGCACTTGGGTTTTAGCCCTGGTGTTTGCTCAAATCAGTTAAAGAGTCTGCCTCCAAAAAATGGTTTGTTTTTTTTTTAAAAATCGAAGTGAAGAAACAGGAAATCTAGCTAGGAAGCTGGCATCAGAACACCTGAGAGGACAGACAAAGTTAGGGTCACCCACCCCAAATACTGGCTTGGTCCCAGTGGCTTCCTGCTTTCTTAACAGATTTTTCATGCAAAATTAAGTGTTTCCAAATTCCTTCCCATTTTTTTTTTAAACGTACTCTGGGTCTACAGAAGATTTTTCTAACTGTGATGTCATGCCCAGGAGGTGAAAAAAATCAGGGAAAGGATAGGCTCAGTTTAAAACAAAAAGAAACTTACTGCTTGCCTGTAACTGTGCCATATGGCCCCTAAAAGGGTTTCTCATACAGAACCAGTTACTGTAAACATCTGAAGACTCTGATTATCAGCCTTTGGACTAGCTCATTCTCAGTCGTGTGAAATTCTGGAACAGGAGGGGAAAGGAATCTAGAGACCAAGTTAAGGTGTGTCAAGAAACAGGTAGAGCTCCAGGATCCTGCTCAAACTGCACCCAACTCACATACCCTTTCGGATTCCCTATGAGACTCCATGACTGGCAAAAGAAACTTCACACCCACCCACCACCCTCTTCCCACCCTTTGAAGATTCCTCGTCTCCCGGTCTCCCATTCTCTTTGCTCTTGGGAGCCAAATATGGGTCCTATGCAGCTGGAAGGGTGACAGCCCTCTGCTCTCTTAAATCCCAACCTAACAGGGCAAATTTCAACAGGGTCCCCCAACCCCATTCCACACACAGATGGTAAAGATGGTCTCCGGAACCAGCTTTGCAGGAGAAGGAAGAAGAAGGAATTTTGTGACCAAAGTCTTGGAGCCCTTGGGAGAAAAGAAGGGCTTGTTACCAAGAAGTTTCTTGCCCCTCTCAATTTTCCTAGTGGGGAGCTGTTCAAATCAGTCCCTTCACTTTCAGGCCACTAGCATTTCCAGTATGTCTTTTGAACACAAGATAGGCAATGCTCCACTTTATCTTAACGAATCAGGGTCCCTAAAACGACTTGCTGTCCCTAAAGGTGGCACCGAGGGTCCCACAAGAAGCCCGGACCTGGGGTACACAAGACACTGGAGTGGGACAGTTTGGACTGGTGGGTCTCCCTTCTCCTTGCCACCCATGTGACTTAAAGGCCTCCCCACAACTCCCCTCAAACAAACAGCAACAATCAAAAAGGTTTTGTCTTTCCGTAAAGACAAAACCTTTTTGATTGTTGCTGTTTATCGAACAGGTGAAATATAAAGTAAGAGAGACCAGTGAAAGCAACAAGGACGCAAGTGCTGCGGCTGATGTGGCTGAGAAAGAACCCAAACACCAGGGCTCACACCCTCCCTGCTGGATCAGAACAGAACATTTTTCAAAATGAGCTATTTCCAGGTATTTTTGACAATTCTGTTTTTCCAGTTTACCTCCAAGTGGCCCCCAGACACAAGAGTTAGCGTATGAGTAGAACTGGAAGCTGAAAAATTGGTGGGCTAAACTCTGAAGGAAGCATTAGGTGCCCCAGCTCCGGAATCTGAGGGTCACAGCCTGGCCACAGAGCCAGGCCCAGCTGATGCCAAGCCTAAGGGCCTGTCCATGAGCTTTCCTTCAGCATAGTCACAAGGCTGCCCAGTCCAGGTGTCCTTTCACCTTTTCTTTCCCTCTCTCCCCTGGGGAGAGGGAGATGCCAACTAGCTTCCCTAAGCTCTTAGGTCCTTCTGTTGTGCTCTTTTTAAAAATACCCTCCTCCAGGAAAACACACACACCTCCTCACCTTTGGAGAGTTAGATTGGGTGAGACTGCAAGTGGATGTGTGTGTCTGCGGGAGAGGGTGGATCAAGTGCCCAACACACCCCCAAACTTACCCCCACCATGGAATCTCACTTTTCCACTCACCCAAAGTAGGCTCAGGCCCTGTCAGTTCTCTCCCAACCTCACTTTTCCGCAATTGCGGACCCAGTTAGCTATTCATCACGTCCCCGCGAGTTTCTCTCTGGCACTGAGGTGGAGATGTGCACTTAGTCTCTTCCTCATAAAGGAACTGAGACAGTCCGCACAACAGAATCCCATCAGCGCTACCAGACTCTGGTCATCCTGACACAGGCCTGCGAAACCTTTCCGGAGCCAGGCCGACCTCTGTGCAGAGGGGACAGGAAAGTCCTGAAATCCTGGCCCAAATCAAGTAACTGCTCCACTCCCGCTGTGCCCCAGCGCCTCGGCCCCGCACCCCCACACTGCGGGCGCTACCCTTACCTGCGCTGGGGCCCCGTGGCACGGGGAGCGGGGCTCCGGCGCGACTCTGCAGGCTGTGTAGCACCGGGGTCTCGAAGGGTCCAGCGGGCCAGGCGGGCGTCAGTGGCGCACCCACGTAGGGAGAGTAGGGGTTTGGGTGGTGATGGTGGTGATGGTGGTACGTCCCGTTCAGTGGCCGGGCCGCCGACAGCGAGCTGTACTGGTGCTCGCGGCCGCCCATGGCCGCCAGGCTGCCGCCGCCGCCGCTCACGCCGCCCGTGGCCCCGCTGCCCGCAGCCGCGTAGCCCCCCGGCTCTCGCGCCGCGCCGTTGGCCATAGGAGAGCTGGGAGAGTAGGGAAAGCGCGCCGAGACGTGCGCCGCGGCCGAGCTAGAACTGCCAGGCCCAGCGGCCCCGCTGCCCGCGGCGCCACCTCCGCTGCCGTACGGAGGACTGTCGGCCGAGGCCTGGGGCCAGCCGGGGTGCGCACCCGCGCCGCCCACGTGGTTGGCGGGCCCGCTGCCCGCCCCCTGCAGGTAGGGCAGGCCGGGCAGCATGGAACCCACGCGGGTGGTGGGCACGTAGACTGGGGAGCTGGCCGCCGCCGCGGCCGCTGCTGCTGCGGCCGCAGAATGCACGAAACCGCCGGGCGCGCCGTCGTAAGCGGCTGGCCCCTGGCTGGAGAGGGCGGCGAGGGTCTGGTACATCTCCTCCGGCTGCTCAGGTGAGAAGGGGCTCAGCTTGGCACCGCGGCTGGACCACAGCAGCTTGCTGGCGGTCGCGGCCTGGTCGAGGTCAGTGAAGAGCAGCAGGTCCTCCCAGCTCGGCAGGGCGCTCCCGGGGCCAGCGACCCCGGGCGCCGAAGGTCCGTGGGGAGCCCCGAAGGGATGCGAAGCGTAGGGGCTGAGCAGCAGCGAGCGGGCCGGGGGTCCGGCAGCCGCCTCGGAGTCGAGCTGCGGCGTCCTGCAGTTGCTGGCGCCGCCGGGGCCGCGCTCCCCGCCCCGAGAGCAGCAGGAGGAGGACGAAGAAGAGATGGGGGAAGGTGGCGTGGAAGGCTCCGGCGCTGGCAAGGCCCCGGAGTTGCCGGCGTCTATAGCCGCGGCCCCGAAGCGCTTCGGCAGGCACCAGCCACCGTCAGTCAAGGCCATCCACGGTCCGCGCCGCTCCAAGCTGACTTCTAGCTCCTGCGGCGGGGTGGAGGAAACGGAGACGGGAGAAGAAATAAAGAGGGGTTACCAAAAGCGTAGGCTGCACACCACCTAACCTCCACTCCCTTTCCTAGATCAAATGGGATCTAAGTCAAATGGGACCTTTAAGACTCCTCCAAAGATCCCATTTCTGCCCAGGGCGTGGGGATTGGGGAGGGAGCAGGGAATGGAGCCTGCGCAGCCGCCACAAGGTCCTCAAAGGACTGGGAGACCCGCCCTCCCTCAGTCGCACGGCTCGGGTCCCCTCGCCCTCCCCGCCCACCCCCTCGGCAGCATCCTTCCTCCTTGCGCGCGCCAGATCCCAGGAGTGATCTCGGCGAAGCTGGCCTAGGTTTTTCTTCCGCCCCAAAGTGTCCCTCCGGGCTGATGACACACAAAAGAGTTTAAGTAGCTGTGTGTGTCGGCTCTGCGGCCTCCCGCCTCCCGCCTCCCTGCGGATGCCCTCTCTCGTAATTCCTCGGTGCGAGGGTTCCCCGCGGGAAAATCATTAGCGCAAGGAAGGCAACCTGTCTACGAAAACGAAACCGCCGCGTTCTCCCCTACAGGCTCTCCGAGAGTTTCCCCGGCTGCGCTGACCAGACCGAACGCAAGCCCCAGAGAGAAACGCCACCCAACCCAGGGAAAGCGGGGCTCCGGGGCGGAGACCGCAGACCGGGACCTTCCCGGCAATGGCAGTGCAGGGAGCCCGCGGCGCCACACACCTTACGCAGGGCCCGCGCCTGCAGGCACCAGCGCGCGCGCTCACGCCGGCCGGGCTATCCTGGCCCAACCCGCGGTCATCCTCAGCCGCGGAAAAGCCAGACGGTTCCGGAATCGGACGTAGCGGGGTGGAGCGGAGCGCAGAGAAAAGGAGGGGAAAACGCAGGGCGGGGTGGGGGGGTAGTGAGACCGCCCCGGAGCCAAGGCCACCCCAAAGGGGAGAGCAGGAAGAATGACAGGGAGACGCGGAGGGAGTGGGGGAGGGAGGCGAAATGCAGCAGGGCTGGTCTGCTCGGGCTGCTTTTCCAAATCGCTTTGGCTCATCGGAGATTACCACACTAAAATTAATGCCCACACATACACAGACCTGGGCTAGATAGCAAGAAGTTTCTCTGCCCGCCTGACTACCGGCTCCCGCCCCTTTGCGCCGAGATAACTCGGAGATAAGCTGCGCGCAGATAAGCGCCACGGAGAGAGAAAGACACCAGAAGTTTGTCCGCGGTGTCCCGGGAACCTGGGAGCCGCTACAGCCCTCCCGGAGGGGAGGAGGCAGACACTTCGGAGCCGACCGGGCCAGAGAGCCGGAGGCCTAAAGGCCCGAGACGAGCAGGGGTGGAGGAGAGGAAAGCGGGGAGCGAGCTAGGGAGGAAGCGGCCGAACCTCGAGCGGGCGCTGCGCATGGAGAACGGCGGCGGCGGAGGGTGCTCCGGTGCGCGAGAGAGGCCGAGGGCGCCAGCGGGCGAGCGCGAGTCCGGGGTCTGCGCGGCGCTGCTGGTGAATAAAAAGGAGAGAGGAGGCGCCTCTTACTGCTCTGCCGGAAAACTGCAGCCTGCTCTCCTGATTGGACTCACCGAGCCCTAAACAAACAGCGCTCGCCGAAGGGTGCCAGGCTGTGGGTCGGAACTGCGCTCTGCGTGCTGCTGGGCGCTGGAGGTGAAGAGAAGGAGGAGGGATCGAGGGGAGGGGAGAAAAAAGGGTGGGGAGGGGACGGCGAGGGGGAGGGGAGCGCGCCGCCCTGGCAGACAATGAGCGCTGCGCAGCCTGCGGGCGTGGGCTGAGCGGCTAGTACTGTCCCCGGAGTGGGGGCGAGTCCACCCTGGGGGCGCTGAGCGCAGGGACGCCGGGTGAGGGGTGGAGGAGACAGAACGACTGACCTGGCCGGCGACCCACACCCATCCAGCCGCGGAGCACCCTCCGGCGCCCCCAGTTGCACACACACACTCACACTCAGAAAAAGGAGGGAACCTTGGAGCGGGAGGAGTTTTCCTGTGCACAGCGTCGCGCGGCCGTCGCGGCGGGAGGGGCGCGCCCGCTCCTGGGTCAGCGCGCCCCCAGGATGAGGGGGAAAAGTGCTTTGTCGCCCTCCCCCCGTGAGCTTTTTGCTCTGCAGTTGTGTGTGACCTTAAACTTTCCCCGACCCTGTCTCGGGATGCTAGGGCTCAGGTCATGGTGGCCGTCAGGGATTGGGGTTCCTCTAATCTGGGAAACAAGGATCCCAGGTGCCCAGCTCCTATCTCTCCCCTGCTCTTAAAATATATACTAAATTCCAGGGAAGTTTCGGGAACTTCACAACGACATTCCCCAGCTAACCTTTGGGAACTTTTAACTCGGGTCGTCGTGTACTGAAAGGTTAGTCTATGGGGTGTGCAGGATGGAAAAGGACTCCTATGTCAGTCACGTCCAGGGACGCTCTCCGAGTTCTGATGTCCCGTTTGCTCTGAGCTTCCCCTGGACAACTTCAGGTTAGTTGTAGAGGAGTGGTAGAGAAGCGGGGCGCGGAGGGTGGTGGCGGGGGGGTCACCTTCCCTTACCCAGCGCTTCCCCACCCCCACCCTCATATACACACCCCTTCTCCGCTCCCTCCAAACGGTTATCACATCTGTGTACAAACTGATACCGTCCTCAGCGGGCAAAGGGACTGGAAATGAACATCGCGGGGTTATCAGCGCCGATCTGTCAGCAGTGAGTCGCGCGGCTGCAGGCTGGTCCGCGGCAGGAGCCGTGATATATGTCTCGCTCCCTTTCGCTCACAAAAAGGATTTCTTCCGACAGACGTGACCCCAGAAGGCTGCTGAGAGAATTTAACTAGGGCAGAGGAGTTGTTTTGTGAGAATGGAATTTTTACACTTTTTTCCCAGGTAAATCGAAGTAAATTTCTAAAGGTCAGTGTCTCTGAAAGCGTTTGGGCTCTGTTTTTTTGTTTTGTTTTGTTTTTTATTTTTGCTTTTTTCCAGTTAGGGAAGGAAGAAGGTGCCTAAGTAGAGTTGAGCCAGGGTAGGTAGGTGCACTGTAAAATACGGTTTCGAGAGATTGTGAGACCTCGTCGCTAAGTGTATGTTTCCTTTCAGTATAATTGTGAGTTGTGAACCTGTGAGTCCTGACGGGCCAGAAAGGACAGGGCTTGGCTGTGCGAGGGAGGGGGCGCGGTATCCAGGAAGTTGGCAAGAATTCTTCTTTTTTCATTCTTCGTTGTAAATTGCTGCTAAACACTTCTGAATTTTAAATTGCTACCGAGAAGGTCCATAAACCGTTTTCGTACTATTTAGTCACTTTTATTACGTTCCTCTTTGCCTCCCCTAATCACTGCGGCGGCTCCCAGTTTCAGCGTGGCCGAATTTGTAAAAGGCTGAAGGTAGAAAACTCTGGAATGGAGAGACTGGCGACTGGAGCAGGATCCAGGGGCTTTAAATTTTAACCTGAGTTCGATCGAATGCGACGACCAGAAGAGGTAGCCCGGCGTCCGGCAGCCGCTCAACTTCCACCAGGACTTCGAATGCCTTGTTTTTGGTTCTTTCGTGAGTTCTGGACAAATTTTTAAGTGGATTGGGTTTTTGCAGAAGTTCATTTGTAAGCAGTTACGGAAATGTTGTGGACGTTTGATTTATTTTGAGTCCACTGTTTTGAAATAATGTTTCTCAGGTTTGCTATTAAAAGCGATTTAAAGAAGAAAAAGTTCATATCTTATTTGCTAAAAATAAACTATTTGGCTAAATTTGCGTCTAGGCTGTGAACGGCCTCCAAGCCCGAGCCCCAAATAGCTCGAGCCCCGGCGCGAGCCTGATTCCTGTACGGTGTGTTTCTTTATATTTTCAAGTAGGAGGATGCCTGTGTGGATTTCCCTGGACAATAGCTAACCCCCAGGGACCTGCTTTTCCCATAGCTCCACAGCCGCGCTGGGAGGGCGCGCTAGCCCTGGCGCCGCTGGGACAGAAGTGGGCAGCAGGACGGACATTGACCGATTCGACAACGTTCGGGCTCTAAGGGCTCGAAAATGGCATTTTAGCCTCCGGATCCTCTATCTCTTTTTTAATAGAGCCCAAAACAAAGGAGAAAAATAGGTAACTGCTTTTTTTCAGGGTCACACATTGCATTTATTTTTTAGACTGGTTTTCCAACCAAACGGGGGAATGGGTAGTGAAATGGTGTTTTTTTTTAATGTCAGTTAATTTAAAAATAAAAATTAAAAAAACCCTGTTTAACTCGTAGAGTTGATTCAGACAGAAACCCAGGCTGCCTGACCCCCCAGTCTGCCTTTTTCCCAATGTGTTGGCCTTGGCGCTGGGAACAACACCGTGGGGGAGAAGAATGTTTTCAAAGCCACCTTCATGAGCCCCAGGCCCCGTGAGTTGAGCTTCCTTGGCGCGCCCCAGCTGGTCTGGAAGGCCGGCAGAACAGGGGGTAAGGTGCACCCCAAACTAGGGAGAAACCCAAGAACTGGACAGAAGAGCCCCACAGTGCCCCAGGTAGACAGGCTCTTAGATGTTCTTGTTTTCCTTCCTTTTCTTCTTTTTTTCACCCCTGCCTGTCTCCTCTTTCGGGATTTGCTAATCTTGAACGAAACTGTTTCTCTCCGGACTATTTAGACCCAAAGAGCGGCCACTCTGGAGCGAGCCGTCCTCCTCGCCCTCAGAGAGGGCTGGCTCCGGGGCGCGGCCTGTCCCCAGGGTTGATTTATTTGGGCCGCGCCACACCACTATTCGCGATTCGAATCCAGCCAGAACACAGCAGCCAATGGGGCAGGGGGCGGGGGCTTTGCTGCCAAACGGGACGGGTGTTCAGGGACCCAGCCGTGCGCTGCTTCCGGAGGAGCGGCGAGACCCGAGCAAGGACCTGCGTCACCCACCCTCTAGCCCCGCAAACTCAAGCTGATTAACTTCGTTCACAAGGCTCCTCGCTGCTCCAGCGACGTTTCAGAAAGAAAAGGAACGCGATTTCTGACTTAAAATATAGTTTTAACGTTAGGTTTTTTAAAACCAGATTTATGAGGCCTTCTCGCTTATACCGTATTTCTTCCTGTCCCGGCGACGCTATTACCCAAGGACACGGGGTCACTTCAGCGTCCCCCATCGCCGCCAGCGTCCAGGCCCAGTAGCCGGGTCTGGGTGGCGTGTCCCCCCACAGTCAGCGGCCGTCAGTCCAACGCAGGCCATTGACCAGAGGCCTGATGGTGATTTTCTTTCTATTACATGTAATTCTCAAAAAAACAAAAGTACTCTTTAGCAATGTCAGGTGATTGGGGCGGAAGCGCGAAGGTCTCCCAACCCCCCTGCCCCGGCTCCCCGCCGCCAGCCACTTTGGGTAAGGCACTCGCGGAGCCGGCGCCGGGGTCCCCAGGGCGCTCGCAGTGGAGGCCCGGGAGCGCCGGGCCCGGCCGAGCGCAGCGCGGCGGCTGCAGGCCCTGCCCAGCCGGGCCCCTCGCCCGGCGCAGCCCCGGGCCGACCCCCGCGCGCCGCCGGCGGCCGCCAGCACGGCGCGGAGGTGGGCTCGCGGCGGCGGCGCACGAAAGGTCACCGCAGTGGCATTCCTCTCCGCGCGCTGTTTACGTGACTTAATGTACTTCATGCGCCGCGGGTAAGTTAGGGCCGCGATAAGGGGGCGGCCGGGGGAGGGTCGCTGTAAAAGCCCCACGCTGGGCGCCCCTAGCCCTCCCCTCATCCATTAACCTTTTTACTTTCTTCTTCCCTCTCTCTCTTAAAGCTTGTTATCTAGGCCACCCAATGACCGACGAAAGATTTTCCCTCCCTGTTTCTCCCATGGCCGCTTTAAACCAAATAAATTGAGCTATTAAGGGCCAAGATGTCTGACAAAAGATCGAAAGGTGTCTTTCGGTGATCGCTTAAAGAAGCGAAGGAGAAGCTTGCGGCTCACAAATCCCGATAAAGAAATTCCACACCGGCGCCGGCCTCCCTCCTCGAGGCCTGGTTGCGCCCTGACACCCTGAGATCCCGACTTAAGCGGCCGCAGATCTCGGACGTGTGGCCGCTGCCCGGGGAATGTGGGTGTCCCGGGGCCGCGGGGCCTGGGAGTGCCAGGTCCTGGGGGCCGAGGCGGACACTGGGGTTCCCGGGAACTGTGGAACTCCAGGTCGGAGCTGGGGGTCCTAAAACGGCCCCCCTGCACGTCGCAGAAAAACCGAACTCAGAGGGCCTAAATGACTATCCCATTTTGATTATTTTTCGGTACTAAATATAAGAAAGACAAAGCCAACCCCCCCACCTCCGCGACCCCACTCCCTTTTCCTAAGGGACAACGTAATGCTCCACACCTGTGGTCGGACCTTCCTTTGAACCCCAGGCAGAAGAAGGTGGTTGGTACACCCGGGCAGCTGGGCTAGACTGAGGCTAGCTGGGAGGGTGTGGACTCGCAGACTAACAGCCCGCAGGTGGGAGGCAGAGGTCCAGTCATTCAGTCATCCTCAGGTAGGGTTTGGTTATGAAGTGTGGTATTTATTATCATTATTAATTGCTACTGGCATCACTACACAAAGCGCAGGGCTGCCAGCTGGGCGGAGGCCCTGCCCCTGGAGTGATCCCTTGCCTTTCACTAAAGGGTGAAGCAGGGAATATCCAGTTTCCTGATCCAGGACTCCGAAGTGGCTTGGAGAGTCAGACGCTGATGTTTCTGAAGTTTTCTCCTTTGCTTAAGCAGATGGAGCATTCCCCCATGTTCCAGCCCAGCACAAGCTTTTTCTAGCACTTAGAGATAGGACCGGACTAGAAGCTGGCGGGTCGGGGAGGAGGGCAGGGAGATGAGACCTCCTTGGCTCCCCAGCAGTAGGGCTTTTTCCCAAGTCTTCCACAATGTGTTCTCTGGCAGATGTTGCAGACAGGACTCTCAATGCCAAAAGGCAATCCAGGGTCTTCTGTCTGTCACCTCACACTGGACCCAGAAGTTAAAGAGGTTTCTCTTTTCTTGTTGTCCCCTTCTAAATAAGGTAAACTCCAAAATCATCTACTTACTAATTTTTGCCCCTAACCCAGTCTCTGGGGATGGGAAAGATCAAAGCAATAGAGGAAAAGGGATCATTTCTGCTTCAAAGAAGGTGAGAGATGAGATGGACGCAGAAATTTCCAACCCACTAGACAGGCAGGACCTGGGCTCTTCCTAGATTTCTCTGGTATCACTAGGTTTGCAGGCCATGCCAATTGTAGGGCTGGGGCCCAGATACCGCTGCTTCAGAGCTGTCTCTCAGCTCAGAGACCTTTCTGACTGTTGGGTGGTTTGTTTGTTTGTTTGTTTGTTGTTTGAAGAGATGGGTGGGATTGCTAAAGGGAAGCTTTCAGAGATTTGCTAAATTATGAACACCCCTCTTGAGTCAATTAAAGGGGGGGAAGCCCCAAAAGTAATACATTCACCACCCAGAAATATGACCTTTCCATTCAGCTATGTTGCAAATATGCAGAGAATTAGAACCAAAGGATTGTCTACCAATATGTAGTGTTTCTTGCCACTTGCCCAACACATACCAAGTATGCACTGCATGAAGAAGAAATAGAAGAGTTAGCTCCTAGTTTTGAAGTGTTTGCAGTCTAGAAGGTTGGCACCTCTGTAAAGGCAGTTAGGAAAGGTCCCTCAGACAACTTTCAAGATGGAAGGAGATGACTAAGTCTTTTTCCTTTCTCTAGAAAAGTACTCAAGTTCAGTTTGTCCTCTAGGCTTTCCAGTGGGCTTGAAAAGAAAGGAGTTCCTAGCACTCTGGAAGGCTGAAGTGGGAGGATCGCTTGAGGCCAGGAGTTGGAGGTTGCAGTGAGCTATGATGTCACCACTGCACTGCACTCTAGCCCTGGAAACAGAGTGAGACCCTGTCTAAATAAATAAATTAAATAAATAAATAAGAAAAGAAAAGAAAAGGAGTCACTCTAGCTTTCACACTGAGGAAATTTCTAGGAGCCGCTGGGCCTGCACAGAACACAGAACTCTGAGCCAGCCTGCCTGGGTTTTGAATCTTGATGCAACAAACACTTACTTACTGTGTGACCGGGCAAGTAGCTCAACCCTCTCTGTGCCACAGTTTCCTCATCTGTAAAATGAGGATAATAAAAGTACCTCCCTTACAGGATTGTTGAGAGGATTAAAAGATTTCTTATGTGTAAACTGCTAGCTAATAGTACCTGGCACATAGTAAGCACTATATAAGTGTGAACTGGTATTACTAATATCCATGCTGTAATAGACTTGCATATACTACACCAAATTTCAAATTCTTGTGTTACCCAACTGTCCCCCGGGACGAACTTAATTCCTAGGAGAGAATTTCTTTGAGCAGCCGCCATTCAACTTTGGGACCCGCCACTCACCAGAGATCTCAAGGCTTTTCTGCGTGCCAGCAGCGAGGACTTTATTTATTGCATTATGGTAGGAGAGGAGGTGAGGGGTGAGACAAACATAGGTCCTTTACTTGCTTTGGGTTCCTTTGAAGAGGAAACATTCCTTGTTGCTCCCCTTGCAAATGCCAGCAGCAGACTCCACGTCTTCTATAGGACAAAGATAGTAATCTTGAGGCTCCTCCTCTGCTCCAACAAAAGAATCCCAGTCCACATCGGCACCTCTCCTTGGGAACTTCTTTCTGGCAGTAGACAGGAGTGAATTAATAGACGGGCCATTAAGGGGGCAACCTTGAGGACTGGCATTAGATATTACGGGGGAAAAACAGAACTAATTAAATCGACCTGATCATCTAACTTTATACTTGTGCATTTTACCTTTCAGTTTGGTATTGCTTTATATGCAGGAGACTTATTCTACTTTAATAACACTTTTTTGAAGGAAGAAAAAAATTTCTGAGAAGCTATGGAATACATTATTGATTAGGAAATTAGCAACATCATTATTGATAAACCACTCCAGATATTTTTCAACAGATCTTCTGTTTTGTTTTGTTTTTTATTTTTTTCTTATAGTATTCTGTCTTCTAAAACAAGAGCTAAACCCCAATAATAAAAACTTAAAAAGAAATCCATGGGACATAACAAAGAACACTGTTCTCTAGATAAAATGACAGGGAAAGAGATTTGTTTTTCAGAAGGCAAAGTCTGGAGGGAACATAAAAGTCTTCCCCTCCCTGAGGTTTTTCAGCCAGGTTTGTGCCCAGAGCCTGTTTTTCTCTTGTCTTTGACAGTTCTGATCTTCTCTACATTTGATTTACTGAGTGCTGTCATTTCTCTGCTCTTTACTTTCACAATCACACATTCAAACCTGATAAAGTTCAAGACCCTGAATACTTGCAGTTCTCCCAGATTTACAGTCCTCCTGCCCCCCACCCCGGCCAGCCGGCCCGAGGCTGATTGAATCCTCATGGACAGAAGCCATCAGGGATCAGCACAGAGCCAGCGGGTCCAAGAGGGTCGGGCCCACAGGGAACGTCAACCCCATGTCAGCTCAGTTATCCGCAGCAAACCCTGGTAGCTTCCTGCCCCTA
>CM052443.1:38120835-38159442 GCA_028533085.1 Varecia variegata
CTTTATTTTTCTTTCCCAAAGGAACGTATACAACTCCCTTACTAATTTTAGAAAACATTTTTCGCTTAAAACTTGTAGGGTGGTCAGATTCGGGATCTCCTAGAGTGGGCAGTAGTATTTCGTGCACGTACTGCTCCCTACTCCGAGCCGTGCTGGTCCTGCTGAACGCCAGGCCCCTGCAGCCCACCCCGACCAGAGCTGGGACTTTCTGAATCACTTCATCGTTAGTTGCAATTCTCCAAATCCTCTAGGCTGTGTCAAATCCCCATGCCTTCAACCACACTGCTTCCCAGGAATACCACTGTCACCAGGGGCATTCTCTGATCTCTGTTCCTACGGTACTTTACGCCTGTCAGTAATAAAACATTATCAGGCCATATTACAATTTTTTTGTTTTATGGTCTCCTTTTTCTGATAAGCCCCAAGCAGCTTGAGCTCAGGAACCGGCACTCCCTCCTTTCTGTGTACCCAAAGACTATCACACCACCTAGCACATACTAGATGCTCAATAAATTTCAGTTGAAAGAATTAGTGACTGTAGGTGAAGGATATCATGGTGTTCAGGGTACTGTTCTTTCAACTTTTACCAAGGCTTGGAAATTTTCAAGAAAGTTTGAGGAATCAAGATTAATTGAAAGCAGGTCCCTAGATTTCTGGGTCATAGTACCTAGGATGTTGAGTCTGGTAAGTTTAGTCTTTCCCAAAGGGCAGCAGTCCTACCAGGATCTAAAGCCCCTTGAGGTGTTGAAAGGGGTCCTGATACCTGTGAGTGTGCATGGTGGGGGCGGGGGCTGACGGGGCAGGATTACCGGAGCACAATATCCCAGCTTCCATTATGGGGGAAGGGGTCCTTCCCAAGCCTCGGGTCTGCTCTCTGCACCTTTGCCTGCTGGCCTGTCTGCCCAAGGAAGCCTGAAATGAGTACAACAGAGGGCAAAAATCTGAGATCCAGGACTCTTCCCACTCAATAGCTCTATACATGGCTAGCAGGTGTTCAAATCCCACCCCTGGGAAGTGGCAACTGGTGATATCAAAGTATGGCACCTGGCTCCATACGTGGGTCTCCGTAGGTCTCCAGGGACAATTTTCTCAGATTCAGAGCCCACTGAATCCTCAGATTTTCCACTCCTGAAGTGGAATGAGTTAATTTGAGCTCTAAAATAGTATTGAAAAGTGGGCAAGATTTAGCCTCCTAAAGGGTGACATTTCTGTTCTTTCAAAAACTCCACATTTTATTCCTTTTCTTGTGATGTTAATACTGCCCTAAAGAGGTTAGGCCGGTCATGCTGCCCCTACACCTCAGGACTATCAAATGCTTCCAGCAGGGGTCAAGGGTAATCCAGCATCTTTGCCCCCAAGGCTCTGGGCATAAGAACTACTAGGAGATTTGAGAACAAGATAATTCAAGGTCTCCTCTAAGCTCTGACATTTCCTCTGTGACCTCAGCTAAATCATTTGATTTTTCTACTCCTTAGCTACATGCTTACAAATGGCCTTCTCTACCCGTGTTATACATTGTGCTAGCCATTTGGAGGATTAAAAACCAATAACAAATATAACAATTTTTAAGACTAAAAATAATTGTATAGCTCTTTAAATATGAATATATTTTTTTTCTTTTTTTTATTTGTCTTTCTTTTTTCTTTCTTCACTTCCTGTTTGTGATCATAAATATGAATATAGACATTATTAAACCACAGGTTATATTAATCCAAAACCTAAACTTATATTTATGTGTGCAATAGCACATCACTCAGATAGACATGGGACACAGTAACAGAGATTGTGTAGCATCTGGGAATGTAGGGGTTTGTTTCTCTCACTTATGCTTACCCATACTATATAGCTCTTCTCAATTTATTTATAATAATTCTAAAGTAAACAACGAAAAAAGTATACTTCCAAAGTACTTACTAAGTGACAAGCACGGCACTAGGAAGATCTGTACCAGGTATAAGTAAAGGAAGATTTTTGCTCTCAGAATACAGACTAGCAGAAAGCCAACACATATGTTGTCCATGACTATAATTACAAAGAAAAGTAAATAATTTTTAAAACACATATGCTAGAACTTAAGAATTGATGAGGGCTGTACCGTTCATGTACACACCTATTCTATCTCCTGAAGGAAGCTGACATTGCTTAGAATATTTTAGGGGATTCCAACTGGAGAATCATATTCAGATTATAAGGTTCTCTTTCTGAGTATGTTCAATGGTTGCAAATACTGTATTCATCCTTTAAGGGTAAATTCAATTTAAAAAAATATAAAGAGCCTAGAACATCCTGTCATACCGGAAAGTAAAAATGCTGTCAAAGAATGTTAGGGCTCATCTCAAAAAGACATAAGAGCCACTTTGAAGAGGTCCCTGGACAAGGGACCAATTGCCAAAATGTGGCCAATCACCAAAAATGTGACGATTTCCACATCAAAAAGAAAAGTAACTGCATTAGATTGAAACACATCAAATATGTTTAAATCTTTGAAATCATGATGATGCTCAAAAACAAAATTCATGTTCACTTGTGGAAATACAAGGGGAGTAAGCTATTATTTTGAAAATTGTAGACATGGCATCTAATCTGCCTTTCCTATGGTAACACTATCGCAGAGTAACTAAGAATTGAGGGGGAAGAATGTCTTCATCCAGGTATTCCAATTAACAAAGGAAGAATCAATGATACCATTCATCACTGTTTTCCAAGCCCTAATGAATTCATTAACCAGGCAATGAGCACCAACAGCTACAAACATAAAAACAGAGACAGCCAGACATTATGCACCTCCTGAGGGCAGTATACACAACTACTTATGAAGCTGTCTTGACTTTTAAAAAATCTGAATTTTCTCAAGATCTGTCAAGTTATAGGAAAAAAGGGTATATATGAACATGTACACCAGGCTATAGGAACTCTACAGGATTAACAATCACTTTTTTTCCAGCATCATCCACAACAATAAATCAAGACTTATTTAGATCTGAATTTAAAAAAAAAACCACAAGTGGAAAAAATACTCACATTTATATGAAAATTGGGAAAAAAATGAATGTTGACAAGGTATTTAATAAAATTAAATAATTAGCTTTTTAAGGTGTGATTAAGGTATTTTTTAAAAAGAGTTCTTTTAGGATACGTACTGAAATATTTACCAATAATTTTATTTCTAAGATACAACTGGACCTAGCACTCTGGGAGGCCGAGGCAGGAGGATCACTCAAGGTCAGGAGTTCGAGACCAGCCTGAGCAAGAGCAAGACCCCGTCTCTACTAAAAATAGAAAGAAATTAACTGGCCAACTAAAAATATATATAGAAAAAATTAGCCAGGCATGGTGGCACATGCCTGTAGTCCCAGCTACTCGGGAGGCTGAAGCAGGAGGATTGCTTGAGCCCAGGAGTTTGAGGTTGCTGTGAGGTAGGCTGACGCCACGGCACTCTAGCCTGGGCAACAGAGTGAGACTCTGTCTTAAAAAAAAAAAAAAAAAAAAAAGATACAACTGGAAACAAAAAGGGTTGAAATGACTCTTCAAATGTCTGGTCAACATAGGAATTTTTAAAGCTAGTCAACGTCATTTGAGTAAAAACCATTCTTATATGGCTAATAAATCTATTCTGGTTGTGCATAGTGGCTCATGCCTATAATCCCAGCACTTAGGGAGGCCAAGACAGGAGGATCACTTGAGACCAGGAGTTCAAGACCAGCCTGGACAACATAGTGAGACCCCCATCTTTACAAAAAATACAAAAATTAGCCAGGCATAGTGGCATGTGCCTGTACTCCCAGATACTCAAGAGACTGAGGCAGGAGTATCGCTTGAGCCCAGGAGTTTGAGGTTGTAGTGAGCTATGATGACACACCATTGTACTCTAGCCAGGGTGACAGAGCGAGATTCTGTTTCAAACAAAGCAAAACAAAGCAAACTCTTCTGCAGACAAATGTAAACAAGACATTTTCAGCAAATGCAGTATTTTTGAAGTGTTATCCTCACAGTGAGACACCATTTTTTCACAAGTGAAATCATCAAAGATTAAAAAAACACACAAAAACAACAGTGTTGGTGAAATTTCAGGAAGTACAATCATACATTGCTGGTAGGAGCATATACTGGAGGAGCCTTTTAGGAGAGCAATTTGATAATATATATTAAGAGTTAAAAATCTCTATACTCTCTAACCTAGTAATTCCACATCTGGAAATAATTTGAACTATAGAAAAAAATTATGCACCAAGATATTCACTGCAGCATTTTTAATAATATCATTAAATTTAAAATTACTCAGTCTCGCGGGAGGAGAAGGGTTTACAAATTTTGATTTTACGTTAAACAACAGAAATTATATGTATGATGAATTTTTAGTAACATAAAATGTGCTTTTTATGTTAAGTAAAATAAGGTGGATGCAATATTTTTACAAGGTTTACAACTACATGCTTTTACTTATAATGTTTAATTTGAATTTTGTTCTATATTTAAAATCACATATAAAAGAATATGGCAATTTAGAAATGTTACTTTTTCCCCACTCATTTTAAGAAAAAAAAATAAACTCTTCACAAGCATCCTGAAAACATCATCTTCCTAGTTAAATGATGACTTTTAGACTGGACTTTTCTTGATATTTATACATGCAGAAGAGTATAAAATCATGGGTTTATTGCTCTATAAATCTTCACTAAGTGAATACAGCCATGTATGCAGTACTCAGAGAAGAAAATCAAACATTGCTACCACCCCAAAAGCCCTCTCGTGTCCCCTCACAGTTGCTGCCCACAAAAAGTAACCATTATCCTAACTTCCATCACCATAAATAAGTCTGTTTAATTTTGAAATATATAAATGGAACCATACAAAATGTACTTCTTTGTGTTTGTTGTTTGTTTAATGTTAGGTTTGTGAGAGTCATACACATTGTTGCGGTTTGCAGGTTTTTATTGCTGTAGAGTATTCCATTGCATATTTATGTATTCTATTGTTGATGGATACTTTATCATTTCCAGTTTTGACTACTACAAATGGTGCTTTAGTGAGCTTTCTTTTATTCATCTGTTGTTCCACAGATATACACATTTCTGTTTGGTATATGCCTACAAGAGAAATCATTGAATGTCAGGTGTATGCTTCTTCCTTTTTAGTAATTCCTGACTAAAAGTTTTCCAAAGACCTGTGCCAATTTAAACTTTCATGAGAAGTATATGAGAGTTCCAATTGCTCCCCATTTCCACCAACACTTGGTGTTGTCAGTCATTTTAATTTTTGTCATTCTGGTAGGTGTGTAGTGGTATGTTATTGTGGTTTTAATTTGCATTTTCCTTATGATTGATGAGGTTGAACACTTTCTCATGTATTTATTGGCCATTCAAATATCCTTTTTTTTTTTTCAAAACAGAGTCTCACTCTGTTGCCCAGGCTAGAGTGCCATGGAGTCAGCCTACCTCACAGCAACCTCAAACTCCTGGGCTCAAGCAATCCTCCTGCCTCAGCCTCCCAAGTAGCTGGGACTACAGGCATGTGCCACCATGCCCCGCTAATTTTTTCTATATATATTTCTAGTTGTCCAGCTAATTTCTTTCTATTTTTAGTAGAGACGGAGTCTCGCTCTTGCTCAGGCTGGTCTCAAACTCCTGACCTCAAGTGATCCTCCCACCTTGGCCTCGAAGAGTGCTAGGATTACAGACATGAGCCACCGCGCCTGGCCTGAAATGATCTTATATATGGAAAAACCGAAAGATCACCAAAAGACTCTCAGAACTGATAAACAAATTCAGAAAAGTTTCAGGATACAAAATCAGCATACAAAATCACATGCCTCTATGTGAAAACTACAAAAACCAACAAAAGAAATTGAAGAGGATACAAACCAATGGAAAGACATCTCATGCTCATGGATTAGAAGAACTAATATTGTCAAAAGTACCACATTGCTCAAAGTAATCTATAGATTCAGTGCAACTCCTATCAAAATACCAATAACATTCTTCATTAAAATAAAAAGAACAATCTTAAAATTCATATGGAACCACAAAAGACCCCAATCAGCCAAAGCAATACTGAGCATAAAGAATGAAGCTGGAGGCATCACACAATCTCACTTCAAAATATACTATACATGGGGTTGGGTGAAAAAAAAAGAAAGAAAAAATATATACTATACATCTAGCTTCATCTATGTTGTCAAAAAAATATTTATATATATACACATACACACACACACACACACACACATATACACTATACAATGCTAAAGTAACCAAAATGTCATGGTATTGATATCAAAAACAGATGATACATAGACCAATGGGACAGAATAGAGAACTAAGAAATAAATTCATATATTTACAGCCAACTGATTTTCAACAAAGGCATAAAGAACACACATTGGTGAAAGGACACCTTCTTCAATAAATGGTGCTTAGAAAACTGGATATTAATCTGCTGAAAAATAAACTAGAACTTTATATCTCATCATATACAAAAATCAATCCAAAATGGATTAAAGCTTAAACACAAGACCCAAAGTTATAAAACTACTACAAAAAAAAATAAGGGAAATGCTTCAGGACATTGGTCTACGCAAAGATTTTATAGCTAAGACTTCAAAATCACAGGCAATGAGAACGAAAGTACACAAATGAGACTATACCAAATGAAAAAGCTGCTGCACAGCCATAGAAATAGTCAACAGAGTGAAGAGATAATCTGTAGAATGGCAGAAAATATTTGCCAAGTATTCTTCTGACAAGTGACTAATATCCAGAATATGCAAGGAACTCAAACAACCCAAAAACAAAAACACAAATAATTCAATTAAAAAGTAGGCAAAGGGTCTGAATAAACAGTTCTCAAAAGAAGACATATAAATGGCCAAGAGGTACATGAAAAAATACTCAACATCCCTAATCATCAGGGAAATTCAAATCAAAACCACAATGAGATATCATCGGTTTTCAGTTAAAATAGCTAATAGCTAATAATTTTTTGTTATCAGAAAGACAAAAAATAACAAATGCTGGCAAGGGTACAGAGAACAGGGAACTCTTATATATTGTTGGTGGGAATGTAAATTAGTACACCCATTACGAAAATAGTATGGAGGTTTCTCAAAAAACTGAAATTAGAATACCTTACAATCGGCAGAGTGCGGTGCCTCACGCCTGTAATCCCAGCACTCCGGGAGGCCAAGGCGGGTGGATCGCTCAAGGTCAGGAGTTCGAGACTAGCCTGAGCAAGAGTGAGACCCCGTCTCTACTAAAAATAGAAAGAAATTATCTGGCCAACTAAAATATATATAGAAAAAATTAGCCCGAGCATGGTGGCGCATGCCTGTAGTCCCAGCTACTCGGGAGGCTGAGGCAGTAGGATCGCTTAAGCCCAGGAGTTTGAGGTTGCTGTGAGCTAGGCTGACGCCACGGCACTCACTCTAGCCTGGGCAACAAAGCGAGACTCTGTCTCAAAAAAAAAAAAAAAAGAATACCTGACAATCTAGCAATCTACTATTGGCTATTTATCCAAAGGAAAGGAAACCTGTATATCAAAAGAGATATCTGCATCCACATGTTTATTGCAGCACTATTCAGAATAGCCAAGATATAGAATCATTCTAAGTGTCCATCAACGGATGAATGCATAAAGAAAATTGGCATATATACACAATGGAAAACTAGTCAGCTATGAATGAGAATGAAATCCTGTCATTTGCCAGCAACATGGATGGAACTGGAGGTTGTTATGTTGTTAAGTTAAATAAGCCAGGCATAGAAAGACAGATATCACATGGTCTCATGCGAATGTGAGAACTAAAAAGTCTATTTCACAAAGGTAGAGAATAGAATGATGGTTATCAGAGTCTGGGATGGCTGTAGGGGTGGGGATGAAGAGAGGTTGGTCAATGAGTACTAACATAGAGTTAGAAGCAGTAAGTGTTCGATAGCATAGTAGAGTGACTATAGTTGTTAATAATTTATTGTATACTTCAAAATAGCTATGACCGGACACAGTGACTCACACCTGTAATCCTAACACTCTGGGAAGACTGCTTGAGGTTAGGAGTTCAAGACCAGCCTCAGCAAGAGTGAGACCCCATCTCTACTGAAAATAGAAAGAAATTAGCCGGGCAACTAAAAATAGAAAAAATTAGCCAGGCATGGTGACATGTGCCTGTAGTCCCAGCTACTCTGGAGGCTGAGGTAGGAGGATTGCTTGAGCCCAGGAGTTTGAGGTTGCTGTGAGCTAGGCTGACACCATGGCACTCTATCCCAGGTGACAGAGCAAGACTCTGTCTCAAAAAAAATAAAAATAAAAAAATAAAGCAAAATCAGTAGAGGAAAAGATTTGAAATGTTCCCAACACAAGGAAATGATAAATGTTTGAAGAGTTGGAATCCTAATTACCCTGACTTGATCATTACACATTGTGTAAACATATGAAAATATCACACATATATGTACATAAATATGTACAACTATTGTGTATCAGTAAAAAAAAGTGTGTCTGTGTCTTCTTTTCACTCTCCATATTACATCTACATTGGTTTTTTTCATTTCAGCATATTACGGGGGTACAAATGTTTAGGTTACATACATTGCCTTCGCCTCACCCGAGTCACAGCTTCAAGTGTGTCCATCCCCCAGATGGTGCACACACCATTTAGGTGTGAATATACCCATCCCCTCCTCCCCCCCCCACCTGCCTGACACCAGATGAATGTTACTACTATATGTGCACATAAGTGTTGATCAATTAATACCAATTTGATGGTGAGTACATGTGGTGCTTGTTTTTCCATTCTTGTGATACTTCACTATGGGTTCCAGTTCTACCCAGGAAAATACAAGAGGTGCCAGGTCACCATTGTTTTTTGTGGCTTAGTAGGACTCCATGGTACACATTGGGTTTTTGATAATCATTATGTAGGAAAAAAATACAGCATAAATAACTTCCAGATATTATTTTTTTTTTTTTGAAACAGAGTCTCGCTTTGTTGCCCAGGCTACAGTGAGTGCCGTGGCATCTGCCTAGCTCACAGCAACCTCAAACTCCTGAGCTTAAGCAATCCTACTGCCTCAGCCTCCCAAGTAGCTGGGACTACAGGCATGCGCCACCATGCCCGGCTAATTTTTTCTATATATATTTTAGTTGGCCAGATAATTTCTTTCTATTTTTAGTAGAGATGGGGTCTCGGCTCTTACTCAGGGTGGTCTCGAACTCCTGACATTGAGCGATCCACCTGCCTCGGCCTCCCAGAGTGCTAGGATTACAGGCGTGAGCCACCGCGCCCGGCTCAGGTATTATTTTTTGATGTAAAAAAAAGTGTTATTTATTTTTGGTGATTTTCAACATTTTTATTTATTTATTAGTATTATTATTTTAGAGATGGGATATTACTATGTTGCCCAGGCTGGCATCCAACTCCTGGGCTCAAGCAAGTCTCTTAGCCTCCCTTTCCATATTTTAATTGGTGGAAATATGTGTGGTGTTTCTTCTTACTTTTATTTCCTATTTTCCTAAATTTTAATTTCTTATTATAAAATAATAAAATTTATGTTTAAAGTAATTATTATTTTAGACTGGTGCTAAATCCTTAAATGTTAGTGATGATATGTTAGAAGGAAAAAAATCCAAGAATGAAATTTGATTTTATCATTTGAAATGAAAAAGAACTTTCTATTCTTATTAGAAAACAAAAATTAGAGCATCACTAAAACTTCACTGAAAAGTTTTCAGGAAATAATACCATGTACTGGAAAAGACAATCTCGAAGGAAAAATGGCACCTGTCTGAGGGGATTGCTGGGCTCCTGGCTTCCTCCTTTTTCCCTAAAGGTGAGGCACATTTTGGCATCACTCATGTGACATGAGGATCAGGTGCTTTGGGAAGCCTGGGAGCTACTGTTTCCTTCTTGAGAGCAGAAGAATCTAAAACGAATTGCAGCTGGAGGGGCAAACCAGTGGGGGAGAGCCCTCCTGTCTCAGGACACAGGACGTCAGGATTGCCATGAAAAAAAGAAAAAAAAAGAACACAGAACAAACCCATTCATTATCTTCAGTGTTAGAGCTCTCAGTTGAACATGGGGCCATGCTTTTAAAAGAATTGAGGTGCAGTATCTACTTTCAGTTTTCTTTCCTGAAAGGAATTAGAAAGTCCCATTATTCAGAAGGAAACCAGTGGAAATGGAAACTCTTTTGGTGAGTGGTGCACCACACTATTGCACTAGGAGTGATTTTTAATAATGCTGGGACACAAGGCACAGCTTCCTTCCTGTGCCATTCCTAAAGGATATTTTATTTCTTCTTTGGAATGGAGTCATTTTGGGGGGACACAATTATTTTCCTACATTACTTTATAACTCTAGAAATATATCCTTGACCTGGAAAATCTTTTTTTTTTTTTGATATGACAATATGATATGACACTTTTGGAAACTACGCTGCTAACTGCTAAGAAACATAGTAATTCTGTTTTCCCTCCTTAAACACTTAAGGAGGCTCATGGGTTCTTATTTAATATCTTCTAATCATCTAAATCTACAGAGTTTCCCACTGTAAAGCAGGGAGCAAGTGACCATTTTGTTTGGACAATTCATAAAGATTCTTAAGGCTCCCTTCCCTCTGGATCTGTGATCACAGTAATACATTCCTTAAAGTTTCCATGTTTAAAAGATTAAAGCAAAGTTCAATTTTGTCCCTCAAGTTGTGTTCATGCATCTTTGAAAGTATTTATTTTTGAACTTGGAAACTGTTTGAGAAAGATCCAGGTTACCTGGGCAGCTCCAAGGGGCCAGGGTCTCCCGCATCTTCTAGCAAACCTTCTGATCCTGCCTGACAGTTAAGAGGGAGAACGCCCTACCTAGGAGTGCTGTACAGGTGTTTCAGGAATACAAACACCTGCGCCTGCCCCTGGGTCTTGTCTCTGCTCCCCTGTCCCAGCCTGGGGGCTGTTGGCCACACTCCCCTCCCCTGTTCCCAGGACAAGGGGCAGCTCCCCTGCCCCTTTCCTTTTTCTCTTCTCTCCTCCAGCCTGACCAAACCCTTCCTTCCTACCTAAATATTCTATTCACAAAGCACAGAATTCAGGAGCTGCAAAGTCACCTGACCATAGTGACTCTATGGTTGCCTCTGCAACCCTTCTACATTCCTAACTGAAGTCCACTCTGAAATTTGTTTTGTTTTTGTTTTTGTTTTAAATTTGTTTTATTGTGTTTTGTTACAGTATCTTTGTGAATGGCTGGAAATCAATCCTTGTCAATAATCGGGCTCAGCCAGCCCTAGAGGATAGAGTGTAAAACTCTACTCTCTGTGGCTTAAACTAAGATTTTCCTTAATGTCCTACATTCAAAGTCACATGAATGCTTGGCAGCAGTCATGCCAAACAGTTTGTCTCTCAGGTTTTGCTTTACAACACGAACACCAAAATGCCTATCAGACTAGTTACTTAGAGGAATGACAACAGGCAAGTTTTGGAGTGAGGAAAACACAGGAGTCCCAGTGCCACCCAAAAGAGAGTTTTCCTACGTATCCTCTCTGGGCTCGGCCTTCCCAGGCAGCTAAATCTCCACTCAAACTAGTCCATTCAGAAGATCAGAGGTGTAAGGATGTAAATTCCCTCATCTTTTTTTATGGACCAATCGTAAAAGATACAACCTGTAGCATCAAAAAAGTAATTGCTTGAGACTTCAGTTCTCTCAAGATCTATTTGTCCCTCCTCTTCTTGTTCCTTATGTCTTGCTCTACAGAAACACAAACCATCAGGAACATTTTTTTTATATATTTTTTATTTTTATTTGTTTTTTTTTATAGTTTAATTTCAAACCCTTAGTTGGTACCAACCATCAGGAACATTAAACATTAAAATCAACCAAAAAGAACATTAAAAATCAGCCATCAGGCTGGGCGCAGTGGCTCACGACTGTAATCCTAGCACTCTGGGAGGCCGAGGCGGGTGGATTGTTTGAGCTCAGGAGTTCGAGACCAGCCTGAGCAAGAGCGAGACCCCGTCTCTACTAAAAATAGAAAGAAATTATATGGACAGCTAAAAATACATAGAGAAAAATTAGCCGGGCATGGTGGCACATGCCTGTAGTCCCAGCTACTCATGAGGCTAAGGCTGTAAGATCGCTTGAGCCCAAGAGTTTGAGGTTGCTGTGAGCTAGGCTGACGCCACGGCACTCTAGCCTGGACAACAGAGTGAGACTCTGTCTCAAAAACAAACAAACAAACAAAAAAAAAAAAAAAAATCAACCATCAGGAAGAACAAGCCCCCAGCTCTCCTTATTTCTAATTCTCCAGTGGTCCATGCCTGGAGATTTCTTCTTAGCTAACGTTTTTTGTTGTTGTGGCTGTTCTTTCTTTATTGCTAAGTAACAGAATGGCATTTAGTCAATCACACTCCAGCCACTAAGATGCCTTGTGCAAAGGAAAGGGACTGTCTCCCTGCTCTTGACCTCTTTCCAAAGAAGAGACTGGAAGCAGGTGCGCAGATCGAGAGAAGGGTTTGGTTAGAAATGCTGGTGCCACGGACCCTGCAGTAAGAACCCCCAGTGCTGAAGGAAGGGCTGTCCCTGGTGTTTCAGAGCATCCCACATTGGTTTACGTGTCTCCAGGCATGCAGGATGCCAAGTTCTGCTTCCAAACACCTTCAGTGTCTTTGCTGGGTGGCTGGCGGATAGGGAAGGTGGATGAGATGAGATACATTTTTTTTCATTTGGGTCAACTCCAATAAAGTTAATGAAGAGCATGCAAGGCACTGGTTGCCCTTTGGTTTCAGAAAGTAATATTCTGTTAGAATCACCTTTTTCTCTGTTTCCAATTCATCAAAGGAACTATAAAATCTCTGCGATTTTGAGCTCTCCAGATGGTTCACACAGGCAGAATTGAGAACCATTGGTCAACATCTACCAAATAGGAATAAATCTATTTATTAATAATGCTTTTATAGATACTTGATGAAAGAGCACTAAGTAAGTCCATATGCTTTTATTTATTCAAAGAGCTTCTATCTGGAAACTCACTCCAAAGCTTGGAGCCAGTGTGTTGGAGAAGCAGCTGTCGCTGGTGCAGGGCTGAGCACCCAACTCTCTCCTTCCCTTGAATATGCTGCTAGTGAACACTGGCCAAAAGGGAGGAGAGATGTCTCAGAAAAACAACACCAAGGCAGAGAGGTTTGAAGGAAGGAAGGGCATTTGTCCCCTGTCCTCAACCCCTGGACCAAGGAGCCGATCACTGCAGGCTGACTCCATGTGTACAGTTTGTGGGTCTTTTACAAAGAACCTATTAGTTGGAACCACATAATTTTCCCTTTCTGGGCTGCTTCCTGGGTGGGAATTCAGATACAGAAAGAGAAACCTCAGAAGTTCACTCCCATTTTCTTTGGCATATTTTTTCCCCTTGAGCTTAATGCCAAAATCCAGACAATCATGAGATCTTCTTTAGATCCTAGGGAAGCCAGGGAGAGTGAAACTACCACGTCACACAAAGCCACGTGCCTCTCAGCGCTTCTCTGCTGGAAGCAGCTTCCCTAACCTCAGGCTGCACGCCCAGAGCACTCTGGACGGATGACCCAAGGCTTACACAGGCCATCCTGGCACAGGGCCACCTCCAGGGTGTTCATGACAGGCAGGAAACTCTGCAGGAATCTAGTCTCCTCACTGCTGGGCTCAGCAATCTCGCCTGCTATCTTTTTATTGTTTAGCTATGTTAATGGTTTTCTTTCATTCACTCACATAAATCAAGGAGGCCCAAGTGTTCCAGATAACTCTAGATAAAACAGGGGTGGCAGCAGTGCATACAAAGTAAGCCATGGCACAGTGTAGGAAACGCCCCCACAGAGCAGCCACGGGTCTCAGACACACGGGAAGTTCCCAGTGTATTTATAAAGCAGGTGTCTATACATCCAGACTGCTAAACACCAGGTTAACACTAGCCAAGGGAACTTTAAATCCTCAGTGGAAATAGAAACTACTGAAAATATACACCCGAGGAGAAATCAATTTGATTTATAATGTTAACCCCAAGCATATATTGAAAAGTATAACAAGGGAGCCAGCCATATTTGTTTATAGGAAAATATACCAAAGCTCTACTTTTCTAAAATATGCCAAAACTCTAGTTTGCAAAAATTCTACTTGCTGTTCTTAAAATGACCAAATATATATTAAGATTGACACTTAATTTATGGCTAAGATACACATGAATGGACTCTTTAAATGTGAGTCTGTATAGTCACAACATTATATTATTTCCTTTCCCTGATGGCCCACGTCCATCACAACTAATGTCACTTATATGATTTTGGATATATATCATACAATATCGTTCAGTCAATGTCTATTGAGGACCTACATAGGCAAAGTTTTATGTCTTGCAAACATTTTAAGGAGTATTCAGTTCAACCCCAATGGAGGACATTAAGGGCCAAAGAAATGCCTGTGTCCTCACATACCCCCCCCCCTCCCCGCCCATGGCTTTTGTCTGCATCCTGCCTGGTGAGTGGAGATGCAAAGTTGGCAGCATGGTCCTCAGAGCTGGGCCAACCTGAGTTCAAATCCTGCCACACGACTCACTGTCTTCATGCAAATTACTTAAACTCTCTGAGTCCTGGACTGGACATCTTACGTCTGTAAAATGGAGATGAGCAAGCCCACATTTCAGGGTTTTACAAGGCTTAAATAAGATCATTTAAACTGCTTGACAACTAAACAACTAAAGTGCTAATAGTAAGTACTTAAGAAATAGGAGTGTCTTACTTTCTCTAGTTTACTCTTTTATTTTCATTATCCTTTAGATTTTTTATCCAATGAGGATTTTTGTTTGTTTGTTTTTCGTTTTTTTAGAGACAGGGTCTCACTCTGTCACCCTGGCTAGAGTGCAGTGGTGTCATCATAGCTCGCTGCAACCTCAAACTCCTGGGCTCAAACAATCCTCCTGCCTCAGCCTCCCAAGTAGCTGGAACTACAGGCACACGCCACCACTCCTGGTTAATTTTTCTATTTTTTTGTAGAGACGGGATCTCTGTTTTGCTCTGGCTGATCTCAAACTCCTGAGCTTAAGTGATCCTCCTGCCTCGGCCTCCCAAAGTGCTACAGGCTACAGGATTACAGGCGTGAGCCACCGCGCCCGGCCCAGCATTGCATTTCATTGTCACAGCACATCAGTGAGGAAAATACTGTAACTCTCACTGTACAGATAAGGAAACTAAGGCTCAGAGAGCTCAAGGAACTTGCCGAGGCCACAGGGCTTGTTAGAAAGGCCAGGATCCCAACCTTGGTCTTCCTGGCACTGACATGCTCCCAGCCATGCCACCTCCCTCCACCTAGTGCATGGAACTTGGACTTCTCTCCTTAGGGCTCCTTTCACCCACCTCTGTTCTTCCTTCAGTGGCCCCAGAGCCCAGCGCAATGCCACATTTGTCCATTTCCTTTTCCTTCCTCTCTTCTCTGAGTAACTCCTGATGGTAGTGGTGGTTGACGAAAGGCACAGGGTTTCCGTGTCTCCATTGCAGGAGGAAGGAAGGAAGCTGCCTCCAAAGGTGGCAAACACACAACAGCAGGCCAGCAACCCAAGGATTACTCACTGCTTCCCAGGAGCCCTCTTCCCACCTCACAGCAACCGCACCCAGGGCCATGGCTGCCCCGGTGCTCAGTCGCCCCAGAGGCCTTCCTGACCGCATGGGGACACTGTCAGGCCTGCCCCAGAGGCCACCTACGACGTTCTTGAAACCAGGCCAGGGGGCAGAATTCGAGGTTCTGGAAACTCTTCTGACCCAGAGCCAATGTCTGGTGACCTTGGAAGAAGTCTCTAGAACTTTATGATGGTTTGTTCAGGCCATCACCTGAACACCACCATCACCCACACCACAGTTGGGGTATGGACAGGAGCCACGAGGAGGATTGAGCCTACCAAAGTGACTCCAGGAAAGTCCCCTTGTCCCTGGGAGCTCCCGCCCTAACACCATGCAGATGACGGACGGCTTCCCTGCTGGGCCGGCTGCAGAGGACGCAGATGCTCAGTAGCTTACACACTGGAGGGACGTTACAAGCCTGGCATGGAGCTGGGGAAGAGCCAGCCCCTCCTGGGGCAAGGAGACAGCCTGTGTGGGGATGGGTCCCAGCAGCACCATCTGTTGGTGAGCTCACTTCACTAAGGCCACTGCACCTGGGTTTAATCGGATATTTGAAAACAAAAGAAACACTGTTCAAGGACATTGCCTGTGCAGGGTTCATCATGTGAGACAGCCACAGGGCAATGGCAAGAGCGAGAACCCAGCCCTCCCCCCACGAGGCCTAACAGAGGGTTAGGCCTAGCTGTGGACACCAGGGTCTTCCGCAGCCCGGGGCCTTGCTTGGCAGGGGTGGGGCCAGCCAGCAACAGGGAGATCTTTGGAAACTTTGGGTTCAATTAAAGTTTCTGAATTCTCTTTCTCCAGTATTCTACATATTCTTCTCCACCCTCATTTAAAAAATATATAAATAAGCCAGGCCCAGAGGCTCATGCCTATAATCCCAGCACTTTCGGAGGCCAAGGTGGGTGGGAGCATTTCTTGAGGCCAGAAGTTCAAGACCAGCAACATAGTCTCTACCAAAGACTGAGCAACATAGTCTCTACCAAAAAAAATATATGTATATAAAATAAGCTGGGCATAGTGGTACGCATCTGTAGTCCCAGCTACCGGGGAGGCTGAGGCATGAGGATCAGTTGAGCCCAGGAATTTGAGGTTGCTATGAGCTATGATGATGTCACCACACTCTAACCCTGTCTCTAAAACATATATATATGTATACCTATATAAATACAGATACACAGAATACACACTGCGTGTGTAGTATGGGTCTGAAGATTCATTTATTTAGGGCAAGCAGGGCTGGGCCAGCATGGTTTGACACTACAAAGTCACTCTGCCCTCAGTGTCACTGGGAGTGGCCATCGCTGGGAAGAGAATGTTGGGGGTCCTGAGGGATGTTGCCAGAGTCATCGCACCACAGACAAACATATTTCCACCAATGAAAGCAATAGTCACTTGAAAGATTTAAAATTATCATACTATGGGTCAAAACATCTTACAAAGTAAACTTTCTCTGAAAGTTCCTGAAGTGCTTTGAAAACACAGCTTACTTCCTCCTAATTTTAACCAAAGAAAAAATAATCCTTGAAGGGGAAGAAGTTTAATTTTGCTAATGTCCAGGGATGACGACAGAACCCATTCATATTTCCATTGGAATGACTTTCAGTGTTGACACAACAGCTAACATGCTCAGGGCGTCTTCCTTGTCTCTTGCCACTCCAAGGCCACCAAAGTGATTGTTTCAACACACCAAAGTAATTTCCCTGGGTAGAACTCTCAATGGCTTCCCTTTGCCTACAGAAAAAGTACCAAGGTCTTTGGCCTGGTGCATAGTCCTGCCCCAAGCTGAATTTTGCCTCCTTTGTCTACAACTGAAACAGGCCCTGTTCTTTCCTCTGTAACCTTGAACACACTCTTCCCTATTGCTAGAGTTGCCCTTTCTCCTTTTATCTGTTCTCTGATCCCTCATCCTTTAGGATTCTGTTCAAATATTACCTTTTTTCATGATAATAATTTCTCACTCCCAATAACATTAATTATTCTACCCCTCTGTGACCCCACTTTTTAACTTAATATATGGGCCTCATGATGCATTTAATGATTTGTTTGCCTGTCTGTCTCTGCTACTACATTGTGATCTTAACAACCAGGAGCTTGGTGTTTGCTAATGGATGCCTCTAGAACCTAGCATAGGATATTGCAAGTACTATTTAAGCATCATTTCACTGTAAAATGGAAAAAAAACAATACCGCCTCTCAGGATTTTTATGAGATTAATATCATATGAGTAAGGGGCCCAGCACCCTGCCTAGAATGTAGTACCTATTCGCTAGTAGCATTAGTGGTACTGGTTTGTTAATTGAATACTTGAATCTCACTTTACCAAATTATACTCACATGGTCATGCAAAAGTTCACTCGAATACATTTGTGCAAAGCCGACCAGGTAAGAGAATGCAGTTTGGGGCAGAGCTTCAGGGTGGATTCTGGAATGTCTGGGCCTCACTGCTGACTCATGTAGCCAGTCTATAGCTCAGCTTCCAAGGCTCTACAAATTAGCCTGAGTATTAATCACCAGCCCAGCCCACAAGGCAATCAGGTGCTAGAGAGCCGGCTGATAACATTCCTAGAGTTCTAGCAAAAACACCCACACTGAGGACTTACTATGAGGCAAGGACAATGGTGTACGTGAAAATAGATCAGGCATTTCTTGGCTCTCAAAGAGCTCACAGTTTCATGAGGGCAGCAGAGACATAGACAAGGGACAATAACACAAGCCACAATTTGGTGAATGTTATAATAGAGGTGCAAGCAAAGGACATTCACAGCACAAGGGAGTGAGAGATGATTTTTATTTGTGGGCATGGGAGGCAGAGACTCAGGTGTGTTCCGTGCCCATCCTGGCCATGTATTTCACACAGGTTGTCTCATTTTGTCCCCATAATATTGTGAGATAAAGAGTGTTAGCCTGGCTGAGTGCGGTGGCTCACACTTGTAATCCTAGCACTTTGGGAGGCCAAAGCGGGGGATTGATTAAGGTCAGGAGTTCAAGACCAGCCTGAGCAAGAGCAAGACCCCATCTCTACAAAAAATAGAAAAATTATCCGGCATGGTGGTGCATGCCTGTAGTCCTGGCTACTCCAGAGGCTGAGGCAGGAGGATCACTTGAGCCCAGGAGTTTGGGGTTGCTGTGAGCTATAATTGGGCCTCTGTGCTAATACCCTGGCAACAAAGCAAGACCCTGTCTCCAAAAAAATCCCCAAAACAAAAAAGAGTGTTAGCCCATCTTAGAGGTGAGCACACTAAGGCTCAGGGTGGTGAAGTCACTTGGCTAAATCACACTGAGAGTACACACTAGCCCTTTCTGATTTTGATACCAATGCCCTTTAATACCTCAGTCTGGGAGGGCCTCATGGAGGTGTGAGATCAAGGAGGAAGGATTGTGTGTCCCAGGTAGAAGGGAGTATGTGGACAAAGATCCAGAGAAAAAAGTTCAAAGAGAAAGATGGTGTGTGTGTGTGTCTGTGTGTGTGTGTGTGTGTGTGTCTGTGTGTGTGTCTGTGTGTGTGTGTGATGGAGTGGGAGGAGGAAGTTGTAGCTGGAAAAATGACTGGTAGACTACAACCAGATCACAGAGTACTTTTTTTTTTTAGACAGGATCTCACTCTTTTGCCTGGACTGGAGTTCAGTGGCATCATCATAGCTCACAGAAGCCTCAAACTCCTGGGCTCAAGTGGTCTCCCTGCCTCAGCTTCCTGAGTAGCAGGGACTATAGGCATGTGCCATCATGTCCAGCTAATTTTTCTGTTTCTTGTAGAGATGGTCTTGCTCTTGCTCAGACAGGTCCCCTGGCCTCAAGCAATCCTCCTGCCTCGGGCTCCCAAAGTGCTAGGATTACTGGCGTGAGCCACCTCACCCAGCCTCATGGAGTACTTTGAGTTTCATTCCTAAGATAACGTTTTTTTTTTTTTAAATAGCGATAATGATACTCTAATAATAATACGAATTTGTGATTATTACTAATACTAAATTATAATACTAATTTATTTCAGCCGTATGCAGTATAATTGGCAAATAAAAATTGTATACAGTCAGCCCTCTGTTTCTGTGGGCTCTGCATCCATGGATTCAACCAACTAAAGATCAAAAATATTAGAGAAAAAAATTTCATCTATACTTAACATGTACAAATCTTTTGTTCTTTTCATTATTCCCTAAACAATACAGCATAACAACTATTTACACAGCATTTATGTCGTATTAGGTGCTATCAGTAAACCAGGGATGATCTCAAGTATAGGAGAGGATGTGCACAGTTATATGCAAATACTACATCATTTTATATCAGGGACTGGAACACCCATGGATTTTAGTATCTGAGGGGGGTCCTGGAACCAATCCCCTGTGGATACTGAGGGACAACTATATATTTAAGGTGTACAACAAGATGTTTTGATATATGTATACATTGGTCACCATGGTCACCACAATCAAGCTAATTAGCATATCCATCACCTCACATAATTTTTATTTTATTGTTTTGTATGCGTGTGGTGATAACATTTAAGATCCACTGTCTTAGCAAATTTCAAGTATACAATACGGTGTTATTAACTATAGTCACCATGCTGTACTGTAGGTCTCCAGAACGTATTCATTGTGCGTAACAGAAACTTTGTCCCCTTGGACCAACATCTCTCCATGTTCCCTCCCCTGGCAACCACCATCTACTCTCTGCTTCCACAAGTTCAACTTTTTTAGATTCTGCATAGAAATGAGAGCTTGGCTTGTTTCACTTAGCGTAATGTCCCCCAGGTTCACCAGTGTTGTCGCGGTACGGTGCCTTTCTTATGACCGACTAAAGTAAAGGCATTTCATATCTGCAATGTCAGTCTCCTGCTGGAACTGGCCCCGTTTTATGGATCGGGACACTGAGAAAAGCAGTCATTTCAGTAACTTGTGCAAAGTCATGACACGAGGCATAGTGGACCCTTGAACACCTCGTCCCTGACGATCTCCTGTGCTCTAGACAAAACTCAACAAGCTATGAACCCTGAGCCTCAGTTTCCTCCCCGTAAGATGGAGATGCTATCTACAAGGTTGTCTCAAAGAGCTTTTGCAACTTTACAAGATAGCATAAGGTGGGAGCTACTGATAGGAAGATAAGCAAACATTTCCTGTAACCCTGGAAATGTCATTAGGGCCCTTAGAATTAGAGTTCTAAAGCTCCGAGAGACTATCTGGAATAGAAAAATCTACAACTGAAAGAGGCTGTGGGCACTCAGAGAGGAAACGACCACCTTTGCACATCTGAACCACTGACAATGACTTTTGTTGCTGAATGTGCTACTTTGCTCCTACTAGTAAAGTCTTGTCAAACAGGAAACAGGTTTTTAAGACAACAGGGTCCCTGTGAGTTCAAACTTCTGCTTTCAAATGTTCTTACAAGATGCACAATTGGCACCGACTTACAGGAAATATTTAATTGGAGTCGGAAGGGGCTGGCTCCATGGGCCTTGTTATATATTGTCTGCAGGCTCCTGCTGAAATGATCTTGGTGTGTGAGCACCAGTCACTCATTTATTTATATTTGCCAATGGGGAGTGAAACGAAAACATAGTTCAAGGGGGTTTCTGGGGCACAAGCACGGTCTTCACAGGGTCAGGAAAAGAAAGGGGGAGAAAAACTGTCATGCAAGAATTGCTCTTAGAGAAGAGAAGGGCCGAGACTGAACCCGGAGTGACATATTTATGAGCTCAGTATCAGTTGCTTGTGCTGATAAGCGTTGGTCATTAAAGGAAGGAAAAGTCACCTTTGTGTATAAAATATACAAGATTCATAGTCTGAAAAGACTGAACAGGAAAACATTAGGTAAATAGAGGATATCCCTTAAAGTATAATGTGAAAATTAAATTACTTCAAGAAGGAAGAATGTAGGTGTTACTTTCTGAGTCAGACGTTGAGAAAACTGACTCCTTAATTTGAAATCAAGGTTAACTGGCTTTCAGCCTTTTGTGGTTCAATTCTGAAAACGTAAGGCACAGAAATTCCCCCTCCCCAAAAGGCCCTTCAGTTTCCCCTTTTGTGTCCCCTGCCTGGTGTCCACCCTGGCTGAGAGGACAGCTGTGGGGTCAGCTGGACAGAGGTCAGCCTCTCAGACCTGTCTCAAGCATTGAGCAAACTGCCTGATTCTCCAAATCTCTGTTTCTTCATTTGCAAAATATGGATGATAATAATAGTACCTGTCTCCTAAGACTGTATGGGGATCCAAATAGAAAATACACTTTCGTTACCTACCACAGAGCCCAGCCAATGATAAGCATCTGTAAAGGTGCGTCCTTGTCATCACTACACCATAGACCACTGGTCTTCCCAAAATTTTCCAAACCCCAGAGTTTTCCGATTATCCTAACAAAGTGCCAAGAAATTCTTCCAATGCCCTCAAAGAAATAAATTTCATTATGACATGATACCACAGTCTAGAGCACTTCAGTAGGTGAAGGTGGGGGTGGGGGTAGAGGAAGAGCATTTCCTGGAAATTCTAACGTGACTGAGTTTCCTAATCCCCAGATGACCTTGGTCCATGGGATGCTGCCCCTCCCTCCTTCCCTCTCCCCTTGCCTTGGTTTTTAGAGACTTCTTCCCTGGTGTCAAATCAGTGGCCCCTAGATTAGGCCTCCCTTCAGCTATGCTAAACCTTCCCTTATCCCTTATTCCTACTTCCTCTGGGAACCTGCAAGATTCCGGTCTGATAACCATATCTGCATCAGAAGTCAGACTTTGCATATCTCAGGACCCATCCTCACCCTCAGAATATTCACCTCGATAATCCACTAACTGGCCTGTCCTCATTCAGTCACAATCATAGGTTCCTGTGCAATGATGGTTTATGACAAATGTCCCTCAGGCTGGGTTAGAAAAGATTTTCTCCGGAAGAAAACAGACTGGAGAAAGGCCTTGTTTTTGTAGCATTTTCTTGTAGGCAGGATAAGCTTTTGTCAATTTGCATCCACCAAGTTGGATGTCCCCTGTCTGTGGCTCCTGCTTTTCGGGGAGCTGACTGCATGGGGTAAAAGTTGGCCACAAAAGCTTTAGATTTCTTTTTGTTCTTTCTTTGATACTTGCATACAATGTGTAATGATCAAATCAGGGTAACTGGGATATGCATCACCTTAAACATTTGTCTTTTCTTTGTGTTGGGAACTTTTTAAAAGCCCGTTTTTCAGACCAGTTAGAAATAGAAGTGTGGGCGCTCTCCCTCACCTTTCCCCTTCTCAACCCTCTTTTGCAGTAAAATGATTTTAAGTCACTCTTCCTAACTCCTCTCGTGAATTCACCCCAAATGAAAACCTCAGAGGCAACTCAACACTCCTTTCCTTCTCACGTCTCCTAGTCCGTCAGCAGATTCTGGTTCGCTTCCATTTACTTTCAGAACCCACCCACTGCTCATCCCTGCCAGGGCTCCTGCCCTGGTCCGAGCCACCACCATCTCCCACCTGGTTGACTGCAGGAGTCTCCTGACCGGAGTCCTGGCTTCTATTCTGTCCTTCTCGAGTCTATCCCCACACGGCAGCCAGAGGGATCCTTTTAGAACTTAAGTCAGATCATGTCACTTCTCTGCTCACAACCTCCAATGGCTCCCCACCTTATTGTGAGTAAAAGAAGCCATCCTTGTGTGGCCTGCGAGGTTCTACACCATCCCGCCTCCCTGTACCTCTCTCAGCTCCCCTATTGGCCTTCCCCTTGCTTGGCACTTCTGCAGCCACCCTGGTCTCATGGTTCCTCAAACATGCCAAGCACAGCCCTGCCTCAGAGCCTTTGCATGTTCCAGCTGCCCCCACAGAGCACATGGTTCACTTCCTCACCTCCTTCAGCTTTTCCTTGGAACCTCAACCTTCTCAGTGAAGACTTCCCTGACTGCCTGCTTAAAATTGCAACCCCTGCCCTGATATCCTCTAAATTCATTTCTTGATTTATTTTTCTCCGTATCATCTGTCACCATTCAACTAGTACATATTTGATCATTTATTTTATTGATTTTAGATCTCATCTCACTAGACCTCACTAGAATGTAAGCTCCACCAGGGCAGGGATTTTGTCTCCTTAGGTCCAGTATCTCCAGTGCTTAGACCAAGGCCTGATGCCCAGATGATGCTCTAATCATACTCAAGCTCAGTAAATGAATGAATAAGATGGATGCCCTTCCTTCAATGTCATGACTGATGTATCCATTCAAGTGAGAACAGGACTCAGGCAGAGGTGGTCTTAAATTCCATCTTCCACCATGTATTGGCTGTATGACATTGAACAAGACACTTAACCCCAGAATCTTAGGTTGTCATCAATAAAGTGGGAATGAAAAAGTTCTTACCTCATAGGATTGTGTGGCTAAATAATTTATAGAAAGTGCTTTGCTGAGTACTTCAATAAGTGCTAGAGATATTTGTCATTGTTATTACTGCTGTTATTAGTTTCAGATGTCATAACACCCAAAGTAGAATTCCTCAGCCACAGGATGGAAGAAGAACATGGAATCCTTTCTAAGCAACTACCAAAGAGGAGGTGGCTGTAGTTTGGGAATCTGTTGGATTTCTCATTAGAAGTTGCTGCACTCTCATGACTGTAAAGTATAACATCAATAACTTCCTTAAAGAAGTGGAAAAAAAAGAAGGGCATGGTAGAAAGTGGAAAATATTTTCCAACCACTGCAGATTACAAAATAGACTCCCTGCATTAATCAAGTGTTTTCTTCTTCCAATGGGGTAATCTTAAGTACATGACACAAGGTAAACACAGAGCCATGCTCCATTCAATTTATGAAAGGATGTTGTTTATTTTTATCACATTTATTAGACTTGAAAGATATCCTTTAGTTCTCGGATCAACATCAGCGTCCATGTTTATTTCTGGGTTGCTGAGTGCTTCCACAAACAATAAAAGGCTGATCTTTCACCTCTCGCAATGCAGGCTGGTCACGTGCCGGAGGGGGGGGGGGGGTTTTACGATGGTGAGGATGGTGGTGCCCTGCACTGATGTGCTGGGGTTTTAAAGCAGCTTTTTCTAGAAGTTTAAGGCAACTGAAATTCAGTAAGATTCAGAAAATGGGAAAAGCAATCAACTACCGGCCAGGAAAAGTGATTCACTCCAGTTAGGCGATTTGGAGCCTGCTCAGGCCTCTAACAGGTGGTAACAGCATGTCCGTAATTCAGAGCGGGTTGGTGTTCTTGCTTCTGTCTGTGCTGGGAGTGGCCAAGAAATAACCCTAAAAATCCCTTTCCCAGCTGCCCCCCGAACGCCCCTGCCCTTCCCAGTACTGCTGTTTTCCATTCTGGAGAAGTCTAAGGAACGAAGAGGTCCAAGCTAGGACAATGAGTGGACAGACTCGCACGTGTTCCTTCCAGCCCTGTGACTCCGTCTGGCAGTGCTAGCGCACACTCACGCATCACCTTGTCCTGGGTCCCTCTGCTCTATTTTTCATTTTCTATTTTTATTTTTTTGTAGAGATGTTGCCCAGGCTGATCATGAACTCCTGGGCTCAAGCGATCCTCCCACCTCGGCCTCCCCAACACCTGGGATTACAGGTGTGAGTCACCACGCCCGGCTTCACTATTTGCTTTAATGTCAAAAGTATCAAAATTATTTTTAATTCCAAATAAAAGTACAACTAGGATCTCAGATATTTTACCCTTGTTTTTGTTTCTTTGTTTTTTGGTTGTTGGTTTTGTTTTGTTTTTTGGGTTTTGTTTTGTTTTGTTTTTTTGAGACAGAGTCTCATTCTGTTGCCCAGGCTAGAGTGCCATGGCATCAGCCTACCTCACAGCAACCTCAAACTCCTGGGCTCAAGCAATCCTTCTGCCTCAGCCTCCCGAGTAGCTGGGACTACAGACATGTGCCACCATGCCCGGCTAATTTTTATATATATATTTTTAGTTGGCCAGATAATTTCTTTCTATTTTTTTAGTAGAGACGGGGTCTCGCTCTTGCTCAGGCTGGTTTCGAACTCCTGAGCTCAGACGATCCTCCCACCTCGGCCTCCCAGAGTGCTAGGATTACAGGCGTGAGCCACCGCGCCCTGCCTGGTTTTGTTTTTTTTATGAGAGAGGATAGTAAAGAACAAAAGGTGAGGAAGTCTTCCCTGCCTAACAATTCTTTGATCCCCTTTCATCCCAGAAACAGAGCAAAGGGACCCGAGACAAGGACATGCATGAGTGTGTACTGCCAGACAGCATCACACAAAGTAGACAGGTGCTCTAGGAGGGTTTAAATTATTCTCCAAATCCTGGCAGCAGGCATGCCACGACTAAAGCACTGAGGGTCAAGTGGCGTAGCCCTGGGGACTTGATTTCTGAGTCTTGCTGGCTCAAAGAAATTCTCCTGTTAGGTAATTCTGTAAGCTCCACCTTCATACCATTACTATTTCCAATATATGTCCTGCCCAAAAGGTTTAGTCTAGGACCAGGGCAGTAGCTCCTTCCCCCTCCCCACCCCACACACTCGAGAGTACACACACACACACACACACACACACATGCATGCATGCACGCATGCACACTGCACCCTCGCTAGTATTAATACCACCCCCCTCCACCTACTGCATATTCAAAAAACAACCTCTCTGGACATTCACACGACAGCGTGGGTTAGCACCGATGCCTGTAGTCAGGTCCCCAGGAAAGCCGCTGCTCCCCCCAAAATATCAATTAGTGACTATCCTAAAAGATACCCAGTATGTTCCCAGAAAGAGCCCCCCTCTGTGGTGGGATGAGGACCGGCTTTCTCCTGCTCACGCTTGACAACCTGGGCAGGCGGGCCCCAGAGGTGGCAGCATGCCCTTGTTCTCCTGCCCCCAATAGCCAGACTTGATGAGGAGAACCTGTGGCCAGCAGAGAATCCTGAGACCCAACTGCCACCACTCCTTTGAAGGTGAGACCGTAACAAGGTGATGACCAAAGTCAGGAAAGAGACTCTTAGTCATTGAGCCTTCTAAGAAAGGGTGAGGTCTTTGCACTTCGCCTGAAAAAAGAAAAGGTCACCCCAGAGAAGGAGGACACTGGGAAACAGGCATCCCTCACTAGGACGCCGGAAGGCTCTCGTCCCTCACTGAGAGATACCTCATGATTAAAACAACTTTGCAGACTGAAAAAGGATGCTTGAAACTTCCTGAGCATGCAAAGAACACAATGACTTGGGGAACTCTGTCGGGCAGGGTTTCTAATGTTCTCTTTTGTTTTCTAACGTTCCTGGGGCCTGTAACACGTGCAGGCTGCACCATGGTGTGCTACAAAACACGTTAGACATTGGCCTTGATGAGCTTTAAGATCTTTTCCAACTTCCAGGTTTGGTGAGTTCGTGAAAGCAACTACTTCCCCAGTTATACTTTCTGTCCTGCAGTGAGGTCACCAGAGCGGTAGCTGGTGGCCTCCTGAATCTGAAAGGTTTTCTCCAGAGTTGCACATCCACCCATGGTCAGCCGGCCTGCCCTGCACGAGGCAGTGTGACAAGCCCACCCCAGAACCCCTCAGGGATGGAGGGGGGCTCCCAGAGTATCAGCAACCCCAGCCTGGATGAGAGTTTTATGAGATCTCCATAGTATCACCACTGGTTCATCGATTACAGAATCCCTGAGATCGGTCTGACAGCTCAGTCATTTAATCACACACATTTAAAAAAAAAAATATTCCAAGTTCTTTCCCCTGAAACTGAATGTGAGAAGTAGCTATGGGTCAGAGGCACAAGAACAAAGGCTACCCTCCCCCAGAGAGGAAATACAGAAAGGATTATCCTTTTGCAAAAGTACAATAATGAAATACTTTCCTTCCCCTGGACAGGCAATTTTATCAGGGCTCACTGCTAGGGGAACAAGATGCTATTGTCTTGACTGAACTGGCATAATAGCTCCCCCTCCTCCAAATGATCCATCAGACGGCTGCTAACTGCTTTCTACTTAAAGGTGAAATCCCTTTTAAACATTGCACCTCTCATCTGGCAAATGCCCAGGCCCTCCACAAGGCTCCAGAGGAAACAGTTCTTGCTTTCGTCAGCAACTGCCTCCTTCACTGAGCTGCTGTTTCCCAGGGCTCTGGGGACCCTCCCTGACCCTGTTTGTTATCCTTGCCCCTCACCTCCTCACGGCATGGGTTCTAGACTGGCCAAAAAGGGAGACAGCCTCTATAGTCCCTAGAAAAGTCAAAGAATTTCCAAACCAGAGGGAACGTCCTTTTCCCCCTTTGGGTCTTCACTGAGACCCCATAGCCGCAGTTTGGGGGGGTCGGGGACACCTAGGGATGGGACCCACCCACTGGAGGAGAATTTTGTAATGAAAAGCATTGACTTTTTGTCCCTTAGAGTGGGAGAAAGGGAAGAGTTCAGCAAAAGAGTCCCACAGGTCAGAGCTTGCATGACCTAATCAATCTACCTCTTCCTTATTGTTCTTGCCCGACACTGGCCAGCTGTCCCCTCAGCCAACAAAGTCTGATCGGCTCCACAGGGCAGGGCTGGGCGGGTGACCACTGCCCTTATCTCTCCCACCTTCTGGCTGGGCGACCATGGAGGCAAGCTGTCTACCCTAGCTGCCTGCCCCCTCTGGAAACCTTATTTCAGAGGAATTTGAGAGCAGAGAAACTTAAAAGGTGACCGGGGGTGGGTGAGAAGGTGTAATCTCACAAGGAGAACAATGGAAAGACTGAACATCAAACGGACAGATAGCAGAAGACACTTAGAGTTCCCTGCCCAACCTGAGCCTTTATGATAACTGAATCTGATGACTAAGGCACCTCCCAGCCCACCCACCCCGAAATCATGCATCTTAATGAAGAAGACTCTTAGATCTCAGGTTAGAACTTCAACCTAATAACAAGTTAATCAATTCCAAAAAGTTAAATTAAACTTACACCTGGGATCACTGTTCATTCCCCACCATTTTATCTCTTCCCCTTCCAGCCACCCTCCCCGTCCCATGACAAGAAGAGGATTGAACTCTCTAGGGGGTTTTTTGGTGGGGTGCGGTTCTCAGGATTTTCTGCTCCAGAGCTTCTCCCACCCAACTTGACCATTGTGCTTTGGCACGTGTGTTTCAACAGCCCCATTCACGGTGTGCCATGAGACCCAGAGGAAACCAGGCTCTGAATCAGACTGTTCAATCCCAGCACGAATTACCCCAAGGAGATAGCAAGTTTCAATGTCAAGAAGCAAGAGGTTCATAGGTGTCTTTTTCTTGTGGCATTTGGTTTTTTAAATACAAGAGGTGCTAAAAAAGCTTCTGCACAGCCAAAGAAACTGTCACGAGAACAAACTGACAACCTACGGAGTGGGAAAAAAATTTTCACATGCTACACATCCGATAAAGGACTGATAACTAGAGTCTATTTAGAACTCAGGAAAATCAGCAAGAAAAAATCAAACAACCCTATCAAAAAGTAGGCAAAGGACATGAATAGAAAATTTTCAAAAGAAGACAGAAGAATGGCCAACAAACATATGAAAAAATGCTCAACATCTCTAATCATCAGGGAAATGCAAATCAAAACCACAATGAGATATCACTTAACCCCAGTGAGAATGGTCTTTATCAAAAAGTCCCAAAATATTACATGTTGGCGTGGATGCAGAGAGACTGGAACACTCATGCACTGTTGGTGGGACTGCACACTAGTGCAACCCCTGTAGAAAGCAATATGGAGATACCTTAAACAGATATAAGTAGACCTACCATTTGATCCAGCAATCCCATTATTGGGCATCTACCCAAAAGAACAAAAGACATTCTATAAAAAAGGCATTTGCGCTTTTTAAAAATTGGATAGTGTCTCTCATCAGAACTGAATTTCACACAAGATACTTCATACCTTCAAATGCAAAAAGAAAATTAAAAAATAGCTCAAGAAAAGAAGCCAGTTCTCCCCATTGGATTGGAAGAATACGATGAACCTTCATTTTTCAGTTTTCATTCTGGAATGTAAGATTCCAGCATAAGCTGCCCAGTGTCAAATCAGTGGCATCTACCTGTGTATCAGCCTACCACATTGCAGATGGGTTTGTTTAAAGGGACTCTTACAACAGCTCATGCGAGTCAAAGAAAGATTGTACAGGGTCGTGCCTATCAACGTTTCCAGACTTTTAATCGCAAGGGAAGCCTCATCCTCTGCAGCCTTTTCCAGCTTGTATCAGAAAGTAGAGCAATGGTGTCCTCACTACAGGAAGTCCCCTGAACCAAGAGTGACTAAAGCCTGAAGAGGCTTCCCTGGCCCCCACAGTGCCATCTGGCCCTCCATGCACATTCCAAGGCACAAACACGCAGAGAGGCATCAACAGGCCTCAGCCCTCTGAGAAGGGACATGCAGTTAGGCTGGAAATAGGTCCTAGTTGCAAAACACGGGCTTGGAGCTGAGCTTCCTTTCCCGAGAACTGTGTTGTGTGTAGAGGCTGTCCCTGCTAGCGAACCTGCTGTGGGGAAGGGGGCAGGAAGGTGAGGAGGAGCAAATTTGTCCCCAACTCAACAGCACTGAGAAAAGCGTTCACATCCACCCCAGATGCAGCTCCGAGCTGCTAAGGGAGAGGGAAGCATCGGGCCTCCTTTCCTTGGATAGCCACGAGTGACCCTCTCTGCAAACTGCTGTCCCTTATGCCCAGATGGCCGGGCAGTGACCTGTCTGACTAGGGGGTTTGAATCTTCTCAGGCAGCAGAACTTCTGAAAGAAAAGAAAAAGAGCAGACTTAAGGGCACAAGTGACAGGTTTACCCTCAAAACCATGCAGCAAAGCTTACTGGCCTTTCTGTATTTCAATCCCTATGTTGAAAGTTCATGTCACAGGCCCACTCATAAAAAGATGTTAAATATTTTTCCAAAAACACACAATTGACAGCCAAACCCAATTGTGAAATGGAGACCATAATGTTACCTGTTAATAAAAAGGTAAACAGTGATGGTGTCCCCCCAGCCACATGGCCACTGGTTGCCCCTTGGAATCATACTGTCCACTCCCAGGATTGGACAGAACAGTCTGATATGGCTGTTTTGTTTTGTTTCGCTTTGTTTTTTGAGACAGAGTCTCACTCTGTTCCCTGGGCTAGAGTGCCGTGGCGACAGCCTTGCTCACAGCAACCTCAAACTCCTGGGCTCAAGCGATCCTCCTGTCTCAGCCTCCCGAGCCGCTGGGACTACAGGCATGCGCCACCATGCCCGGCTAATTTTTTCTATATATATTTTTAGTTGTCCAGCTAATTTCTTTCTATTTTTAGTAGAGATGGAGTCTCGCCCTTGCTCAGGCTGGTCTTGAACTCCTGAGCTCAAATGATCCACCCGCCTCGGCCTCTTGGAGTGCTAGGATTACAGGCGTGAGCCACCTCGCCCGGCCTTGATACTACTATTGAGCAAACGAACAACTCAACCATCCTAGGCAACTGGTTAGCCAGTGTCAGCCAGAGGTGGGGATGCCACTCAATGATTTCCAAATTCTAGGTCATTCCTCTGTGTGGATCTTTCTACTGCTACTTACTTTCCCACCACAAAACAAAGAAAAAACTTCAGATATACATTAAGTAATACTATTTATACATTTCATTTCAGAAAAAAAAATTTTCCAGCACCAGATTTTTATTCTTTTCTCTTTTCTCTCTCTTTTTCCCCCAGCACAATTTTCCAAGAAGAGTGGTTTATTCAGCTCACTCTTCTTTTTTATAAGCTCTGGCCTTTCTGCTGCCCTCTGTGGCACAGGCTCAACTCGGTTCTCCTTTTATTTTTCCATACAACAAGGGTGTGTTAGTTCCCCTTTTGTAGTGGCTGAGAGCTACCACCAACCTCTTTCATCATGAAATTAACATTTTTATTCCTTCCAACTATCTTCTAGGTTTTTTTCAATGCTTCTTAAATCATAGAAAATTGAGTTACTAATCCTAGACATACTGTTCCTGGTATTTATGTGTTTACCAAAAAAAAAAAAAAAAAGTCAAGAGGGAGAGGGGACCAGTATCAGAGAAGCTTTCATACCTAAGCACAGATTGGGTGTCAGCTGGTTTTTCTCTTCTGTAGCTCATGGAAGGTTTTGACATCTGGTTTCCAAAAATGAGTTCCCAAGAAAGGTTAACAGTAAATCGTCAAATACTTTTGACGCTACTCTTAGTTAGCAAGTTCCATCATTAACCAATTGTATCAGGCGGGTTTATAGCCAACATTTGTTACTTTGGTTATTTAACAAGAGACAGTGGCTCTGCTCAACAGGCGAGGAGAGTGAGTCTGCAGCCTGGCTCCTGTCTCAACTTGCTGTGTCACTTTGGGCAGTTCATTTAGCTTAGTAAGGTCTCTGTTTCTTCATGCAAAAATGAACTTTCCTTCTGCTTACCACAACTCAGGCCCATCGCAAGATTAATGGAATGGTGTTTGCAAAGCTGCTTGCAAGAAAGAAATGGAAATCACTAATGTACTCATTCAATCAGCATTTCACGTGGACCTAACACGTACACACCTATCCTGACATGGGGATGGGGCTTGGAGCCTTGCTGTGTCATTGAATGGGTCGTAATCAGATCAGAAAAATGCACAGGGACAGCTATAGGGAAGGACAGAGGTGAATATCTGAAGTGACCCCAGCTACAAAGGCAGGAGAAGTTCTGTGTGTAAGCAACAATTCTAGCTTTAAACCCTCTGAATTGTTGTTTTTAGGAGTGTGCTAGTCATTGCCAAATGATTAGCAAATAAAAATCATCTTTATCAATTTGGGGTTGGGAAAACATGGGCACTACAGCCTGACAGATGGCTGATCTGATCTGTTGGGGATTCGGGCACCTCTGTAAGCAAACTGGATGTATAGCAATTGTCACCTTCGTGTGCAAACTGAATTTATAACAAGTGATGTGGCATCATCTACCAGCTCCTTTTTATAGCCCCAACCTATCATATGATGTGAAATGTCAAGTTATTTGCTTCAGAAAAGTATTTGATTTTGAGAAAACACTGTAAAAGGTCATTTAAAGTTGCAAGAGAAACTCATGGAAGATTCTTTTCACGTTATGATGGGACTCTTATCGCTATCTAAAAAAGCAATAAACTCTTTAATCATGTCAACTGGTGAAGTTAAAAATAAATCTAATCCACTGAAAACTTTGGCATTTGTTAGGTTATGAGTCATATATGTACCTAGAACCTTGAAAATGTATTTAGACAGAACTTAAATAAAACATCCACACACCGGGGTTTTTCACTGGGGGACACTGCTGTGTGCCCCCTGACGAGAAGCCTTCTGCTGCTGGTGTTTGGGACACACAGCTCCTCTTACCTGCCACATCCAGGATTGAACATGGACACGCAGAGAGCCTGGGTCACTGTAATTTCATCAGGCCAAGAGATCTGCAATACCAAGTGTCCAATACCAAGGCAGGATGAGGAGGCCTTTAAAAACATCTGACATAGGTTGGGTGAGGCAGCTCATGCCTGTAGTTCTAGCACTCTGGGAGGCCGAGGTGGAAGGATCACATGAGCTCAGGAGTTCGAGACCAGCCTGAGCAAGAGTGAGACCCCTTCTGTACAAAAAATAGAAAAATTAGCCGGCCAGTGGTGTCTCACGCCTGTAGTCCCAGCTATTCGGGAGGCTGAGGGAGGAGGATTGCTTGAGTTCAGGAGTCTGAGGTTGCTGTGAGCTATGATGATGCCACTGTGCTCTACCAGGGGCAACAGAGCAAGACCCTGTCTCAAAAAAAAAAAATCTGACATATTGATTCTGCTATTATCTATTTACATATTTGCCTCCCCCACTAGACTATCTCTTTGAGGGGAGGTACTTTATTCATTCATTCATTTATTTATTCATTTATATTTACCTCTGGCTTCTAGCTCTGTCCCAGATGTTATGTAACTGCTCAAAAACTGTTCACCTGAACTGAGGTCCACACCTTGGGAGGCCCAGCATCAGGTGGTCCTCGAGGCATTTAGGGAGTTTCTGACCCCTCCACTTCGCTCTGGAGGAGCAGGAAGAGGTCTTGGTGTGCAAGTGAGGTTCATCCTCCTCTCACTGGTGTTATGAAGAAGGTGCTGTCACCTGACTACAGAAATCTGACTTCAGGCCATCCTGCCCCTCCCCCTCCTAAATAGTCCCCCGACTGTCTCATCACAAGGACTAGGCTGAGCTGCTGAACAGAGGGCATCAGGTTCCCTGTTCTCTGCCTCCTACTAGCCTCTCTGAATGAATGGTAGACAGTGGGGTCTAACGTTCCTCCTCCCCTTTTCTTCTGGGGTTAGGTGGTCAGGGCATGCTGAGAAGCTCCATAACCTGAAGTCCCCTTCATAGGCATTCGACCTGTGCCAACCTGGTACTTAGAAGGACCCCATACTTGGTTCAATGCTCTGCTGTCACTCTCTTGAAATTCTTAATACATTCTGAACAAGGGCCCTGGCATTTTCAGTTTGCACTGGGTCCTGCAAATCATGTAATCAATCCTATCTCTCAGGCTCAAGAAAATGCAAGGACAAAACCAAAGTGTGCTTACCAAATAATGACTTCGACAGGAAGAACGGCCCTAAGTTAACGTCCAGCATTGACCAACTTCTAAGCTGGAGATACTTGCAAATGCACATTAGGGGAAAATGAGTCTTCTCTTTTTGGAGAAATGGGGGGGGAGGTGTGGAGAGAACACATTCTAAGATGCCTGTGACACTTGGGTTCGACTTAGAGGTTCATTGGCAGAAAGACATTTAAAAATTGTGGTGCTAAGAGTGGGATAAAGGGGAAAATTTATTTAACTTAATTTTTTTAAAAAAATTCTTAATTTAATGACAAATAGACATTTCAGTGAGAGAATCACAGTTTCCAAGGAGAACATAAATACAATGTAATTTAAAATGTACTGTGGAGTTAATCGAAGCCTATGAAAACTTTCTGTCATATTTCATCCTTGCAGGCCGAAAAATAGAAAAGATGGTTACAGATATGAGGGTCCAGGAAAATTGGGCTAATTATATCTTCAATGATTATCAAAGAAGTCTTCAAGTGTTACAAGGAAAAAGTAACTGATACGTCTGAAGGAATTTTGTAAGACATTGTGTGTGTGTGTGTGTGTGTGTGTGTGTCTTTGTGAGTTTCCAGGTTGAATTTCTAAGCTACAGGAAAAACCCAGGTAAGGCAGATGGGTGTCCAATTGTTGGGTGGCACAGTGTAAATTTTATCCAGACAGCTCATTCCTTACACCTGTCCCCATCGAATGCCTCCCATCAAAGTCGCCATAGAATTTGTCATCACCTTCTACAGGGAATTTTGCAGCATTCATTTATCTTTTAAAAACATTTTTTTCAGATAGAAGCTAGCCAAATAGTATTTCTTGTTACTACAACTTAATTAGTTTACAAAAAAAGATCTACAAAAATTTTAACATTGCATTGTGAAATAAAAATAAATCATTTGAATATATACGTTCGCTTCTGTTAATTCACCATTGATTTCTACTATGTGCCTGTACCCATCTGATTTGACTTGCTTCTTATTTATTTGCTTTCCAACACGGAGCAATCTTCAACAAGAGATGTCTAAACGGAACTATTTATTCTTTTTTTTTTTTTTTTTTTTTGAGACAGAGTCTCGCTTTGTTGCCCGGGCTAGAGTGAATGCCGTGGCATCAGCCTAGCTCACAGCAACCTCAAACTCCTGGGCTTAAGCGATCCTACTGCCTCAGCCTCCCGAGTAGCTGGGACTACAGGCATGCGCCACCATGCCCTGCTAATTTTTTTTTCCTATATATATTTTAGTTGGCCAGATAATTTCTTTCTATTTTTAGTAGAGACGGGGTCTCGCTCTTGCTCAGGCTGGTCTCGAACTCCTGAGCTCAAACAATCCACCTGCCTCGGCCTCCCAGAGTGCTGGGATTACAGGCGTGAGCCACCACACCCAGCCGGAACTGTTTATTCTTAAGCAGCACAAAGGACCGTGTCCTCAAAGAGCTTTATCAGCTTGAACATTTTCAAAGAGCCCTGTGAGGCAGCTCAGAATGGTGGTGCTTCACTGAAATCTCTTATTTGGGAGATGGCAAAATGCACCTTCTCAAGTAGACCTGGGCCTTCTCAAGCCTGCAGGTCGCTTGTGTTCATATCACAACTCAGCGAGTAAGTGGTAAAGACAGAGTACTAAGCAGGTCTCCTCCCAACACAGCTGGGTGTCAACCAAACCTCTTTAATGCTACAATTTGTTCCAGCGTTCTTTTGATACTTAAGAAATGGAATATTAATCTGTGTGCATAGTCTTTTATCTCAAGTAAGTACTCTTATTTAGTGCATTACAGAATTTTCTTCTCCAGCCATCATTCTACGACGAGGTGACAATGTCCTCGATGCAGAATCTTTTATACCCAGAGTAGGGGACAGCTTTCCCGTTTCCCGCCAAATGGATCAGACCACACTTTTTACCCTAGTGGCTACTCATCTTCTTGAACAACACAGCCTGATTTATGGCTTGTTCTTCCTGGCAAACCTCCAACCTCACAAGGGACTGGAACTAGGTGCAGTAGATGTTCCTCCAGTCAGGGAGAGGAAGCCTTGACCCGCCAAACACCCCACACTCTCCAAAACCTCGCTCCCGACTCTAAAATTTTTTGTAAATAAAACTTTTTACCTTAACATAGCTCTAGACCATAAGTTGCAGAGGTAGTGCAGAGCGTTCCTGTGTATTCCTCATCCAGTTTCTCCTATTGTTATCCTGTCATCATGGGACCTTCTTTACAACAGAGAAACTGACGTTGGTTTATTACTCTTTAACTAAACTCTCCACTTTATTCTGATTCCATCTGTTTTTCCATTAATAACCTGTTTCTGTTTCAGGATCCCACCAAGGATATCATGTCGCATTTAGTCATCCTATCTCTTCAGTCTCTTCTGGTCTGTGGCAGTCCATCAGATTTGTCTCGTTTGTCTATGACCTTGACTATTTTGAGAAGTACTGGTGAGGTATTTTGTAGAATGCCCTTCATTTGAGTCTATCTGATATTTTTCTTATGGTTATACTGCAGTTATGGGTAAGAACACCATAGAGGTGAATTGCCCTCTTCGTCACATCACAGTATATCAAAGGTACCATCAACACATCAAGGGTGCAAACCACATGATTTATTGTTGATGATGCTAGGGTTGATCACCAGGCCAGGGTAGTATTTGCCGAGTTTCTCCTCTGTCAAGTCACTCCCCTCCCTCACCTTTCCACACTCTACGCTTTGGAATCAAGTCACTAACCACAGCCCACGCTGGGTGGGGAGGAGTGGAGGAGGGGCTGGTCTGGAACTTAGCTCCACTTCCTGGCAGGGGGAGTATCTGCGTACATTATGTGGATTTCTAAAAGGAAGATTCTCCTGTTCTCCTCTCATTCATTGATATCAGTGTGGATTCATAGATATTTATCTTATACTTTTGGTTAAAATCCAGCACTTCATTACTTATTTTGTTGCCCAAATCATTTCAGCTTTGGCCACTGGGAACTCTTTCTGATTGGCTCTTTGTGTCCCTTTGATATACCCTACCCCTTTGTTTTGTTTTTCGTTTGTTTTAGCTTTCCTAACTTTCAGACACTACTAGATCTTCCTGCTGATCTTGCATTTCCAGGCCCCAGCCTCAGCATCTGCCATTCCTTCAAGGAGCTCTTGTTCCTTTCACTGGAGAAAGATACAGGTTGAGCATCCTAAATCTGATAATCCAAAATCCAAAACTTTTCGAGTGTCAACATGATGCTCAATAGAAATGTTCATTGGAGCATTTCAGATTTCAGATTTTTGGATCTGGGATACTCAATTAGCAGTAAGTAGAATGCAAATATTCCAAAATCTGAAAACATGTGAAATCCAGAACACTTCTGCTCCCAAGCATTTCAGAGAAAGAATACTCAGCCTGTATTAGAAACCAAGATCTGAGTGCTGGGTTCAGCTACCATTTTCTTCCTCCTTTAGATATCAACCTTAACTTTCAGAACCTTCTCTGGTTGAAAATATCTATAGCTCTGATTGCCCACAGAATAAAGTCCAGATTCTTTGGCCTTACATCAGATTCTCTTCGGTTTGTTCCCAATCCACCTTTCCCAGGGTATCTCCTCAATTGCTGGTATGCCCCCCAATACCTTATACTTGTATGTAAGGTTTATACTTACATATAAGTACATATAAGTATTTAGTATAGGGTTTATACTAAACCTCCCTTATCCTCTCCTGCCTCCAATTCCCTCCACCTGGATGGCTGTCCTTTCTCATCTCGTATTGTCAACCTGCTCCCTTAAAAGCTTTAGATAATTTCTTCTTCTCCACCAGCCTTCTGAGTCTGCCAATAGGAAGTGATGATTTCTTCCTTCACAGTCACAAAGACACTACCTTTAGGTGTAAAAAGCATGAGCAATTTACAAAATATTTTTAAATCTGTGGTCTCATTTAATCCTTCTACAATCCATTTTGCAGGTGAAGATTGTAAAGTGATTTTTCCAAAATTGCATAGCTAGTAAGAGACCAAAGCTAAGATCAGAACCCAAGTCTTCCTGTTCCAAATCCAGTGTTCCCACTGTCAATCCACTGTACCTTGCGTTGTCTTTATTCGGATATCTGTGATCTCTCTTACTTGATCATAACTTCCATATGAATAAGAGCTGTATCCTACATATATTCATATTATTCCTAGCACCTAAAAACATCTTTGGATACAGTAGGGACTCAATAATTATTAAATAAATAAACGAATAAAAAAATCTCTAAAAACAAGGAGGGTCTATCAATTTTCCTTTCCACTAGTAATAATATGAACATAATCTCTGTCTCTTCTGCACCGTCACTACCATCAGCATTACATTTTCTGGCTTTTGGTTTGCTTTTATCTTTGCCAATAATTTTAGAGACAAAAACAAGGAAGGTCATATTGTTGTCTTAATTTGTGTTTCTTGACTACCTACTGGTGACTTTGAACATTAATCATACTGGATAATTCTTCAGTTTCTCTGTGCATTTTTCCATTAGAGCAACAGTGATTTTCATATTGATTTAAAACATCTCTTCATCTATTAAGAACATGGAGCCTCTGTCTTTTTTCTGCAAATATTTTCTTCTTTAGAGT
>CM052443.1:38159942-38182448 GCA_028533085.1 Varecia variegata
CATATTGTTGTCTTAATTTGTGTTTCTTGACTACCTACTGGTGACTTTGAACATTAATCATACTGGATAATTCTTCAGTTTCTCTGTGCATTTTTCCATTAGAGCAACAGTGATTTTCATATTGATTTAAAACATCTCTTCATCTATTAAGAACATGGAGCCTCTGTCTTTTTTCTGCAAATATTTTCTTCTTTAGAGTGTAACACCTCTTAATTGTATTTATCTTTTTAGATGTACTAAGTTCTAAATTTATGGGAAAGAATGTTTAGAGGAAAATAATTGGAAACACTATAAACATCCTATAATAAGGAATAACTAAACAAAATGCAGTGTACCCATCTGGCTGGGATGTTACTTATTGATGAAAAACATGTTTTTATAGGCCGGGCACGGTGGCTCACACCTGTAATCCTAGCACTCTGGGAGGCCAAGGCGGGAGGATCGCTTGAGCTCAGGAGTTCGAGACCAGCCTGAGCAAGATCGAGATGCCCATCTCTACTAAAAAAAAAAATACAAAGAAATTGTCTGGACAACTAAAAATATATATAGAAAAAAATTAGCTGGGCATGGTGGCGCATACCTGTAGTCCCAGCTACTCGGGAGCCTGAGGCAGAAGGATTGCTTGAGCCCAGGAGCTTGAGGTTGCTGTGAGCTAGGCTGATGCCACGACACTCTAGCCCGGGCAACAGAGCAAGACTCTGTCTCAAAAAAAAAAAAAAAACCCAACAACAACAAAAAAAATGTTTTTATAAAAGTAAAATAGTCATATGCCTTTCCACCTAATATTAGATAGAAAAGTATATAATTATATATAGAGAGTACAACTTCAATTTAAAATATATACTCAATTAAAAAAAACTGAAGGTAAATTCACAAAATTATTAGCAATGTTTATTTTGGGATTATGAAATCATAGGCACTTTTTATTTTCTTCTTTAAATATTTCTGTGTTTTCCAAATCTTCTACAACAAACATATATTTGCAAATAAGAAAAAAATGTGCTATTGTTAAACACCACCAGAAAGTGTGTATTTGGGGAATATGTTACATTCTGAAGCTTCTGTAACTCCCAGAGAGAACCAAGGCCCAGGCAGTGGCGCGTCTCTCCCAAGGTGACCCGGCAGGGCAGAATCTGCAGCCCTGCACTTCCAGAGAGTTGCTTAGCAACCCCCAACTCTCAAAAACTGTATTCCCACACCCCACACACAGGACGCATGGAGATAAGCAGGCAGTGTCTGTAAAGCTGTAGGAGAGTAATCGCGTAAGAGATGGGACCTGGGCTGCAGATTCCCAGAGTCACCCGTGTCCTCATACCTAGAACATCTCCACAACCCAGCATTTAGCAAAAGGGGCCAATGGTGCCTCTAGGTTATCAAGGCATGTAAGAGTCACATTTCTCATTGACCCCTGGGGGAGTTCATAACCCGCTAATCCCAGCCCAGAGCATTCTTGGAAATGCCCCCTGCCTAAGCCAGTGGCTCTGAGTTCTAAGCCAGCAGTGTGTCACAGTCATTGGTGAGTGAGGCCCAAAAGTTATTTAGGGGTGTGCGTGGCTGTGAGATCTTGGGGCCTGCGGAGCATTCCTCACCCCCACCCCCACACGGGAGGTGGCTCTGTATGCACTGAGCGCAGGTTTGGTGGCATTCATGCCTTTCCCTTTGCAGAATCCTGGCCGTCTCCCCTCCTCCTACTGCTTTCCAGTTTTCTGAGAAGGGAGAAGTCCCAGAGCAGGCTTCCACACTCCAGGGGCCAGAGAACCTTCTCACTGTTCCCTGCTCCGCCCCCTAACTCAAGGGCAGGGAGCTGGTGGCTGAACCTGCCCAGCATCTGTGTCAGTGGCTTCTTTCTGGGTTCAGCAATGGCCAACGAAAGGGTCCAGCTGGAGACGGGGAAGGGGTGGAGGAGGAAGAGCATCTCCCCACCTTCCTCCCTGCTAGTAGAGGATGCATCTTGTCCAGGGCTCCAGCTCCTGCAAGATGGACCCACTGTGGCCCTCACTTCTGCCAAGTGACCTCAGCCCCCACACTCAAGTAATACCACCTCCTCCTCCTGTCCTTCCAGCCTGGGGTGGCAGTGGCTTCCTGCTGGAGCTAACCTCTCGGCTGTGTCACTGTCCCCTATTTGGTTCCTCCACCTGCAGAACTAACTCCTGGCATTGCAGTCCCTCTGCTGGGAATGCTCAGAGCGGATCCTGTTTCCCTGGTTGGATACTGACCCTGGCAGGAATAGTGGCTACCATCCCAGTGACCTTCTGTCCTGTTTTCAGCTCAAAGGTCCAAAAGTGGAAAGAAATTGGTTCAGACTGAAAGAAACCACTTTGTGGCCAAGGAGGCCTTCCAGTGAAAATCCACCTGGCAGCTGGCTGAGCCTTTCTCATGACTGGAGCGTTCAAACCCACACGAGGCTGCAGAACACCATTGTCATGCTGAGTCACCGCACACTTGGGAACTCTTTATAACCTACCTGCAAGGCTGGGGCAAGACATGGTGGCCGACCATGTGTTTTTAAGCCTGTCAAGACTTTTCTTCCAAGAAGTCTAAGAAACCCTGGAAAAATCCATTCTGTAGCCAACTGTATGGAGACTTTTGTCAGAGTTCAATGCCACACAACCGCCCCTGAAGAAATTCCCCCTGGGGAAATCACCTTTGGCACCTTCCCAAGTAGCTGGGTCGGAGGTAGTTCAGAAAAGGCTCCGTGTGAGCTCATGGAGAAGGAAGGAAGGTGGAGGGTGTCAGGGAACCGTTCGTGGTGGCCGAGCCAGGGAAGGCCTCCATCGGCCTGTGGCATTAGTAGTCCTAAGAGCCATACTTCAGAGACCCTGGCCACGCCAGCTCTGGGAGGCACCAGGGCTACAAGGGGAGGCCTATTCTGTGACTTCGAATCCCCCGGATTAGGAGGAACAGCAAGTGCGTGATCAAATGAGTTTCGCGGCAAGTAAAGTGCTCTGCTGACTGAAGAGGTTTGAAGCCCAGGCCCAGAGGGCACATTTGTCAAGCTCTCAAAAAATAGAAGCCAGGATCAAAGCAGAAACACTTTCCAAATATAAACATTTGTCACCTACATTTACTTTTGATGTGCCCCATTTTGAATACATTGCTCCTTTATAAAACAGACAGCTTAATCTTTCCGTACACACACTTGGGTCCTTCACACGGAGCCCAGGGACGATTTGGGGTGGGTGGGGGAAGTGAGAAAGGAAGTTCCAGCAGGGCAAAATAAAAGTGAAGAGGAGGAGAAAAATCCGTCCAGAAGAGCGACACAGGAAGAGAAAAGGAAACCAGCGTTTACAAGCCCCTGGCATTAATATATTACCTCATATTTTCCTGCAGATTAGCTCTGGAAAGAGGGCATCATTACTCCCATTTTGTAAAGCACTGAGGTCAGTCACGTGCCCAAAATAGCACAGGCTTTCAAGAGTAAAGCCGGAATGTCCTTGCTGCCCCCTGCAACAAGCAGCCTCGTCATCTAAGAAAGGCAAGTGACCTCAGGTCAGCAGAATGGCCATTGGACACTTGGTGTCCACTCACGAGTTGTGTGTGCGAGGGACCATCTGCCCCAGAGCTGGAAAGCATCTCTGTGTTCCTCTGAACCAGCTCCTACCTGAGACCTGCTGCCCAATTCCAGAAGCACAGGGCTTTGGTTCTACTTTTGAAACCACCCAGCTCTGCTACAAGTTTCTACAAAAGTGCACAAAGGATGACCAGGTGCAGTGGCTCACACCTGTGATCCCAGCCCTTTCGGAAGCTGAGGCGGGAGGATTGCTTGAGGCTAGGAGTTCAAGACAAGCCTGGGAAATATAGCAAGATCCTGTCTCTACAAAAAATTTAAAAATTAGTCGGATGTGGCATGGTGTCACGCGCCTGTAGTCCCTCAGGCGCAGCTATTCAGGAGGCTGAGGTGGGAGGACCTCTTGAACCCAGAAGTTCAAGGCTACAGTGAGCTATTTTTGGACCACTGCACTCCAGCCTGGCTGAAAGAGCAAGACACTGTCTCAAAACAAAACAAAATAAAATAAGCCTGTACCTGCCATCTACCTATGGCATGACCTGCCCCTCACCTAGAAAGCCCTTTCCTTGTCTGCCCAAACCCTACTCACTCTTGGGTGCTCAAGGATCGCCCTGTCCACAAGGTCCTTCAACATGCCAGCTCCCATGGGCCACCTGCTCTCCATTGAATTTCTGTTGTCTTATGTTTGTTCCCAAATGGTTTTCACGGATGAGCCCTTATCCTTTAACTGGACTGTAAGTGCCCTGTGACAATTAGAGCAAAGGCAACAAATTTCAGCAAGGGGTATGGGCCATTCCTCTCTCAGAGACCGGCTGTGTGTCTGGAAGCCAGCGGGGAGTTATTGCTAAAAGACAGAACAAACCAGAATAACGAAGCCTGGGGCGGGCTCTGGCCCGAGCAGTCACTGCTCACGGCACCTGGCTTCTCCTCCTGGCTGACCTCTGTCGCAGACCGTGAGCCCTGAGAGCCTCACTTCCCCAAAGAGCAAGAGGCAGAGCTAGGACCCAGAAGGAGAAAGATGGGGCAGAGTTCGGGAAGGAGCTTCTCCCAAGCTGTCTCTCCAACAGGAACTGGTTCTGCCTTCCCCACAGGAGAAACCTTACTACCTTTGCTTCCGCCCAACTGGGCATCAGCCTTCGGATTCATTTAAAGGCCAACCCAGAGAGATTTACACTTCCCTAGCTGACATATTCCTCTCGATGAGATTGTGAGATACGTAATTATAACAAGAGATCAGGTTTAATTTAGGAAATTTGGTCATTGTTGAGCATGGTAAATCATCTTTAAAGCAAACACACTTACAGTCTTCAAGATAAAGTTCATTCCCCTGTGATGAGGTCGTTTCGTGGAATGCTATGAGGTCCCAGGCAGGGTTTCAAAGCCGTTAAGTTACACTAGGTGAGATAGAGCTGCTTATAGCCGCTGGGATTTATGGGAATGTTGGCACCCAGGTGACACACTGGATAATCTTTAACAGAGGAAGTCTGACTGGTGCCTGCTCTTTGTTCCAACTGCACTTTCATATTTGAGAACCCTTGTGATATACTTGCTATTCACAGTCGCGTTTCAGACTGTCACAAGCGTGGCCTGGCGTGAGATGCTGAGCAAACAAAGCTCCCCCTGCCTGCGTCGCCCTCCCTGAAACCAAGCAAGGCACGGGCAGAATTTGCTGTCCACTCAGTAATATTTTGCAGAGGCAGTGGGTTGCATTTTCCAAAACCTGTTTCATATGATTTGCTTATTTTCAAATGCAGGTAAAACATGATACATTTGGGGCTTAGAACACGTTTTACAAGTTCAGCTGCTGTTGTCACACAACGTGTCTCTTGTCTGTTCGGGAGCACATAAACTCACCCCCAAGTCCCAGGTGACTCATTCAGACAATTTCTTAAAAACTGTTAATAGAGCTCAGTCTCGGGGGGTTGGGAGGGGCATGGGCAATATACTTAACCAGAACGGTTGTACCCCCATAATAAGCTATAATAAATTAAAAAAAAAAGAAAAGAAAAAAAAGAAAAAAAAACTGTTAATAGAAAAGGACTCAGAAGACAAGAAGGTGTCTTTGTAACCAAGAGAAGATCTTGGAAAAGTGCCCGAGATACCAACCTATTGGATTTGAGAGCTTTGAGTCTTTTTCTCCCCAGCAGTGAAAAATGCTTTGAGATATGCAGCGTGTACACATGATTGGGTGGTGAACGACTAGGCCAACCATTACTTTTCTCCTACACCTTACCTAATGCCGACCCTATGTTATCAATGGCCACAACAATGTCCCAAATCACTCTGATGTCGTTGGCTTTCTCCCAATGCCCCTCTGAGGAAGATGAGGGTCTAGTCCCCAGCGTGAAGCTGCTGGTGAGCACATTTTAATTGGGTTACTCAATTCCTTTTGTCACATTAGTTATCTGGGAGTCCTCTGGAAGCAGGGACTGTATTTCCAGTACTACTCTGGCACCAACCCACAGGATGGGCTCAATGACCGCTTCATGAATAAGTGATGGCAATAAAAGGCAAAGCACGGTTCTGCTTTGTTTTTTCACACTTGAATGACCCTTTAGCATCACTTCATGCAACAAACGTCTATTAACACATTGACTGCCACACTAGAAAAAATTTTTTTCCTTGGGGCCACGGTGTTTTATTACGAAAATAGAATAAAAACTTCAAAAACAAAACAATTCTTTCTAATTTAATGAAAAATTTGTTATCTTTTATAGTTTTCTGTGTGTGAGTTTTAATTGTAACAATAAGAACTTCAAACCAAATGCAGGGTTTTTCCCAGGGGCCACCCAGCAGGTAACATGTATGCTACAGCACAGCAGCGTGAGTTGCCTGCGCACCATGCGGCTCCCAAGGTAAAGAGCCGTTTGAGAGTTACATATGCTTCACGAGGCCCCCGGCTCAAAACTAGCATGAGTTAAATACAACTCACATGACAGTTAATGTGTGAAACACTCACCCTGGGGGTTAAATACTGGGATGCAGAAACAAATGAGACAAGGTCACTGCCCGCAAGAGCTCTGTGTGGGCAGGCAGACTGGTGAGCGGCTATGAAAGAGAAGCTACACTAAGTCCATGCAGGGAGTGGAAAGAATGGCTGAGCCACCCCTGTCTGGAAGGAGAATTCAGCTCAATTTGCCACCAGGTCTCCTGGGCCTGCAGGGGCTCACCCTTCTCGTAGTAGGGCGGGACTTTGGGAGGGAATTAGGACATGAGTGGAGCCCCCATGAGTAGGACTAGTGCCCTTATAAAGGGTCCCCAGAGAGTACTTTCTGCCCATGAGGACACAACGAGAAGATGGCCAGATCTGAACCAGACACTGAATCTGCTGCCACCTTGATCTCAGATTTCCCAGTTTCTAGAACTGTGAGAAATAAATTTCTGTTGTTTATAAGCCACCCAGTCTATGGTAGAACTCTGTCATAGCAGCCCAAATGGACTAAGACAGGCAAGAAGGGGGCAGAGAGCAAAATCTATAGATACAGAAACTTCTCAAGGACCAAGAATACAGTGAGAACCAGCATAGCCAAAATTCAGTGAACACTAAACTAGATGCCCGGGGCATTCATGACTTTCCCCAAATAACAACTTTTTATTGGTGAGTGACTTCGCTGTTAAAAAGAATAAAGGTCCTTAATGGAGATAGCTTAAGGATTTCTTTCCTAGGAAGCTTTTCATTAGACCACAGGTTTGATAGAAAAATGAGTGTATTCCCTATGTATCTTATGGGGCATAGGCGAGTCCTGAAATGTCATGAGATGAGGCTTTGTGCCTCTTCACATCATACACCTCCTGGGCTCAGTACCCTCATGTGCAGAATGAAGGATTGAGCCGGGTGATCTCTGAGGTTTCACATTTAATCTGTTAGCCTCTCTGCCCTGACAAATCATTTCCCCCAAGCCCTCTATCAGCAAAGCCCAACATTGGCTTTTCATTTAATCACTATTTATCTTCATCACCAAAGGCCTTTTTCAAAGAAAGAAAACTTACTAGGAAAGAAAAAGTAAGGAAAAAGGAAAAAAGACACAATAATCGCCTCACCCAGATATTTATTCATCATGGTGCTTTATGTATAGAGTGATTTTCTTGTTATATTTAGATTACAATCAAACTGTAAAAGAACTGTTATCTCCGTGTTCCTGCATTTTTACTTTAAGCTCTGAGACCTTTGTCCTCCTATATTAGAGAAGCTGTAAATACTATGAGAGAATGTTTACATTTTAAAAATCCATTTTCCTTGATCATTTGTAGAAGGAAAAAAATATCTCTGTACTAACACACCAATTCATCTTGACTTTGTAAGAACTGTTTCCCACAGAAATTACATTTTGCACAAAGCCACCTCCCGTTCAGTGACATTTCATTTCCCCCAGCTTTTGTTATAGTTTGTGCTACGTCTCTCCCTCCACCCTTCAATCTCTTCACCTTGACAAGTCCTTGCTAGAGCTGAAAGCACTCTCTGAGTTGGGAAGAAGAAAGACAGAACCTGTCCTTGTAAACCTGAGACAGACCTTGTAAAGAATGTGGAGCTTGGGAGTTTGCTGTGCTCGGAATTTGTGATCAGTGTAAGCATGGGATTTATTTTTAGCTTTTCTGAAAAATGGTCTTGGTATCCCTTTCTAAAAATTAAAAAAATCCTAATCTAGTTCTTAAGAAACCTAATAGCAGCTCTCACTTGGTCACTGGGAAAGCAAACTCCTTGCCAGAGAAGCCTGTGAGGACCAGCAGAAGGTCAAGTGAAAGACAAGCAGGGGAACCGAAGGGAGACGTCTGGCAAGAGTGTTCAGGAGGATTTTGGCCGTCCCGGGAACAGATCTGTGGAGGTCTGAACCTGTGCTCCACACATACTCGCACGAGCTGAGCGGGGAACCCTCCAGCAATTTGGATCTGAATGTCAGCTGACACGTGTTCACTTGGAGAGTGGAGACAGCAGAGGCAGGATAATGGTGAAGTCATCATAACTCAGTTGTCAACTCAGATCTTTGCGTCTAAGGAAGCCACTCATCCATTACCAGGGCAGTTGGAAGAATTTGGAGGGCAGCCCTATGTGACATGCCCTCACTGCAAGCTTCCTTTCATTCTGCAGTCTCTTCCCAAACTTCTGTAGATGTCATGCCTTACAGAGCCTCCATAGGTCAAAATAAATATCTTTACTCACATCCAGAAAAAATCCACGTGCAGTTCACACAGCCAGGACCATCTTCAAGACCCAATTCATGGAACCATGTTGTTTCATGTGACCATATGGAAAGCACTGCTCTTAGAAAAGAGGAACAAGATTCGGCCACGACCTGTGTGTAAGACGCGAATAGTTACAACAGTGTATAGAGTGAGACGGCTGATAAATGAATCCGGCACACATTCGATGTTCAATAAATGCTTACTGAATGAAGAATAATCAAATGGTAAGAAAATATGTATCTTAGAAGCTCAAATGAGAAGGGGCTTATTTCTAACTGGGGACACCCAGGAGTTGACATTTGAATTTGATTTTTTGAATTTATGATTTTTTTCAGTAATAACAAGAAATCCACTCTGTGTCACAGAGAATGTAAGGAAAGAGGAGGGACTTAAAATGTGCAAGTTTATAGCAGAATGGCCGGTGGTCTGTTGGGATAGAATATTTAAAGAGGGATAGTAGGAACTGGTTGGGGTTATGACAAGCAGCTTTGGGTTTGAAAAAGGAAGTTCCAGATGCAAAAGCAGTTGGAACTTGGGGGGACTTTTTTTATTTTTTAGGATAAAGCCAATGAGGTCCATCAATTGATCAACCTATTTGCAAAGCAGTATTCAGTTCGTGGCTTTGGTATCCTCATCTGTGTTGGCCTGAACCATCCCAAGTGCATCCCACGGCCCTCAAAACAACCTCAGAATTAATATTTGAGCCAAACTGGACTGACTGCCATCAGCGTGGCCCACCTCATGAAGGGTGAGTTATCAAGGCAAAAGAGAAAAGAATGCAGCCTCTTGGCCCAGCATGGAGAAGGAAAGGGAAGATTCAACTCCCCAACAACCCAGGGAAGTCCAAAAGCCCCTGAGGCTTCTGCTGAATTCAATCTAACTAATATTGTAGTTATTAAGAACTCACATCACTGGGCCGGGCGCGGTAATCCTAGCACGCCTGTAATCCTAGCACTCTGGGAGGCCAACGCAGGAGGATTGCTTGAGGTGAGAGGTTCAAGACCAGCCCAAGCAAGAGCAAGATCCCGTGTCTACAAAAAATAGAAAAATTAGCTGGGCGTTGTGGCATGTGCCTATAGTCCCAGCTACTTTGGGGGCTGAGGCAGGAGGATCACTGGAGCCCAGAAGTTCAAGGCTGCTGTGAGCTACGATGACACCACTGCACTCTAGCTTGTCTCAAAAAAAAAAAAAATTTAAAAAATGGAAAAAATAGTTTTTAAATAGAAAAAAGAAAAAGATATTTAAAAATTAAAAATAGAGAATCCACATGGAGATGGGTATCTTAAAAAGTACTCTTTCCTCTCTTACCCAACCTCCCCCCACTACCAGCACCAAATAAATAATGCATAACAGAGTGTGTGTGCTCTCTTTGGAGTGGCTGTTCCTCATATACGACCTAGAGGAACCCATGCATTTCTCTGATATTAAAGACCAACCATTCAAATCATCTCAGGCTTAACTTGTAAGCCACAGACTGTTCCGTGTGCCCAGGCACTGTTTTAGGGGCTTGAGCACACAGGGCTGAGTGTCCCGGCCCTGCCCTCAAGGACATCCAGTGGGGGACACAGACAGCTTCTCATGGTGCAAGGACTGTGGTTGGGGCAGAGAGGAGGGACATCCCCCCCCCCCACAGGACGGCCAAGCAGCCAGACAAATGGTGGGGGGCGAGTGGGGTGGCATTCATTCCAGGCAGAGGGGGCCACAAGACCCAAGGCATAGGAAACCTGACGGAGGACAGAGGAGTGACCTATTCCGGGAATCAGAAGCAGTTCAGTCACATGTGACAGAACTTGGAATGCCAAGGATGAGCTTCTTTTAAAAATGAGACTAGAGAAAAAAGCAGAGTGTCAACTGCATCTTAGCCAGTAGGAAGCCAACAGAGGTGGAGGTTTGTGTTGTGGAAAGATGACTCTGGGGTATGGGGGACGGATGGCTGAGGAGCACGGCTGGAGGCAGGAGAGCAGCGACCGGCCAGGGAGGAGACAGCAGGCAGATCCGGGCAGATCTGGCAGATCCACACAGATCCATTCATCTGACCAACAGAAATTGGTTATCGGGCATATCCAGGCACTGGGTTCATCAGGGATTGAGGGGTGAGTAAGACCAGCGGGGACTACGTTCAGGAAAAATGATTCAAAAATATTAAACAAATGGTCATACAAATAATTAGTTACGACCATGATTAATGCCAGGAAGAAGAGGCACAGTGTGCCAGGAAACAGATGACCAGGGGGACCGAGCCTGGTGCGGGCTACTGAGAAAGCCATACGCAGACTAGGACCAGAAGTTGGTCTGGCAAAGGTGCCGGGGTGTTGTGCCCCGCGGAGCAGAAGGGCGCAGTGGCGCAGGAGGGGTGCTGCTGCAAAACAAAGCACAAGCGCAAACGACTAGGGAAGGGGCTTTGTACTTCAGAGGCCGGCACAGCAGCGTAGCCCGGATGAAAGGGGCCAGTGGGCAAGAGTCCGCCTGAAGACGAGGCAGAGCCAGATGGGCAGGACCTCGGGCCATGTGGTCTTTATCCTGAGAGCAAAGGGCAGGTGCCATGGAGCAGCGGTCACATCTGATTTCTCCAGCTGCTCAATGAAGAGAACTCAGTGGGTTTCAGAAATATTAAGGAACTTGATGTGATCAGAGTTGGGTCTAGGACAGACACCAAGAAACAACCAGGAAGGCACCACAGAGGGTGAGAAGCAGGTGAAAGAGGTAGGGAAGCAGCACCTGGAGAGGCAGGAGAAACCAGGAGAAAGTAAGCACTAGAGGCCAAGGGCAGAGCGCTCAAATGTGAAGTCCGGTAAGATAGGGACTGAACGGGCTCCCTTACTCGATTTTGCCTGGAGCAAACGAGAGGTGACCTTGGCCAGACCTTGGCCCAGTATATGGGTGGATTCGAGCCAGATTCCAGTGGTTTGAGGTGTAAATGGAAGCGAGGAAGCAGAGCCAAATGTAAACAACTCTTGCCCCAAGCGGGGCAGTTAAAGGGATTGGAGAGACAGCTTGGTGGTTAACTGCAGGGTCCGAGGAGATAATGCTCGCGGAGGGCCTGGTAACTGCAGTGCTGGTCGTTATTAGAGCATGAAGTCTACCCACATCCACACCGCCAGCGGCTCTCCGAGTGCCAAGTAGGGCTTTATACTTGACACACACCAGCTCCTTTATTCTTCACCACAGCTCTGTGAGATAGGGGTTATGATTCCACCTGATAGAGGATAGAATGGAAGCTCAGAGAAGCGACTTGCCCGGGTTGCTACCAAGCCACAGACCCGGGATTAAGCCACATCCCTCAGCCTGGACAGGCCGAGTCGTGTCACATGCATGAAACTGGGATTCGGTCAGACGTGGGTTCAAATCCTGCCCTTGTCACTTATTACCTGTGAGTTTTTATTTTCACAGCAGGGGAAAAAATGAAGAGAATAAAAGAAACCCATAGATTACATAGAGATAATTTAATCATGGGGTCACATGGAAGGATGTTTATAAAGCATTCTGCCCAATGCTGATACAATAAACACTCAGGAAATGGTGGTTATTAGCATCTATGTTGTCCGCCACCTCCACCCCGTCACACACCTGCTCATGAACCTGAACCCAGACTTCCTCTCCGACAGCACAACTGGCAAGAACTTAGTGCATCACAGGGTCCACCACACCTGACCCAGGAGCTGTTTAAACTCAGACCCTGCTGGCCACCTCCATGGGTGATTTCAGGAAGTCCCCTGACTGGAAGGGTCTCCTTCCCCATCACCTTCTCCATTGGCAAACCATGACCTTGATTCTTGGAAAACCTTTCCCATCTTCCAGAATCCTCTATTTAAGTACAAGACAAGCAGCCCTGAGAAGGATCTGTTAAAGCAGGACATTGACTCTGGCAGACAGAAAACAGGCAGAAGGCAGAGAAAAATAAACTATATCAGTGCTAATAATGGCAGAGCTTTGAGATCACTGATTCTAACCGTATGCTCCCCTCATTGGACCTTGGTGTAATTCAGCACTAGAACCACTCTAGAAAATACAACATAAAAATCAACAATTCTCCTCACTCTTTTCTACATCCCATGCCCAGGAATGGACATGGTCTTCCGCTTGGTGTGTATCCTTCCAGACCTTTCTGTGTACATACAAAACATTTACATGCAGATGTTTGAGGACGATACTGTTCACATTTTTCTCCAGTTCACTTTCTTTGGTTGATACCAAAGACATCCTCCTGGTCAGAAACGCAAACGTCTTCCCTTCTTACTAACAGCCGCACCGTCTTCTGTAGCATCAGTGTCTCTGGGTATTTTAACTATCAGCTCCAACAGTTTGATCTCAAAAACTACATTTTCTGGATACCATCTTGTATAATATTATTTTGTGAGGTAGAAGCCTAGACGTGGAATCATTTGGTCTAACTCTGTAAAAGCCGTTAGCACAAATTGCCCTGCAGACATGCTTTCCTTTCCTTCTCAGTCTGGAACACGAGGACTCCACGGTACACAGATACAACTGTGATCTAGCGCAGCCTATTCAGGAAAACAACTGAGCCAGCCAAAGATGATTACATTTCGTTGATATCACTTTGTTTAAGAAGGCACCTAACACATGTTAGGAAAGATTTTTATAAAAAATGACTCAGGAGCAATTACTGAGCTCCTGTATTTTGCCACCTCTGTAAGGTGCTGGGGATAGAAAAACAAAGAAGACACCGTCCCTGTCCCTGCTTGTTCACAGACTGGAAGAAAAGGCAGAGACCGGTCGCCATAGGACAGTGGTGCAGGGGCTGGGGGCAGATAAAGACAGCCAGCGATGTGGAGCAGGCCCGGCGTGAAGAAATTTAGATGCACGGGACAAGGAAAGAGAGAGGGAAGAAGGTGGTAGATCCTCAAGGACTCTAAATGCCATATAAGGGCTTTTTATACCTTTTCCCATAAACTATAGGAAACTCTTAAAAGCTGGGGAATGACATGCAGATTTCATTTTAGAAAACTCCCTTTGGCTACAGGGTAGAGAATGGATTGAAAGGAGGCTGCCTAGAGATGAGAAAATGGGCTGAGATGTCCCCGACTTCTGCATATAGGGACATGGCAAGGGTCCCTGCAGCCTAATTGGAGAGCTTTCAAGGCAGAAGTATGGGATGGATTTTGTGCCTTATTCCACTGGGAGATCGGAGCAGAGGGGGTAGAGATGTGAGAGGTAAGAGTTTCTGAAGGTCCCTGGGGAATAGACTGATATATATATACATATATATATATATATACATATATATATATACACATATATATATATATATATATATTTTTTTTTTTTTTACTAATGTTGTGGACTGGTGAAGCCAGGTCAGGGAGGAGGTATAGTAGATCCCGCAGTCAGCAGAAAAGAAAATCTTAAGAGGATGTGACAGGGACTACATCTTAGGGCATCGCCTTGGGGTGAGGACGGTCCTTGTGGGAGACATAAGTCTGACTTGGCAATTCAGGCCCTGGGGGGGCGCTGGCCTGGGGCTCCTGAGGTCCTCTCTGAACTGGGCCGTATGTGTCGCTCTAGCAGATGGCCCTCTCTGCCTCCCTTTACTCAGTCTGTCATCCCTTTAGCAGGACAGAGGGCCTGAAATGCCCACCACCTTTCTGGAAACAAAAACTACAGCAAAATAACAGCTGAAGTTTTCCAATATAAGAGACCATGACTATGACTTAAGGCTGTGGTCCCCAACACCTGGGCCAAGGATGGATACTGGTCCGTGGCCTGTTAGGAACTGGGCCACATGGCAGGAGGTGAGCAGTGGACAAGCAAAGCTTATTTACAGTAGCTCCCATCACTCGACACCCCCCCCATCCCAAGTCTGTGAAAAAATTGTCTTCCATGAAACCTGTCCCTGGTGCCAAAAAGGTTGGGGACCAATGACTTAAGGGGTTTGGGTAAAAGATGTGTTTAAGCCCCACGTATTTCACTGTCACATATATTTTAAAGGAACCTGTGGACGCCCACTTTTCTGGGACCCAACTCTGAAAAACAGTGCCCACAACTCACTTCAAGGACACATGGGCTTCTCAGAGAACCCCAAACCTGAAGTTTTTCCTCTGCCCCCAACCTAGTCAGACACTTGTCTGAGCCCGGGAATGAGCTCACACTCCAGGGGTGTAATTCAGTATCACACCACCAAGAAGGATCACAGGACACCCTCCAGCGTGGGCCAAGCACTTCAGTGCACTCCAGAGACTAACAGAGGCCAGCATTGTCGTTCCCCTCCCCCAAAAGGATCAATATGAGCCCGTCGGTGTAAACAGATCCTCCTCTGCTCTGATGAAGGCTCACAGGAACATCTAAAGGAGAGTTAACAACGCCACTTTGTGTGGCTGCTGGCATGGCGCCATCTTGCTTCTCCCTCCCAGGAGGGCAGGGAACAGTGCCGGCCGCATATTTGTGCATAAGCCTCGCTACACATTTGGGAAACGTCCACGAGCTATTTGAGTAGTTCATTTGGGGCTGCAGGTTCACCCCAGGCAGAGGCAAAAACCCACCTAATGTCACGGGTATTATCTCTCCTCTCTACAGGGACCAGGAATATTTTAAGGCAGGTAGACCAGGGTGTGGTCTCCGTTGAACGAAGGGAAGCAAAAACAGATGAACCAGGGGGGCTGTGGGGCGGCACTGTGTGTTCTTTTCCACCCCACGGACCTTGAACCTCACACAAAGACCCTCCTTCAGGCGGCCAGCCTGTGCCAAGGCGGTTCTGTTTTCACACCTCTGTTTTGAGATAAGAGGTAATGCTTGGGAATCACATAACCGAGTTGCGAAATGAACCCGATCAGCTAAAATTGACCATTTTAGGTGCCAAAGTGGGAGCAAGCCTGGTAGATGCTCAATGGGGCTCCTGTTTCCTGCCACCTCGCCCAGAAGCGACATTTCTATCAGCCTCCAGTTGGCGAAGGCTGAGAGAGTCCCGGGACTTGTGCTCAGTCAAGTGCACCGACTTTCGCTCACCGCCTTTTGGAAAGCACTGGGGTTAGCCGACACCAGGAAGCCCGCCTCTGACCCTCCCAGCAGCCTGGCAACTGCTCCGTTGGCCCACAGCACCTGTCAGGAGCTCGACTTCCCAAAGCTTGAGGGTTTTAGGGGATGAAAGCTAAATGTTGAAGGACCTCTGGTCTCCTAAGTATGGCACCCGCAGCTCAGAAAAACATCATGTGGAAGGATGCTGTGCACTCCCCATCTATGCCTGATGCACTTTTTGAAACAGGGGTGGGAGGATGCCCACATCCAGACGTGTAAGCAGAAGCGTAGGGAGATACATCCTTGGAGAGACCAGCGTCTCAGCTGATCTTGCCCACATTGCTGATTCAGTCTAGTCCTGGTTACAGCTCTGCTCGGGCTTCGCCTCCTCTGGGCACCACAGCTGCCTGCCACCCCTGCCTGGCTCCTCTCCCTGCCAGCAGGCTTAGGAGGCTTCTAACCAGCAGGTCCCAAGCTGGCTAAGTATAGTTCGTCGTCGCTGATGTGGTAATAGTGTCAGAGTCATCATCGCCAGCACTCTCGTTGAGCTGAGATTGCCATCATCACTTCAGAGACCTTGGGCTCAGAGACGAGGCCCACACATCCCCCACAATATCTTGCTTTGACCAAGGACATGTGTTGAATGAATGAATGGGAAAGTGGGTGGATGAAGAAAATCTTAAAGAAACGGCTAACTCCTGCCTGGGGCTAAACTGAACATGGCTTCTCTGAGTTGGGAAAGGGGTGTGGGGGGCAGGGGTAGGGAGGTGGATTTAAAGCTCCTTGCAAACATGGTGCCGCTGCCGCTAGTGCAGCAACAAGTAGGTACCAGCCGGTGTCAAATTTAGACAGGAAGTCTGAGGGAGACTCCGAAGGTTGATTGCAACTGACGCCTGCCACTCAAGAACAAGTAGCAAAGAGCGACAGAGCAGCTCTGCCTCACCTCCTTTTCTCCCGGGCTCTGTGGTCTTGACCACGGCTCTTCCCCGGGTAGAAGGAAGCTTTGCCACGGTTGTGCCACTCTCACATCATTATTCCCTCTTACTTGGTAGAACTTGGTGGAACTTGATTCTTCTCTCCATTATTCCAACAAACATTTTACAACACAGACTCTATCTTTGCTTAACACTACCTATCATCATTATTATTCCACGGATTTCCTGTACTGAAAGATCCTGTCTACCAAACACAGTGCATTTATTAAGTAATACATCTTTGAAATCAGTAGAGATGACCAGTGTCACTACATTGGGTAGATCCAATTTGAGCCCAAAGGACCTGAGTTTCTTTAACTTGTGCATCCTTATTTCAGGTCAATGCATTAATTTTGTTTTTCCATTTGTAATATTAAAATGGCTTAGAGAACCACCCCCACCCCTGTCCCGCCAGTATTACCTAGAGATCCCAAGTTAGAACTAAAGACAATGTATTGAGCTCCTCCTAAATGAGTGAGGTTTAGGGAGCTTGCAGAATGGGAAAATCCTTTTCTCCTGGTTTTCTGTGATAAAGAAAGCTAGTGGGCTCAGAGACAGATCTCATGGAAAACCCAGCTCTCCAACCTCTGATTTGAGGTTGACCAAATCATTTTTTATATATCAAGCCACCGTCTCCCCACCCAACAAGAACCAAGCTGAAGAGGGTCCCACAGAGGTGTGCTGGCTTTGCTCCTGTGTGCCCTCAATGGGCCCCCTTGGCCCACCTCACTCTAGAAGAATGTGTGCCTCAGATGGGGGCGGTTAGCATGGCAACATTTAAGGCCCTCTATTATCTCACCCTAACCTAACTTCCAGAGGATCTTATCTCTCCCACCCACCCTCAGGCATTACTTATTTTGCAACCAATGGTTTGGAGAAATCAGGGCCTGCAGCTGGGGTTAGACAATAGCGGGGAGGGGAAGGTTCAGAATTTCCGGGGAGCAGTGGCTGTAGCTTGAAAAGCATAGTATGATCATTTTGTATGCGGGAAATGAAAACAAGTGCCTATGGAGGTCCGATATAAATTACAGAAAGAAAAGCTTGATAACATCTCGGCTAATGGAGATCCACGCAAAATAACCCAGGGCCAGCCCAACTGGGGGAGTAGATGGGAAGCCCCAGGATTCTGTGTATAGGGGAAGGGCATGAGACCCTCACGGGTATCCAAAGGGGGCATGGGTTGAAGGGGGCTGGGTGCAGCACAGACCTGTCTCAGGCTCACTCCAGCCTCCGCCACTTCCACCAGCCCACAGGCGACCCCAGCTCCAACCACCTCCACCAGCTCTCCGAGACCTCAGACGAGAGGCCCTCGGTGTGCGTGCGCTGCCTGGGTCCTCGCTCTCAGCAGCGCTAAGGAAGCCACTGTTACATTAATGTTGGTAGCTGGGCTTCTTAAACTGACATCTCAAAAGTCCCCAGAATAAGCTCAAACTTTTTAAATGCTCTTATAGCACCCTTTTCCCTTTGTAGCACTAATTTCAATAATTAAACTTTTTTATACACGCATTTGTTTAAGGTTACTCTTCCATCAGAAGGCAGGGACTGTTGTGGTTTTGATCGTCAGTATAGCAGAGACAGCAGCTACTGTTTATTAAGGGCATGCTCTACCCACTGTGTGTGTGAGGAGCTTTGCATATGCTGCTTCACAGCAGCCCTATGAATTAGATGTTATTCCCACTTCAGTCTTAGAGAGGTTGCCCAAGGCCGCCCAGCAATATGTGGACCCGAGACAGGAGCATCACCCTACCTGGTCCCAGAGCCTTTGCGCTTTTCTGGGTACCTCCCGCCTCAGCCCCTTGGCGGTGTAATACTGCGTTTGTTAGGTGAACGAGTGAATGAATCAATGGCACGTAACATCTAACAATATACCATCTGCATTCCCAGTGGGAACTGTGTCACTTCCAGACTGTTTTTTTCACCTCTCTTATTTTATTAACTTTTTTCAGATCCCTGTTCCTATTCCTTTTCCCTCCATAGGTACCCACCCCCCAAGAATACGGATGCATCCTTGTAAAGTACGTTGTGCTGTTTTGCTTTCATATTTTTAATCTACCTTAATAATACAGCGACAAGAGACCTTGTTCTGTTTCTCACTGTTTAAACCAACACTGTGCTTTTTGAATAAATGCTGGTGTATCGATATCAAATTCCTGGCTTCTAAATTCTGGACAGAACACCATAGTTTATACTCAACAACATTGAGTTATTTTTTCCCCTAGTTAGTGTTTGACACCTCAGGTGCCTCTGCTCCCCACTGTCACACACTACGCCCCACACCTCTCAGTCCCTCTGGGGCAGGCTGCATTTCTGCATGAGCACGTCAGGCAGGCTGCAGCTGGGGAGGTGAGGTCGGAAGAGCAGGCCGCCCTCTTCCCTCCACACCCTGGACTGCGACAGGCAGGGTAAGAACTGGACCACTACTCCCTTTTAGCTTTGTGCCCTCAGAATCTGAGTCTCCAAGTATACTTTTGGAAAGAATCTTCTACGGCATGGTTTGGTTGTCCCTTTTTTATGCATATAAATCTGCCCCATCCAACCTATTGAGCGCCCCTGTCACTTAGTGGTTACGTGGGCAGATTCTGGAGACAGAGGGGCCTGGGTTCAAATCCCAGCTTTACCACTTACCAGCTGCGCTCAATTTCACAGCGTCTCAGTGCCTCATTTTACAGATGGGAAAACATCTGTAAAATGGGAATGGAAATAATAATAGTTCCCACCTCACAGGGTTGCTGCATTTAGAACAGTTCTTGGGGCAGTAGTAAGCATTTAATGAACATTGGCTGTCATTGTTTAAAATACATATAGCGGCCATATAGAGCCTACAGAACCATATATGTAATTTCTGATACTGTTCAAATAGAAAAGTTAAGATATTAAAAAGAAAATGAAGAGAAACAGAAGATGTGTCTGGTTACACCAGAGTAATTCTCTTTGTAATCTCTAATGACAAGGCTGTTACAGGCCCATTTCGGTTTGCTAAGACCAAACACTTAAGTATAAACAACAGAACCCCAAAGAAATCTGCTCCCTTGCATCTGTCTGGCTCTGAGAGTTTTACAACTAACAGTTCTGGCTCCAGGAGGACCCTGCCGCTGCCCCTGGGCTGCAAGGTGGTCTTGGCTGCCGCCACTGGTTTTCCATATTGTTACGTCCCGACACTGAGCCCTTGAGAGTTTAAGCTGGATTCGCAAGAGACAGGGCCAGCCCTTGGGAGCTCGAGGGCTGACGCTGGCTGCAGAGAAGATCTCCTCCTCTTTCATGTTGTGTGGCAGCCTTGGTTTGGGCCGCATTTAGGAGGCAGCTCTGGTGGGGCTGAAGCTGGAAATTTATGGCTTGTTTGTCCTGGACCATGCAATATTTTTTCTCGCCTTGAAGATGAAAGGGTTACTATTCCCCACACTTCTCTGTCTCCTGCATTTTGTAACATGAAGGCTTCTGCAGTGTCCCTTTTATTTATCGGCAGCATTAACTTCTAAAGGATATGCTCATCTCCCTAACCAGCCATAGCTGAGGGTCTTGAAATATAAGACTCTAAATGGGCAATTTGATGGCTTCCTGAAAAGCTTCATGTCCACTCTGTCATGGTTCTTCCCACACCTACGACTATTGTTTGTACTATAAACTCCACGGAAAGACCTTTGAGTAGACACACTGCCTGCCACAAAGCTATAAATCCCTGGAGAGTAGGGTTCACCTCCTGTATTTCTTTCATTTGTCTACAGAGCCTAGCACAGTGCCTTGTATGTAGTAGATCCTCAAATATTTGTTGGTTGATAAGATTCTGAGACTTAGATCGGACTGAATGGACAACATTTGTCTAAGGAAAAATGAATGTTTTTTTAATACAAAACCCCTTCATTCTCCTTATCAGGAATAGTCCAAATTCTAATTTACACTGAAATACTTCAATGCAAAAACTGCAGTGTCTGTAAAATACTTTATAAGGTTTTGAGTCTGCCTACTGAGATGAGTTTATTTGCTTATTTGTTCATCGACAAACACTCACCAAGTGCCCGTGTGTGTCAGACACTATTCTGGGCATTAGAGAAACAAAGATGGACACAGTCCCCGCCCTCAAGTCCACAAACTTAGAGGCGAGACCGGCAGGCGGGCAGGCAGTTGAACTATTGCAAGGGGAGCTCTTTCATGAGGGTGTCAGGGGATGCTCAGCAGGGAGTGGAGTGGCAGTTCTAAGGCTCAGGAGCAGATCCGCAGCAGACGTGACACCGCGTGGCAGCAGAACTACTTAGAGTCATCCTGGGAGCTGGAAGAATTAAAATTTCTACTTTAAAAATTATACAGGCCAGGCGCGGTGGCTCACGCCTGTAATCCTAGCACTCTGGGAGGCCGAGGCGGGCGGATCGCTCGAGCTCAGGAGTTCGAGACCAGCCTGAGCAAGAGCGAGACCCCGTCTCTACTAAAAGTAGAAAGAAACTATATGGACAGCTAAAAATATATATAAAAAAAATTAGCTGGGCATGGTGGCGCATGCCTGTAGTCCCAGCTACTCGGAAAGCTGAGGCAGAAGGATCGCCTGAGCCCAGGAGTTTGAGGTTGCTGTGAGCTAGGCTGACGCCACGGCACTCTAGCCCAGGCAACAGAGCGAGACTCTGTCTCAAAAAAATAAATAAATAAATAAAAATTATACAGTGTGCACAAATAAGTTATCAGAAAAAGAAGTATGCTGACAGGACATATCTCAGAGAGCTGTCATAAGGATACGTTTGTTTTGTGCGTGTGAAGGTGCTTCCAACCATGAAGGGCTACACGAATATCTGTACCATTGTAAAATGAATTAATTTCCCTATCTTCTTGCATTCCCTAAAGTTAAAACAAAGCGTTGAAGAGAAAAATCTAGACATCACATCATTCCTTTCAAAGTGTCTTATTTTTGTACAGGAGAACTTGACCTAGAGTTGGGCCAGACCTGAGGGAGGAGATTTGGATGTGGCCGACATTTGATACATTGACAGCAGCACTGTTTAATGTATTTAATCTACTCAAGCCATGAAGACAGAAGTCATGTAAACTGGGCTAAATGCTAATCAGATTGAGTGGAATTGCATTCGACACAGCATAACTGTTTGGAACTTGCCATCATCGACAGAAATAAAACAAGAGACTAGGCAGAAATGGCTTTAGGTACCAAGCCCGCATCTACCACTGCCAGTCAAAGAGACATGTGTCCTTTTTCTGGATTGAAACTGAAAGAGTCCGCATGTCTTATCCCAACATAGGCTTTTCTTGTTGCTGTTCCTCTCCGGGCCACTCCCAAAGATTCTTTGTGTCCCTTCCATATCGTGACTGAAGAATGAGTTCCTTAAAAGCAGGTCAGTTCTACAGCCAGCCGGGAGTAGAGAAAACGAAATACAGGCTTGAAGGCCAGTGAATTGCGTGTGCTCTCCACCCACTTTGGTTAGTTTAAAAAATAGTGAAGGATGAAGGGAAATGGGCTTAAATTAAATCAAATGGGTTTGCTATCGTGCCTCTGTTTTCTCCACTTCCTAATCCTTTTATAAATGCCACTGAGATGGGATTTGCTTTCAGACTGATTAAGTTGCTGAAAATCAGCAAAATAATAAGATATTTGTTGAAAGGGAATGTCTTATCTTGGCTGTTTGGTTTCCTTTCTAGTAGTGAGTGGATGGATGATCTGGCTGGAACCAGTTCCATCTGACACCTGGGGGTCTCCCCCGAGCATCTCAGAGGGAAAGACGACCTTCAAGGTAACCTGTCTATTTTAAAACGAGGAATCCAGGACCCAAAAGAAGACAGGTGATTTTCCCAGCAATTCAGTGGCAAAGCCAAAAATGGGACTCTTAACCAAAGAAGTTTTGGGATACGGAAGCTCAGGCTACCTCTACTTCTCTTTTG
>CM052443.1:38182948-38201862 GCA_028533085.1 Varecia variegata
CCCTAGACTATTACAGGGATACAAATGTTTTGGTTATCTGGATTGCTTTTGTTCCACCTGAGTCAAAGTTATAAGTGTGCCCACCACCCAGATAGTGTCCATTGTACCCGTTAGATGTGATTTCACCCATCCCTTCCTCCCCCCACCACCTGTTTGATTTCCGTTGTGTTTTATTTCCAACTGTGCACCATACTATCTATCCTAATTTTTGGTTTGAAAATACATTTTCCTGAAATGAATGTCATGTGACAAGGTGTGCATGTTAATATGCTTGAAAATCAGTGTGGAGGAGTGGGGAAAAAAAAAAGAAAGAAAGAAAATATACTGTCTCTAACCAGTTCTACCTCTGACTTGCACCCTGAGAAGTTTCTATACCACACATGCCCACTACTTCTATCCATCTAGTTGGAAGCCTGCTGTGGATGTGTAGTTTTGAGGGTTCTGTACCTGATATATTTTTTTTTTTTATGGAACACTTCACAAATTTACATCTCATCCTTGCGCAGGGGCCATGCTAATCTCCTCTGTATCGTTCCAATTTTACTATATGTGCTGCCAAAGTGAGCACTGTACCTGACATATTTACAACATGAGCCAACTTCATTGGCTGATATGTAAGGAGATTATGATGTACATTACGTGCATTTTTTCAAAAACAATCATATCCCCATGCAAATAATTTTTCAAGTCATCATTGGGAGAAATTCTTGGAAATTTTCAAGTAACACAGTTTTACTTACTTGGTATTATTGGTTTACAATCTGTTCTACACAAGTGCCTGCACAAAAACTTTGTTTTAACTAAAATATGTATCATACCCTTCCCTGTCTTTTCAAAGAGTGTGCTGAACATTTTCTTGATGATTATTATTTATTAATTATTATGATTATTATTAATTTAATAATGATTGTACTTCAACATTGCACAACATTTGCCTCCAAATGCTATTGAAATTCGTTGAGCTATTTTCCTTTACACTGACACTGAATTATTACGGGCTTTTAAAAAATGTTATGCTTCTTTTTTATAATTTTTTTTGCCTCTTTTCCTCAAGTTAGGCTACGACATTTAAAAATTTCTTTCCGTATTCCAATTTATAGCACCTACTTTGCTGCTGATATTGATAATAATAATATTAATAGCTATTCATTAGGCAGTTACTACATACTTGGCACTGTACTAAGCACTTCATGACTATTTCTTCATTTAGTCCTTACAAATTCACTATAAAGCAGTACTTGTCCATATTTACAGATGAGAACACGGAGGCTTAGAGAGAGAAATTAACTTGCCCTTGTTCACACAGCTAGAGGCAGGAGAAGCTCTGCTGTGCAAGCTCGGAGCTCATGCCATTGACCATTGTGCGGTACCGGTCCTCCTCCAGCCAGGTTAACAATCAAACTCAGTTACACGTTTCTGAACTAAGAGCTCCTATGCTCCGGGTGAGGATCTGTGAAGCTCTCCGTTAGTACAGTCTCTGAGCTCTAATGGGCGTCCTTTCTTCGCTGACTTCCTTGTCGTCCAGAATAGTTCGCATAGCTAAGATTGCTGAGAAAGGGAAGCTGGATCACTAACGTCCTATCTTCCTCTAGAGTAGTATCTTGCCCTTGTGCAGCACCTGTCCTAGAATCTGTCTAAAAACATAATTTAAAGCCCCGTATGTATTTTATAGCATCTCTGTGACACACTCCTGTTAGTAGGCATTATAACAGTTTTACAGATTTAAAACCAAACGCCAAATGAGAATTCACAAGAATCGTGGGCGTTCATGCTAACCCCAACACTTCTTTGACCAACCCATTGTCCCAAACTGCAGGGACCACTTGGTCCCCGGAAGCCCACGATCTGCTCAGATATCTTTAGGCAAATATTTGATCTCCTTTTCTTTTTCACTGTTTTCCCATTCCTTCCACACTGCTTATTGACAATGTGGGAGGCCCGACGCCGGGCGCCAGCGTCAGCTTCCTTCCCTTCCATGCGTCCGTTCTTGTGGAGTCAGAAGGGGACACGGGCTGATCGAAGGGGATGATGTTATATCGTCACCTTCTCAGCAACTGGCAACTCCATTCTTCTGGCTGTTCAGGCCAAAGCCCTTGGCGTCATCCCCAACTCTTCTCTTTCTCTCATGGGCTACCTCTGACCCACCTGTCAGAAAAGCCTGTCAGCCCTACAAACATACCCAGAATCCGAGCCCTCCCCATCGCCTCCGTGGGCACCACCCAGCCCACGCCATCCTCACCCTCCTACCTTACGGCAATGCCCCCCTGCCCCAACGGCCCCCCCAATCTGTTCTCCAACAATAGCCAGAGTAGCTCCTTTAAAAGTTAAGCCGGACTGCATCATCACCCCTCTGCTCAAAACCTTCCCAGGCCCCCCAGCTCATGCGAAACAAAAGCCGAAGTCCTTCTGAAGGCCTGCCCCTCCCCACCCACTCCGTCACCCCCTCCTTTCCAGCCACTCCAGGGCACCTGCTGGTGACAGTTGTATATGTATCTCTCCAGAGTTCAGTTTTTGTTTTCATTTTTTTAATGTCAAGCTTTTTCCCTGCAAATGAGCACTGAGATGCTGTACAGAGCTTCCCGGCGTCCCTCAGAAGCCCTGGCAGTGCCTGGCTTTCCTCACGCACCAGCAAAGGGGTCTGGCGCTTGGCCTCTCCCTGCCACCTGCACGGCCCCCACCTCGGCCCTGGGCTCCTCCCTGCACGCGGCAGGTGTGCCAGCCGCCAGGGCCTGCCCCTCCCCCGAAGGCCACAGCAAACACTGGTGGCGACAGTAAGGACACGTTTTCTTTTTCTGTTTGCTGTGGGTGGCAGAATGCCCAGTACCGGCCCAGTGCTGGCATTTTGGGGAGAAATTCCGGACTGAAGAGACACCTAGAGAAAAAGCGAGGCATGAAACCCCCGCCGGTTTCGACAGCGGCCTGCAGACGAAGGCTGAAGGCAGGCCGGGGAACAGGAGCGCTGAGGGCCAGCTCAGGCCAAACCAAGCCGGCTGAGAGAACGTCTGTCCTAGCAGAGCCGGGCATCGGGCGCTGGGCTCCTTCACAGGCCAGCCCACGAGGGGCCGATACCTGGGTGCCAGCACCTTCTGCCCACCAAGAACCAGCTCCTGCCCCTGCCTCCCCACTTCGCGACCCCCTGGCTAGGGAGGGGCTGGCCAGCAGCCAGACCAGGTCTTCCCAGTAATGTGTCTCAGCCCCATCACAGGGCACCCTGCACACAGTAGGCGCCCCATACGTGCCTGTCCCGCAGAGCCCCTCACTTCCAGCCTCCCTGCTCCAACCCCCTTTTCTTTTGAGCAGGGACCCAGGAGACCCACCCCGTCTGTTTTCTGAAGTCCCATTCCTCTGGCTGCACAAACGGCCACTTCCCCTTCTCCCCTTCCTGTCCTTCTGGAGGGACAAAGGGGCCCAGCTCCCAGAAACACTGTCTCCTGGAGTCAGGAGAATTCCTGGAATGGGCAGGGACGCCGCCTGAAACGGAGAAAGGAGAAGGCTAGGTGAAGGCAGAGGCAGCAAGGCCAGATCAAAGGGAGCCTGGACAGGGTCAGGCGTGAGGACGGCCGGCAGGGAGATAAATGAGGCTCCCGAGGGGTCAGCAGGGGGACAGGGCGCCTGCTCGCAGATGCGGTGACAGCGCAGGCGCAGGCGTGGACAGACGCTCCTGGCAGGGACACAATAGATGGAAAGATAAGAGGAGGTGTAAATTAATGGAGGAAAGGACCAGCCAGAGATAAGGGCATCTCCTGGTAATTAAAAACCTATAGTCTTGCCATCTCCAAGGCTGGTGGTGCCCCAATCTGTCCTGGTCCCAGGTGGGGTGGAAAGTGGGGCCCAGGACGGGGCAGAAATAGGGCCAGTTAATTATTAGCTTCCAGGGAGGAGGTTTAGGAGCTGACTCATCCTGGTCCCCAGGCAGGAGGAGTGCCTGAGCCAAAGTCACCCTGATGAGGAAAGTGACCTGACCAGCTCAGGAAGAGCCAGTGGTAATCTCGGGCTTCCAATAGGGATCCTCACTCCTTAGGCTGGCCAAAGTAGGCCCTTTTTCACATTTTCAGGTTTTTGTTGCTTGTTTTTGGTGGTGTTAGTTGTGGTGGCTGTTTTCAATTTTGGTTCTAAAATTCTGAGCTCTTTCTCAAATACTTATTGTACTTGAACTTGACCTTGCTAGTCTCACATTCAAAAAAGGTGCTTGATGGCATTTTCTAGCATTCATCTGCCTACTTTCAGAGCTGATTCCATAGCCCAGTGGTAAAGGCAATAGATTCTAGGGCCAGGCTTCCTGGGGGCCTGTCCTGCCTTGTCCCCCTGCTTCCTGTGTGACTTAGGGCAAGATGCTTGACCGCTCATCAGGTGGTTGTGTGCACCTGGGTCATAATAAGGGCTCAACAAGTACTAGCTATTATTGTTATTAATTATCATCATTTTAACTACTGTCACCTTTCCCCACAACCTGGGAGCAATGCCCTGAAATAAGCATAGATTTCTTTTCAAAAATCTTATTTCCTGTCTAAGAACTTGAGAGAGCTCCTACTCCCTGAGCACAGAGGCGGGTGGACTTCTCCTAAGACAGCGTGTCAGAGTGTAGTACAAAGGCACCAGTATTTCCAGTGTTAGTTGCAGGGGCCAGGGGAGGTGATTCCAGGCTCACCTGCCTGCTGTCTGTAAACCCCTGCATTCTTCCCCACGCCTCCCATCCAGCCCAGCACAGATCCTGCCTAGACGACCTCTGAAATAAATCCAGACTCCATCCATTTCTCTTCTTCTCCACTGCTGTGCCCCGACCCCATCAAAGCCACCATCATCTCCCACCTGAACTGCTGAAAAAGCCCCCTGACTATCCCCGACTCCCCGCCGACTCTGACATGGACTCTTACCTCCACTGCCCAGTGTGTCTTACATGCAGCATGTACAGTGACACTTTAAAAACTACGACCGCAGGGTTGGTCCGAGTGCAGTGGTGTTTACATTGTTCCCACTCCCACTGCTCCACTTGACCAGCCTAAAAAAAAAAATAAAAAAAAAAATGTAAAAATAAAAACTACGACCGCAGAAACTATGTCACTCTCCTGCTTAACCCCCACCACCAGGGCCAGTGGCTCCCCACTGCACTTCAGATAAAATCTCAAGTTCTTAGCAGGCTCAAAAGACCTGTGCGACTGGGCCCCTGCCCACCTCCACAATCTCATCCGGAGCCACGCTCCTCCTTGTCAACCACACTCCAGCCTCACCGGCTTCCTTTCAGTTCTTCAAACACCCCTTCTTCCTCTTCAAAGGGTCAACTCCTTTTCAAGTCTGAGCCTCAATGGCATTTCTTTAGAGAGGCCTGCCTGGCCGCCCTATCTAAATACCTCCCCAGCCCACCCCCCCACTTACTCTCTTTCACAGCATCTGTTCATTTTCTTAGTTGTGTTAGTTTCTGTAATTAGATATTTATTTGTTTGTTAATTTGGTTTGGGGTTTGGTTTTTTTGTTTGTTTTTGTCTCTACCATCTGCTTCACCCATGTGAAGACAGAGGCTTTGTACTAACACTGAAGAACCGTGGAATATGAATAATTTGATCTCCACCATTTGCAACCCTGGAGGGAAGGAAGGGAAAGGAGGGAGGCAGAGGGAGAAATCCACAGATTTTAAAAATTGGACTCCAAGGTGACAAAGTAAAGACAGTTCCATTTGCTTCTCTTCTCAAAATATTAATAAATAAACAAATAAATAAAATTCCAAACAATGAAAACAAGGAATTAAACACAAAATTAGAAATTCAGTGAAACTAAAAGATCTGAAACCCTCCTCCCTCAAAATATAGGAAGAACAAAAGCTGATGGAGAAATGATAAATGACTCAGCACAGAGGAGGAAAATCAACCGAAGTATTTGCAGGGTATGATATACGGGATGGGAAGCAATGCATTTATCATTGCAGAATCCCAGAAATGCTCAAGTATTGGAGGCAGCAATTAATGCAGAAGATAGGTGTAAGAGAGGAGTAATAGAAACAGAGGTATCCTTTGAAAGTTTGCGTAAGAAGCAGTTAGGTCCCCACCCCTAAACCGTAGTCAGGCAAACACCTCTCACCCTTGCCTTTCCTCTACCCCATAACTCTGCAGAATGAAAGTAGAGATTTGTTCCCTGAGGAAACTCAGTAAAAGAAGCTCTATCCAGGAAGTTCTACTTCCAAATACAAGGAATTCCAGAAATAGATAAAAAAGATAATGGGTGAGAGGAAATTATCAAAGAAATAATACAAGAAAATCTGAAGGACATGAGTCTCAGGATTGAAAAATCCAGTGCCAAGCACACAGAATGAAGAAAGACCCATGTCAAGACAAATCATCATCAAATTTCACAAATAAATGAATAAAAGGTTCTAAAAACTTTTAGAGAGAAAATATAGGTAATATTTAAGGGATCATGTGTGAAAATGGAATCAAAATTTTGAATAGCGTCATTGGATGCTAGAGGATAAGTAATATCCTCAAAATTCTGAGTATGAATTATTTTCTACCTGGAATTTATATACAGCCAACAATTAACCAAGTGTGAGAGTAATGTAAAGACTTCTTTTAGATGTTTAAAGAGACTTTTAAAAATGTCTTCCCATGCGCCCATTCTCAGGAAGGTACTGGAGTATATGTGCCACAAAAATGAAGAAGTAAATCAAAAGAGAGGGAGACATGGCTCCAGCAAGCAGAGAGGGGAAGAAAGGGAAGTCTCAGGATGAGAGTGATGGGGGGTTCCATGACATCATCTGTAAAACCATGGGCCATCCAAATTGGAGCAGAAAGTCAAAGCCTCTAGTAGAAAACATTATTGAGAGGCACTTTCACTTAGAAGTAAGAGAGCTATTGGTGGGTGAGAGAAAACTTATACATTTAAAAAAAATTAAGCAGATAAAAAAAACCAACAAGATATTAACTCTAGGGAAAACAAAATTTGAACAGAAAAGGAAATGTGATCAACATGTACAATTTAGTTTAGCAGTGAATAGGATTTACAAATCCCTAACAACAAGAGTCTGAAAATGCATATAACCAGAATAGGGATATAATTTTATGAGACTAAAGGGAGACAAAGAAGAGTTTAAATGAGCTATTATTCCATAATAGGAAGCCAATAGTTGATATCTAAAATTGATGAATCAAGAATATGCATATTGGCTGGGCACGGTGGCTCACGCCTGTAATCCTAGCACTCTGGGAGGCCGAGGCGGGTGGATCGCCCAAGGTCAGGAGTTTGAGACCAGCCTGAGCAAGAGCAAGACCCCGTCTCTACTAAAAAAATAGAAAGAAATTATCTGGCCAACTAAAAATATATACATAGAAAAAATTAGCCGGGCATGGTGGCGCATGCCTGTAGTCCCAGCTACTCGGGAGGCTGAGGCAGGAGGATTGCTTAAGCCCAGGAGTTTGAGGTTGCTGTGAGCTAGGCTGACACCACGGCACTCACTCTAGCCCGGGTAACAGAGCGAGACTCTGTCTCAAAAAAAAAAAAAAAAAATCAAAGCTTAAAAAATTAAAAAAAAAAAAAGAAGAATATGCATATTATTTAGAAATATGAATGTAGAAGACAGACTTCCAGTTCTGTCACAATTGAATAATAAGTTTTAAACTTACTCTATCACCTTAAGTAACTATAAAAGTAAACAAAATATATGATGTAACTCTTTTTAGGCATCATACAGACAATAGTACAGGATGTGGTCCTTGAGAGAAGGGAAATACACAAGGTGAGATCCACATTCACCCCAGTTTTCTGCCTGAGAATACTTCCCAAACCAAGGCAAAGGGAAGTGGAGCCAAATAGAAAGCAACCATCTTTCTGGGTGAAGGAAACAGACTGCAGTATAGGGTTGCCAGAGCAGCAGCCAGAATTTGCTTGGAAGGATAACAGAGAGGAGGTAACTGTACAGAGAAGTTCCATAAATCTGCATAGGGGTCTCCTTGCATCTTCAGCTGAATACATGTAGAGAACAAGATTCTGCAAGGTATGGCAGGAACAGTTCTGGGGTTGTGTGAGCTAAACAGAGAGATTCTGGAGATTGAACAGTGCTGGAAGAATTGGAGTTCTAATCAGTCAGACTGGAGAGATTTCATTGAAATCCCAAGTGTTCAATTGAGATTCCAAAAAGCCATTGGAAAAAATAGCTACTCTAGCCTTAGAGTAAAGCCTAAACAAAAACTTAAACTAAGCCTTAATATGACCAGATTGATTCATCAGAAAGATAACTTTCTTCCAGAACAAAATTCAACCCACAAAAAATTTCCAACAACAAATCCAAACTATCAATAAATAGAGTCCATGAGGCCAGACGTGGTGGCTCAAGCCTGTAATCCTAGCACTCTGGGAGGCCGAGACGGGTGGATCGCTCAAGGTCAGGAGTTCGAGACCAGCCTGAGCAAGAGCCGAGACCCCGTCTCTACTAAAAATAGAAAGAAATTATCTGGCCAACTAAAAATATATAGAAAAAATTAGCCAGGCATGGTTAATGGCGTATGCCTGTAGTCCCAGCTACTCGGGAGGCTGAGGCAGGAGGATTGCTTAAGCCCAGGAGTTTGAGGTTGCTGTGAGCTAGGCTGATGCCACAGCACTCTAGCCAGGGCAAAAGAGCAAGACTCTGTCTTCAAAAAAAAAAAAAGAGTCCATGATGTCCAGTAAATTATCAAAAATTATTAGGCATGTGAAAAGTAAGAAAGTATGACATATAACCTGAGGGGGATATATAGAAACAAACTTAGAGATAGCACAGATGGTGGAATTGGCAGGAAAGTACTTTTAAAACAGCTATTATAAATATGTTTAAAGATTATAAACAAAAATATTGACACAATGAATGAACAGATGGGTGGAATTGTAGCATAAAAAATGAAACCTATAAAAAATAACCAAACAAATTCTAGAACTGAAAAGAAATTAATATCAATTCTGAAATAAAAATTTCACTGGATGGGCTTAAGAACATATTGGAAACTACAGAATAAAGCATTAGTGACTGGATAATAGGTCAATAGAAACTATCAATACAAAACAGAGGAAAAAAAGACTAAAAAACTGTGAATGAAGGTTAAATGACCTGTGGGACAATATAAAGTGATCCAACATACAGTTAATTAGAGCCTCAGCTATACAAGAAAGATCAGAAGAGAAAAACAATTGAATATGGAATGGCCAAAAATTTTCTAAATTTGATGAAAATGTCAGCTGATATATCCAAGAATCTCTATAAACCTGGCCAGGATAAAAACAAAGAAAATCATACCTAGACACATCATGGTCAATTCGCTGAAAACTAAAGATAAAGAGAAAATCTTAAAAGCAGCTAGGATGGGAGGGGAAATGATACATGGTAACAAGGGAACAATTTGTCATAAAAAATAAGATGAGCCAGAAGACTATGGCATGGCAGAAAGTACTGAAAGACAAAACCTGACAACCCAGAATTTTATTTCTAGTGAAAATATGCTTTAAAATTATAGGTAAAATAAAGACATTTTCAGACAAAATCTGAGGATATTCATGTTCAGCAGACTTACACTACAAGACATATAAAAACTTCTTCAATTTGAAAGGAAATGATACCAGATGGAAACAGATCTAGACAGAGGAATGAAGTGCTCTGGAAATAGTGAATATGTAATATTTTTATGTAGATAAACATAAAATACTTTTTATCCTTATTTTAAAATTTCTTTAAAAGACAATTGGCTATTTAGTGCAAAAATAATAACAATGTGTTATGAGTTTATAGCATATATAGAAGTAAAGCATATGTCATTATGTGTAGTAAATGTATAATAAATAGCAAATGTTGGGAGGAGGATAAAGAAAATCTACTAGTATGTAAGATTCTTACATTATATTAATACATAAAGAGGCACAATATTCAAGGTAGATTGTGATAAGTTAAGGATGCATAACAGCTGCTAAAAACTTAAAAGTTTGTAGCTACAAATCCAATGGAGGAGACAAAATGGAGTTTTAAAATATACTTGATTATATCTTCTATGTATGCACCCAAAAAATGAAAGAAAAGAAAAAATATATATACTTGATTATTCCAGAAGAAGTCTTTTGGAAAGGAAGAAAATAATAAAGAATAAATGGGACAATTGAAAACAAAGAGCAAGATGTTAGCCTTAAATCCAATCAAATTAATAATTACTTTAAATGTAAATAGATTGAATACTCCAAATAAAAGGCAAATAAATTGACAAACTGGATAAAAAAGCAAGACCAACTGTATGCTGTTTATAAGATAGATACAAAATATGGAAATATGATATAATTACCAATAGAAAGAGCATAAATAGTAGAAAGTGATTGCCTCTGAGAAGTGAGTCTATGTGAAACCAGCAGAACTGCCCTGTAGGCCGGGCACAGTGGCTCATGCCTGTAATCGTAGCAATCTGGGAGGCCTAGCCGGGAGGATTGCTTGAGCTAAGGAATTTGAGACCAGCCTGAGCAAGAGTGAGACCCCATCTCTACTAAAAATAGAAATATTAGTTGGGCATCATGGTGCGCACCCTAGCTACTCTGGAGGCTGAGTCAGGAGGATCGCTTGAGCCCAAGAGGCCTCCCACCACTCCTGGCCAGTCTCTGACTTTTGAATCTTTATTTTAAAATTTTATTTAGGGCCAGGTGTGGAGGCTGAGGCAGGAGGATTACTTAAGCCCAGGAGTTCAAGGCTGCAATGAATATAATCAGACCACTGCACTCCAGCCTGGGCAACCAAGCAAGACCCTGTCTCAAATTAATTAATTAATTGATTAATTAATTAAATTTTTATTTAATATTTGAATAGGTAATGCATGAAGATGCTAAAAAAACTAACAATTCTATATTAGGTTTTGGTCAGAGAAACAGAACAATTAACAATTAACACACACACACACACACACACACACACAGTAGGGGATTTGGTACACACAGTTATGCAATTGCAGGAGCTAGTTAAGCACTCTAGACAAGGTGATTGTCCTGACACCTAATGCTGGAGTTTCGAGTCCAGAAGAAGATAGAAGTAAAGTAGGGGAGAACAAGGACAAGCCGGAACCCACAAGTGTGCCAGGAGCATGGACTGAAAAGTGTCAATTCTTGCCGCCTCTGACCTTGGTGTCCTGCAGAAGAAGCTGGTGTCCTCATCCTGTAGCTAAACACAGGAGCTGGCCCAGAAGTCAGAAAAGCTGAGAAAAGATCCAAGGGAAGACGGAGCCGTTGTGGGCCTGCCTGCTGCCCACTCCAGCAAGGGCAGCCAACAGATAAGTGAAAATGTGTGAGTTACAAAACAGCTTCTGCTTCACTTCCACCCTCCAAAGCTCACACAGTTATCTCTTTGGGGGCCTATTCTAAATGGAAACACACAGGAAGGGGAATTCTGGGAAATGTAGTTCAGCCTAGCCAAGTTGACACACTGTAAACCCGCCACCCATGCAAAAAGATTCACACTGAAAACGTCTCCCTCCCACCTTAGTTTCTCAGTTTCCCTGTCCCCAAACAGCCCATTATCAATACCAGTGTTTTGTGGGTTTTTCCTGAAATAGGCTATGCACATACAGGTATACACAAATATTCAGCAATTGCTTTATTTTACATTAAAGACCACATACTATACCTGCTGCTCAACATCTTGCTTTCTTTTTAACTAAAAAATATGTCTTGGAAATTTTTCCATAGGAATAAACTAAGATCTGCCTTTTTTCTTTACCAGCTGCATAGTATTCCACTGTGTGGATGTACTATGATCTGTTAAACTAGACCTTTATTGATGGACATTTAGATTATTTTGAAAGTTGCTGTTTTATATAGTCGTACAAAGAATAGTGTTGCACAAGAGTAGATGTCTTTGTAATTGGCATTCATTGTCAACTGGGTGTGATATCAGCCAAAACTGAAGCCAGAGTGAGAGATTAATGGTGCCAGTGTACAAGGGCTGCAATTGCAATTAAGTTGCTCTCAGACACTCAATCTGGTTTAATGACATTTTAAGTGCATTTTACACCTTCTATGCACCTGCACCTTTTTTCTGTCTTTGATCTTGTTCATGGGCTACATATGACACGGTTGTGTAGGGGCCTGGTAAAGTATTAATAATATTCCCAATGAACAGTAACTAACAAGCAATTCAATATTTATGGGATCACTCTCTAAAATGCTCATTAGTAAAAATTAACTTAATGAGACTTAATGATAATCATCAAAAACATAGTAGGAACTGGACAACTAAAAATATATATAGAAAAAAATTAGCCGGGCATGGTGGCGCATGCCTGTAGTCCCAGCTACTTGGGAGGCTGAGGCAGAAGGATTGCTTGAGCCCAGGAGTTTGAGGTTACTGTGAGCTAGGCTGACGCCACGGCACTCTAGCCCGGGCAACAGAGCGAGACTCTGTCTCAAAAACAAACAAACAAACAAACAAAAACATAGTAGCATGGAAATCTATTGACAGATAAAACAAGTGGCCGACAAAGCTGAAAAATCATTAATTGTTCTGCCATCTTACTGTTAAATTTTCCAGGTAGACCCTGCAACTATCAGAGTTCGAGCAAAGAAATGTGACACCCGCAAAGACAGATTGGCCCGTTGCTTTTTCTAAGAACATTTCCATTGATTTTTCCATTCTTGAGTGTTTGCTTAAAGGCCCTTCATCCCAAAAGGTTTTATAAATATCATGTTCACTTCATTCATACTTTTAAAAGATGTGGCCCTTTCTGGAGAGAAAATATTTTTCTTTTAAGAGCCACAATTTTAAAATACAAGCATAGCATGTCTTAACTCTTAGAGCGTAATGGCAGGGAAACAAGACATGTACCCAAAGGATGAAAACAGAGTCACTCACAATAGAACACCCCAAAGAGTTTGTGGTTCTGTCCTAAGAAAAGCTTCAAAGAGCAGAGAGTGATCAGAAAAGCGTGACACGGAGCCTTTTTCTGCTCCTCCAGGCTCCTGCCATCTCTAACAGCCTATGGCTCTAGAAGGACACTGGACATACTTCCTGGACAGTATGTCAGAAGGTCCAGATCCCAGAGAGTCAAGATTTTGAGCCAGAAAGAAGAGCAGTCTCAAGAAATAGTGGGAAGTCTCTTTCGGCCAGAACAAGATATAAAAGCATGAAAATATAAAAACATGAAAAATATAAAAGCATGACTCTGGGTGGGAGTCAGATTAGGGAGACCCTGAAATGCCAGATGTACGAGAAGTAAAGTTACTCCACACAAGAATGGGCCCCAAAGAGTGACTCCATGTGAAAATGCCTGATTAGAGAGCTTGGAAGGAAGGAATATTAATAGCCATTGTATAAACGGGGACACTCAAGCCTGGATGAGAAATATTAGAATTAGAAGTTGAGAGTGGCTGATTTCCAGTTCTGTGCTTAAGCTATCTAGCGAGCTTGGCTACTTACAGGGCTCAAAAGATTTACAAACACATTAGGAAGGTCCAGCAGAGCCAAAAGCCAGGCGTGCTCCCCAGTCCCAGGCCTGGTCTCCTTCACGGCAGGGCTACAGCGAGACCGAGCCGTTGGCCTCCAGCCCCATCGTGAATCAACACGAGCGAGAAAGCTTCGCCAGCCACGTCCAAACAAGCTCCCACCGGGGTCTACAGACCAGCTCCTAATTGATAGGCTCTTGGCCCACAAGTAAGAATAAAAATGTTTGCAACAATGAAAGGAAGACAGGGATCTGGGCGGGGGAGGGGGGTCACAAAGAAAGCAGAAGGGAAAATTATGATGGGAAGATGCGTCCAGGTCTCAAGTCAGCTGACTGAGCAATAATTCAAACCTTTATTTATTTGTTCACATCAGATGGGAACAACCCCATACATTTGATTCCTGTGTTTGTAATCCGGTCTACACAACAAAATCTGAGAAGACGACAATGTTGATAGGTTTCAAAAATACAGACAAATCTCCATCAGTTAATATTTTGTGAGTGCCAGCTTGCTGCAGAGCGAGAGCTGAGCGTGGGCAGGGCTGGGGGAGTGAACCCAGAGGAGGAGGTGGCGGCCCAGAGTCTGCCCTGACATGATGCCTTCTGGGCCCTGTCGCTCTGAGGTTCCTACACGCACACGCCTTCTCAGAACTCCTTTTCTTCTCTTCACTCTCAGGGCAGTCAGCACCACAGACCAGAAAGGGCTCGGGTTGCTGTCTACAGTGCTGGCACGTTAAAAGAGAGGGTGCCAAGAGCACAGAAAACAAGAGGCTATGTTAGAATAATCAGGAACAAGGCTTCAGAAAGTTGGGAATCTTTCATTTGTTTTTACATTTGATGTGTTTTCCTGTTGCCCATCTTTTGGCATACATTTTGGCCTGATAATGTCCTCATGTACAGAAATTTGTAATAAAGAACATTAGTCTTCAGAGACCAGTTATCAGGACAGTCAATGACAGACCTCTATCAACAATTGTTCTTTTTTTTTTTTTTTTTGAGACAGAGTCTCACTCTGTTGCCCAGGCTAGAGTGCCGTGGCGTCAGCCTAGCTCACAGCAACCTCAAACTCCTGGGCTCAAGCAATCCTCCTGCCTCAGCCTCCCGAGTAGCTGGGACTACAGGCATGTGCCACCATGCTCGGCTAATTTTTTCTATATATATTTTTAGTTGGCCCGCTAATTTCTTTCTTTTTTTTTAGTAGAGACGGGGTCAGGCTGGTTGTTCAGGCTGGTCTCGAACTCCTGACCTCAAGCAATCCGCCCCCCTCGGCCTCCCAGATTGTTAGGATTACAGGTGTGAGCCACAACGCCCGGCCAACAATTGTTCTTAAAATGTGTAAATTGGCTTTTTGGAACCTATGATGCCTTATAATAGAAATAGTTTTACAAATGGAAATTGGGCCCCCTGTGCTAGCTCAAAAAGCTGTTTAATAAAGTTCCTAAATATCGTATGTACATTTGCAATGAAAAACATATAATATTAGAAATGATTTTTTGGCAAATTATGGTGTTTTAATGGTGGATTACACTTGAAGTATAATGAAATTACAAAGGCTGCCATGGGAAATTAGCTTGTTACAGTGTTTTTAGGGCAAAAGGTGTTTTAATTCCATCTTAGAACTTGCAACTTGGGAGAAAGTCACAAAATACACATGCACGCACGCACGCACGCACGCATGCGCGCACACACACACACACACACACACACACACGCACACACACGTGCTGCCTCAGAACATGCCCATTCAGGGAGTATTTTTTTTCTGGGGGACTCTAGTGGGAGAATAAGGTGGTTCTCGTGTGCAGGATGTGTTTCCGTATCAGAGATTTTTAATTTGGACAACAGCCTATTTAATTTTTTAAATGGTAAGAGAAATGTTAAGTCAAATGTATATCTTTCCTACTACATTTCCTCCTAAGGCTTAAATCTTACATTGTTGCCACACCAGCCGGCCCTTCCATCAGAAAGGCAGCAGAACAAGCTGGTCCTGCTCCTGGCTCAGCTCCTTCCCAGCTGTGTGACTTTGGACCAGCAACCTCACTTACCTAGTCCTTAACTTACTCAAATTAAAAATGGGAATGGGCCTGGCCTGGTGGCACACGCCTGTGGTCGCAGCTGCTCAGGAGTCTGAGGCAGGGGGATCACTTGCGCCCAGGAATTGGAGGCTACAGTGTGCTAGGCTCAGGCCTGTGAGTAGCCACCGCACTCCAGTCTGGGCAACATAGCAAGACTCCAACTTTAAAAAAAAAAAAATGAGGATGGTAACTTCTGATATGTCATCCTCATGGAGTCGTGGTGAGCACTAAATGAAACAATAATACTGTCTTCTTTTTGTGTAATACTTTACTTTTTTAAACACATTCACACATTTTATTCTCCTGGCAATTCAGGCAAAAAAAAACTGTTTAGAGTTTAACACCCTCTAGGAGGCCAAAACAGAGGGAAGTAAGTAATGGTCCCAGGTACTTGGCAACCGCCGTGTCCGCCCACCACGCCACTGCCCACTCCGACACCTTGTTGCCTAAAACCAGCGGGTACCAGGAAAAACACTGTATTTCTTGTTGCTTCTTCACTAACTCCTTGAAGTTCATAACGGAGCCCAAAGTTTTGATTGTGGAGAGAGTTAAGCAGAATGTTATTCTCACTCACACATTTTTATAAACAAGTTTCCCCACATCAACAACGACACACACAGGATCTAAGCCAATTGTACCCATTCAGGTATTAGATGAGTTTTGGGAGGCTGAGGCAGGAGGATCACTTGAGCCCAGGAGTTCGAGACCAGCCTCAGCAAGAGCAAGATCCCCTCTCTACTAAAAATAGAAAGAAATTAGCCAGACAACTAAAAATAGAAAAAATTAGCTGGGTGTGGTGGCACACCTGTAGTCCCAGCTACTTGGGAGGCTGAGGCAGGAGGATTGCTTGAGCCCAGAAGTTTGAGGTTGCTGTGAGCAAGGCTGATGCCACAGCACTGTAGCCCAGGCAAGAGAGCCAGACTCTGTCTCAAAAAAAAAAAAAAAAAAAAGATGTGTTTAATGGGCCCTTGGAAAGCAAGGTCCCCTCTCCCCCTCCACGTGGCACCACGCAGGGCTGCCCCGATGCCCACGACGTGTTCGTTTCTTGCCTGCCTTTCTCTGTGGTCACTCTCAACTCACACCTGGGTGGAGACACGCAGCAACTCCACAAAGTGGCCGTGACTCCAGCAGCGAGACCAACTTGACGGTAGAGTCGCTTAGTCACTCATAAATCACTGTTACTCTCGCCTACTCCTTAACCCAGAGTTCGCCCTTCCCAAAGCGAGTCCACGTCCTCCGCGTGAGTAATGGGTTGACAGCCCCAGCTCAAACAAGGCTGCCGGGAAGCGTGGGGAGAGAACACAGCGCCGGCCGGGCCCGCGTTATCGCGGCGTCGGAGCAGGGCTGGTGCTTGTTTTCCTTTCTGCGGAGCGTGAGCCGGTCCCCGTGTACTGTACCAGGCGGTGTAAAAGGAGGCGGCCGGGCGTTGTTTGTGAGGGCTGTTGACACAGGGTGGGGGCTGCTGCTGCAGGCTGATTCCTGCCCTGCTTTTCTGATAGCCATACATGAGAGAAGCCCTGCAAGCCCCCTGGCCCTGAGCTCCGGAGTTCCAGCTTTCCGGGAGGGAGGCTTTTTGCATCCTGGGGAGAGCTGGGCTGTCCCCTCCAGCAGAATGACACGCTGGAGAGCATGTCAAAGAAAAGGAATTTTTGTGAAATATCACATCCAACTGGTACCACACAGAAAAGCACTAGGAACTTGAGAATTGCTACAGAACAGAAGGCCTGTGACTCTTCCGCCAAACCCTTTTCTCACCAGGGGGCCTGCAGACTAAGGAAGGGCTGTCACCCAACCTAAATGTTAGCTTTAAGTCCAGACCATGCCTTGATATCTCCCGTTTTCTATACTCATTCGCATGACACATGGATTTTTGAGAGATCCCATTGGAAGTTACTTGGCTTTTGCTGCCTGTGGTCCCTCTGGGAGTCATAAATACAGTATTCCACTCCAATTAGAAATGCCACACAGCCACGTCACCGGATTCAGGGCCCTTTGGCATGTATTTTGGCAACTAACCTTATTCCTAGCCTAAACTTCTCTTTCCTGCCTCAATTTTTTCCATTTTCTTGTGGCACAGTTGTGTATCTGTAAGCTACTTGAAATTCATATTAGAAAGAGTTGAACCATACATCAAAAGTAAAATACTTCTTGAAAGGAGATTTATATGCCTTTCCAGGATGGGATTTCAAACAATTCTAGGGGAGGTTTCTTCAAGCTGTTTGAAGACTTTGTAATGGAGGAGTTCAGAAGTAGAACCAGGTTTTAGGGACTTTGAGAAATTGGGAGGGGTATAATTTTCCTTCAGGTAAAAATACAAGTCATAACTCCAGGTCTTCTCTGAGCTAGCTTGGGCTTGGGGCTCAGGCTCAAATCCCAGCCCCTTCACTTTCTAGCTTGTACACTGGGCAGGTGGCTCAACCTCTCTGAGCCTTGGTTTTTGCCCTCTGTGAATATGCAGGACACATCCACAGAGTGTTACTGAGTTCTTGCATGTGACCGCACCTAGCACAGCACACCGGGGCTTAATGGATTATCCTGTCCTTTCTTCTGTTTTCAAGCTACTCTCTCTTTTTCAGCCTGCAGCCATGTATTTTCTTTAAAATATATCAGTCAGGCCAGAAAGCGAATAGCCACCAACGGAAACAGCATTTTGTTCACTGGTTTGTTTAGCATGGGAACTAATACAGTGGTTAAGAGAGCAGTTTATGGAGCCGGTCAGTCTAGATTCAAATTTCTTCTCCACTGACAAGCTCTGGGCCTTGGGCTAATTACCTAATAATCTCTCTAGGCCTCAGTTTCTATATCTGCAAACTGGGCATAGTATTGTAAACATCATATATGTTTGAAGAACTGAACGAGATAATCCAAGTGAAGTGCTTTATTTAGTGCTTGGCATGTAATAAGCACCTAAGTAATGTTAGCTGTGGTTAATATTTATTACATTATAATTATTGTTGTGATTATTATTGGTTTTGTTGCTATTGTAATATGTTATCACCATTATCCAGATTGGGCACAACAGAAAATTTGTTCAACTCCTTGAATCTCAGACTTACTCTCTTAATCTTTATTAATAATAGTAATAGTATTGATAAAAAATTTCCCCTCTCTACCTCCTGTGGGTCATTAGCAATGTGATAATAGTATGTGTTATTACTCAATTGGGGCCAGGCCCTGTGCTAGGTACTTTCCATGCATTATCTCACTGAATTCTCACAACAACCTATGAACTCACTTTCATCTTCCCATTTCACAGCCAAGAAAAAAGGTTTAGTGAGAGAAGGTCGCTTAACCTAGATCACACGGTAAGTGGGACATGAGAGAGGTCCCTAAACTAGCTGGGCTTCAGGGGCCAAAAGGATTAGACCAATAAGGGCACGCTTGAAGTTCTGACTTGGGGGGGACGGGGGTGGGGGAGGGA
>CM052443.1:38202362-38299053 GCA_028533085.1 Varecia variegata
AAAAAAAAATAATGATCTCTAAGGTTCCCTTCCTGCAGCAGCATCTATTATTTTAAATTAGTAATAGTTTTGCTTTATTTCCATCTGCCATATATGTGAATATATTATATTTGGGTGGAGTGTAATGTATAAAGCTATTGTGACTTTTATAAAAGACTTTGCTCTACCAAATTCTATGTAAATAGACTCATTTGTCTCTGTGTCTGTCATCTCTATGCTCCCAAAGCCTTCACAGAACTCTTCCTCCATCTCGGGACCCCATCTCCCTCTCATATTCCTCTTGCCTTTCTAACTTCCCCCTTTTTTCAATAGTGTCCACAACCTGTCCCCAGCCCCTGCCACCCTCCATCCAGATCCCAGGCACATTCCATCTGCCACCAAGGCCTCATGGCTATTTCTCCAAACATTATCAAGACCCAATTCCAAAAAAGGCTAGAAAGAACTCTACAAATGTAAGCTATAGCTGCTGTCCTCTCCATATAGATCCATACACTGATTATTTGTTCCTTGAGGACAGGAATTCTTGAGTGTTCAACACACATGCAAATTACCTCGGGACCTTGTCAAATGGACGTTCTGATTAGGTGGCTCCAGGGTGAGGCCTGAGACTCTGCATTTCCACAAGCTTTCTGGATCCTGCCTATCCCAGACGATTTATCTCAGACCTCCCAACACCCCTGCAAGGAATGCATATTGCTCACATTTTATAGCTAAAAAATGGGCAAGAGCTCTACCCAACGTCCCAGAGCCAGTGAGTAGTAATGCTGGGGTATGAACCCAGCTAGATCTTTCTGACTCCAAACAACAAAAAAGAAAAGAAAAGAAAATATAGGCCGGGCGCGGTGGCTCACGCCTGTAATCCTAGCACTCTGGGAGGCCGAGGCGGAGGATCGCTCAAGGTCAAGCATTCGAGACCAGCCTGAGCAAGAGCGTAGACCCCCATCTCCACTAAAAATAGAAAGAAATTATCTGGACAACTAAAAATATACATAGAAAAAATTAGGCGGGCATGGTGGCACATGCCTGTAGTCCCAGCTACTCGGGAGGCTGAGGCAGGAGGATCGCTTAAGCCCAGGAGTTTGAGGTTGCTGTGAGCTAGGCTGACACCACGGCACTCTAGCCAGGGCAACAGAGTGAGACTCTGTCTCAAAAAAAAAAAAGAAAAAAAAGAAAATATATATGTATGTAAGTATACACACATATAGATGTGTGTGTATAATGATATCAAGGATATTTAATTGTTTATTCATTTTTATAGCATGAACCCTCATAAATGCCCAGAGAAAACTTTCAGTCCTGCCTGTTGTCGGCACTTAAGCATTCAGTCTGCAGGAGTGAGCAGGACCTGTTGCTTGGGAAGCCTGTTCCTTCCTTATGAGCAGCCCCAAGAAAGCCTTTCCTGAAGCTTTTCCTTGGGACTCTACGTTTGGGTTACTGATTAAACTTACTGACGCTAACACTTTTTTTTTTCCTCTAGCAATTCAGTCCCATAGAGGACCCCACAGATATGCATGTCATAATTAATTTGAACTATGAAAGTAAGGGTGTAGATAATAGGAGCCATTAACAGTGAGTCACTGCCACCTTACAAAGTAGCAACAGGACATTGTTAAGTCAGCAAAAAAAGGATGTAGCCTTTGCTTCTCTAAGGGGGAAACTCCTCCACAGCAGCCATAAGCTAGTCCAACCCCGGCTGCCTTTTAGGGGCCCTATAATCTGCTCTCATTGGAATATGTGTATGGGGTGGAAGGGAGGAACAGGAAGACATAAATTAAACATAAAACGCACGTGATAGAGCAGCAAATACACAAAAGATGATTACCGGCAGCACTCCTGTGAGTGGAGAGTGGCACTTCAGGAGCTGGGTGGGCAAGAAGGAATCACGAGGTGGCAGGACTTTAGCCCGGACTTGAAGGAAGAATGGAATTTGGAGATAATGGAGTTCCAGGTAGAAGACACAGGCCACCAAAGGCCCAAGGAATGGGGAGTGTTCCAGGGTATTCTCAGGATGGGGCGGAGGTGGGGAGGGGGATATCCCTGCCTACCCGACAGGGCAGAGCAATCTGGGCGGGCGGCCTGCCAGGTGGAGGGCTGATTACCTGGGGGTCTTTGCAAGCCAGGCCAGAGAGTTTGGCCATCGCACAGTCAGGGAGTGACTTAGAGGAGGTGGCATGCAGGGGAGTAAGTAGCAGACAGGCCATCTACACTCAGGAAAAGTGGCTTTGGACTCTGGCTTGGCCACATAATAGGTGCAAAATGGTAAGGATCACACCTGTTTGGACCTCAGATACTTCCATCTGTAACTTGGGCATGACAAGTATTTCTCATGGTGCTCTTTCTACAGGCCCTAGTTTATAATAATAACTTATAAAAAGGACTCGGTGAAGGGGAGGCTGGGGGTGCAGAGGAGGGCTGGGGTGATGGGCAGCTGGTGCCTGCCTGGCCCTGCCACACTGGTCATTTGTAATTTGGTGACTCACATCCTGGTCCCAGAGCTGGTCAAGGGGACATTCTCATCAGCTGCCTCATGTTCAGTATATCTTTCCCTAAAGGGCAGGGGTAATTTGAGGAGAGGGAAGTGGAATGGTCTAGGGATTTGCTGGAGGTGGCTTCTCCAGTGACAAACTTGTCCCAGGGCCTTTCCTGGCATCAGAGAACAGGAACCAGGTCCAAACAGGCCTGAAGAGGCAGAGACACCAGGCCCTCTGCCTGCCCAGGGCCTTCCAGAAAGGCCAAGGAGGAACAAGGACGGAGAGTCACGGGCCACCACAGGCAGTTCACTTCTCTTCTTTGTGGGACATGAGCCCGGGGTCCAAGTGAAGGATATTCAGTTTGCCTTTTTGCTAATAGATTATGTGAACAAATAGTACAAGGTCTCAGAACAATGAGCCCCAGAAAGGGCTGGCCCGGAAAGCACGTGAGTCTGGGGTTCCTGGCCCCTGAAGCACAAGGACCAAAGCCCCCTGGGTGGAAGTCTGTGGCCGCCTGGCGGTGACCAGCAGCTGCTCAGGCCTGCTATTCCAGGGGGATTTCAAAGGCAGCTTTGGCCTCTAGCTCAGAGGACTGTATGCCTTCAAGGATTCATTATTCGCTAAGAAGTCAGATTCTATTTGGAAAACAAACATTTCCTGAATATCCATCCAAGTGGGACACTTCTGCATAGTAACACTATTTATCATCACAACAACCCTGTCATTTATGTATTTTTAATCCCCATTTTATAAATGAAGACATTAAGGCTCAGAGAATTTGCTCCAAGTTTCAGAGCTGGTGAGCCCCAGCTCCAGGATTCAACCCTTGGTCTCACGCATTCTCAGCCCACTGTTTTTCCCAGGACGCCACCATGGCCTCTTCCCTGCAGGGGCTTGCCTTGAGACTTCAGGGAGTTTTATAAATCGAAGCTTTCTTGCCTCTATTTTTCATAGTTTGGGAAATGGTGCTAACCTGTGCCTTCCTGCTGTGTTTGCCTGTCACTACACACCCACCACGACCTCTTTGGACTGCTCCCTTGCTGTTCCCAAGGGGAAATATTACTGCTACCACCACTTCTACTAAGAAAGATGGCTTTTATTTATCAAGCATCCACTGTGTGTTCAGCATATGCGTTTATTTATATATATATAAATATATATGATCTTATTTAACCCTATAATTATACCTATTTTAGATATTAGGATCCTGAAACACAGAAAGATAAGCTCACTTCCCCAAGATCACAGAAGTAGTAAATGGTGAAACCGAGATTTGAACCCACGAAGTCTGATTCCAGAGTGTGTGGGTTTAAGCACTGAATTGAATACCCCATACACACCCAACCTGTTCTCCCTATTTCCTGCCTTGCTCACTTTGGAAATAATCAAGACAGGAAATAAACATGGCAAATAAACTTGACCCAGGGCCTTTCCATGAGAACTAACATCACCATCTACCCAGTGCCTCTAACTGAATATCTAAGTCATCTTGATTCAGTGCCTTTCCTTGTAATGATAATTACAAAACAGCCAGAGTCTTATTTCAACTAACCTGTGATTATTCTGTGCAACAGAATTTGAATCCATCAGCATGGTGATTATTCCTTCTGAGCAAGAGACATTAGCCTCTGTTTGGTCTTTAGCCATGAAACACGTTAATACACATCACGCTAAGTCTAATTCTCTGAGGAGCGCTGTCCCTCCTCCAAACACGTGAGCTAGCCAGCCTAAAATAAATAGAAACTTTTATGACTGGCCACATTGTTTTCACTTCTAAACAAACGTACAGGAAAGAACACCCATGACCAACATATTTGTTAACTGTAGACTGCCATCATTAAAACCAACAAGGTTGAAACCTTTCAAGCGTTGGGAGTTTAGAACTTGGGGAGTCAGGATGGGGGCTGGAGAAGGAGGTGTCATTCTTCAAAAGAGTATGGAAGGAACTTCCATCTGTTTAATAATTGAAGAACAAACTTCCCGACCTTGAAAAATTCATGTACACCTTGTGAGAACAGCAAAATGCAAAAAAAACAAACAAAAAAAACCAGTTATTATTGTAAAATTGACCCGCGGCGGCTGAGACCCTCAGTTTGGCCAATGGGAAGTGCATTCCCAGAGTCGGTGTGCTCTCGTGGCATGATGGAGGCCAGCATTGTCCACCCCTGCGGCAGCTCAGCAGCGGCTCAGCTCTCTGCCGCCCCCAGCACTCACCCTCTGCATCCTCTACAAACTGCGTTGGATGAAAAGGCACTGTCCGATTCTCCAACGCGGCGCCACCAGCCTTGCCGTGTTTCCTTCTCTCCATATTGTAAATATCCCCTCTACTTAGCTGAGACCTTTCATCTTAAAGTGTTTGGAGCCAGGCAGCCTTCCGGTGCCAAAGACCTGGAGTGCTAAAAGAAGCTACCAGCTCCCACGAAGCAAGTGTGGTCATGGTCTGATTTTGAAAAGTCCTCTGGCTCTTACCTTAAGAAGCCCTCAGAGCCTAGCAGAATGGAGGTGCCAAATGGCATAAAAACACGGATTGTTCTGGGCTGTCTGTGACACCACTGTTTGCTCTGTGGTTCACCGTGCCCACGCAGTGATATCCACCAGCGAGAGCAACAGAGGTAGCTGCCACCCAAAGCCTGTGCGACACTGAGCTACCCAGGAAGTATAGAAAGCCCTTTTTTCTGACAGCAATGTTTAAAATATTCATCAAAAACCTGTTGTGAATCTTTTAAACTTTACAAAACTGTTTTTAACATTACAGAGTTGCTCATGTTAACAGTGAAAGGGCAAATGTACCGAGTCAGGTATTGCTCTATTAAACCAGTTACAAGATACTTGACTATAATAACTTTATTTTAACCAAGTAAAAGGACCAGCTTCAAAAACTGATAGCCATCTTAAAATGAAGATGACAAGCATTCCATCCTCACATAATCTAAAATCTATACCCAATCAGAAGATCAGTAGGTTTTACCAATATTAACATTTCTATCCTTTCCTTAACGGATCGTTTATTTAGCTGAAGGCCTATGGGTGTGATGTGCTATTAGCATATCAAAAGAGGGTTATTTGTTGTTTAACCTACTCAGTGATGAATTTTACATTTTCATTCTTTTTTTTTTTTTTTGAGGGGGAAGCGGGTATTTTGAGTATGCTGTCGTGGAAAGAGGAACTGTTTTGAAAACAGAAGGATCTTCATGCAAATTCAGATTCAGTCGTTTCCCCCTCTGTGGTCAGGGCAAGTTCATTTCAACCCTCGGAGCCAGGGTCTGTTTTTCTACTAACCTAGGTCACAGGTGTCAGTGGCGATCAGGTTAAATTACGTATGTCAGGGCCTGCCACATAACGGGAGCCCCACACTTTTTTCTATTCCTTTCCTAAGTGGTAAGCACCCCTAATAATTAGTCCCACCTGGTCTGTGGAGTCTCCCTGTTACCTGTGCGCCTCAGGTGACGTGGGCATGGTGCACGTGAGGCCTGATGGCTCAGGGTGTCGCTGGCCAGGCCCAGCATTGCAAAGATTCCTTCAATTATTCCCAAATTCTTCTCATTTTTGTCCTTTTCCCCAGGTCAAATGAAAGCGTATGATCTCTACAATAAAACGCAGCCTTACTTTCTCCGTAGGCCTGCTCAATGCCCCATGGCTGCATATGTCCCCAGGAAATGACGTGAGCGATCCTAAGCAATTCCTCGCCCAGCGCCCAGCGTTCTTACCAGGGAAACCTGGGTCGGTCACGACAACTGTCTTTGTGGGACTTTAAAAAGTAAGGTTTAAAAAAAGAAGCAAACAATTATCTATTCATTTGTGCCATCCTTGGGTTGTTATGGTTAAAAAGGGATAATTGATTTTAAGTTAAATATTCCTCACATGCTGATCCACCTGTAAGTATGGGCTTTATATTTTATAGACTCTGGGGTCCAACCTATTGACCTAGGTCCTGGTGTGCCCACGGTCAAGCCGGAAGGGCCATCCTTCCCACTGGCTTTGCAATCTGGGGGCTGACAACCACCCAGCCAGCCACCCGTCAAAGTCCCTGCTGGTGACTCTCTGCCCCAGCAAGCTGCCTCCCTTCCCCCCTCTGCCTTCCCAAACATCTTGGGCATCTCAAACAATCCAATTACACTCAGGTTGTTTAAACAAACAGCAGCACAATTCCCCAGCCCAGAGCCCCAGCTGAGGGGTTCCCTTGGGCCGACTCTCACCACCTCCACCCCCAACCACAAGCCACTTTCAGGGGAGAGCAGCCGGAGCAGAGACAATGGGCTCTGGGTTAACAGTGGGTAGTTTTCCGTGTCTAAATGTTTGCAGACACTTGGTAAAGTGTCCCAGGCCAAGTTTCCAAAGGACAATACCTCCACACCACTGCGTTTGTTTAAGCAGGCAATCCCAGATAAGAGGGGGGTTGCCTCCCCTCTTCAAAAGCCAAGAATGCAAGACAGCAGCTGGAGGCAGTGCTGTGGGAGGTTGGGACAAATTCCACTGGAACAAGGAATACTTGAGCCCCTCTCTCCACTCCCCACCCCTCCTTAAAAGAATAGATTTACCCTTAAAAAAAGGTGAAATGAGAAGGTTGGTGGAGTTTTTAAAGTATTTCCCAAATAAGACAGCTGGGACAAGGTAGAGTGCAATTTTCAATTCCTCAGCTGAGTTGGATCTAGGAGATGCAAGACACACACGGTTTCTCGCTGAGCAGGCGTTCAGTCCCTGCAGAAGGCCTGACTATACCTTCCCCCCTGGGCAGCTCACATCATGTGAAATCCCAGTGGATGCCCAACACCTTACATTTCCTGTTGCCATGTTGAAAAGAGAAAGAACCTACCATTCCCACCTCTGGATCTCTCCAGGCCATTTCTGCAAAGGCTGCCTTGTAACCCCTAAGGAGCCACTGACACTTTGATGGGTACCATCACTTGCCTAGCAAATATTTATAGATTATCTACTCAGACCGAGTCCAGAATGGTACAGGGGTGGGGAACAGAGGTGAAGTCCAGACTCTCACATATGATAGAAAGTGGTTAGTGTCTTAAGAGAGGAGCAAACAAAGGCGTGGGGAGTTCAGAGAAGAGATGCCTTCTGGCTGAGTGGTGCTGATCAGAGAAAGCCTCGCAGGGGAGGGGGTGTTTGAGTCAGCCCTTGAGAGACTGGGTGAGTGGAGAGGAAGCCAGCTCGGCACCTGGCTAGGGATAAGCTCTTCTCCATGTATCTGGTTCTTCTCCTTCTCCAGATCCTTCAGCTGTTAAAACAGATATTCTTATATTAATATTTTCTGGGTCATAGATGTGGAGAATCTCTTGAAAACTGTGGACTCCCTCCCCAGAGGAATGTATCTATGCCAAAATAGGGCGTACGGTCTTAGCCACTGCCCACACTTATCCAGAAATCTCCAGTTAAGAATTCTTGGGATCAAATGTTGGCAGACCCACTTTTTATAGAAGAATCGAGAGAAAAACAAAATCTCTCTCTACTTAGTCTTTACATTTTTTATTCATGTTTTTTTCTCCTCCCCTCCCCTTCATTCATATTTTTTAAATTAAATAATATATTTGGTTTATAAAACCCTAAAGAAGAAAAGAAAGGGCTTCTTCACTTTCCATGTCATTTGAAAAGCCCACTGATTTGAAGAGTGACAACTTGGGAGAAACCAGAGAGACTTTTGTACCTTCTTTGTTTTGTTTTGTTTTTTAATTATTATGGGTACATAATAGGTGTATATGTTTATGGGGTACACGTGATATTTTGATACAGGCGTAGGCGTATACTATTTAAAGATTGAATCAGGGTAATTGGGGTATTCAACACCTCAAGTATTTATCATTTCTTTGTGCTAGGAACATTCCAATTCTACTCTTTTAGTTGTTTTAAAATTTACAATAAATTATTGTTGAGGACAGTCACCCTGTTGTGCTGTCAAATACTAGATCTTCCCTTGAGCCCAGGAGTTTGAAGCTGCAGCGAGCTACGATTGCACCACTGCACTCCGGCCGGGCAACAGAACAAGACCCAGCTCTTAAAAAAAAGAAATATATATACATATATATATATCTTATTTACGTCTATCTAACTCTACTTTTTTTTTTCTAATTCTACTTTTGCACCCATTAACCATCCCCACTTTATCCCCTCACTCCCCCTACCCTTTCCCTCTGGTGACGATCATTCTACTCTCTACCTCCATGAATTCAATTGTTTTCATTTTTAGCTCCCACAGGTGAGAACATACAAAAATGTATCTTTCTGTGCCTGGCTTATTTCACTTAACATAATGTCCTCTGGTTCCATCTATGTTGTTGCAAATGACAAGATTTCATTCTGTTAATGGCTGAATAGTATTGTGTATATGTACCATAGTTTCTTTTCCCTTTTTTTTTTTTTTTTTTGAGACAGAATCTTACTCTGTTACCCGGGCTAGAGTGCCATGGCATCAGCCTAGCTCACAGCAACCTCAAATTCCTGGGCTCAAGCAATCCTCCTGCCTCAGTCTCCCGAGTAGCTGGGACTATAGGCATGCGCCACCATGCCTGGCTAATTTTTTCTATATATTTTTAGTTGTTCGGCTAATTTCTTCCTATTTTTAGTAGAGATGGGGGGTCTCACTGTTGCTCAGGCTGGTCTCGAACTCCTGACCTTGAGCAATCCTCTGGCCTCGGCCTCCCAGAGTGCTAGGATTACAGGCATGAGCCACTATGCCTGGCCCATATTTTCTTTATACATTCATCCATTGATAGAAAGTTAGGTTGATCTTTTGTACCTCCTTTAGATTATAAATTCTAAAGGAGGCTTTTCAAAAGCCAAAAAACTGACACTCTGAAAGTGGCTGTCACAAAGGAATCTAAATCCTTTAGATTAGGATGTAGATCTGAGACTTCAATGACTTCAGCATTTCTCTTCTACAATATTCGAGAGCCCTGAGCACAGGTGGAGGAGAGTCTGACTTAATGGCGCTCCACAAAGGTGGGACAGTGTGTGTCTCTGAGCCTTGCTCAGGGTCTGCGCACCACACATCTCATTTGAATGAATAAATCAATGATTGAGGGAGTGGATGAGAAGTTTTATGATGGAACAAATGGGACAGATATACATGGGGTTTTGGTGACAGTAAAAATGTAGGTTACTTTATACTATAGTTCATTCCAGAACACTTTTGTGTAAATAAAATAGATATCTTAAAGATTAATTTGATTAGCTACCTAAAATATATATTGCCAAACAAGATCATAATTTAAAGGTATTAGACTACAAATCCTGATATCTCTGAAAAATATTTTTAAATTTTTGAGATAGTTGTAAACTCAGATGCAGTCGTAAGAAATAATACAAAGAGTGCTCGCTTCGGCAGCACATATACTAAAATTGGAACGATACAGAGATTAGCATGGCCCCTGTGCAAGGAGGACAAGTTTAAAGAAAAAAAAAAAAAGAAATAATACAAAGAGACCTTGAGTACCATCTACCCAATTTCTTGGGTACTGATTCTTCCCACTTTATTCTTTTTTTCAAAATTGTTTTGGCTATTCGAGTTCCTTGTCTTGTCCATGTATATTTTGGAATAATCAAAATGGCATAGGCCCCCGGGGCATCTTGCAAAACTACAGCACAATAGCCCAACCAGGATGGTGGCAGCATCACAGAGAAGTCACAGGAGAGTTCCAGCACCGCCAGGATAACTCGTGTTGTCCTTGCAGAGCCCACTGCCCTTCCGCCCCCCCCCCTGCCTCCTTAATGCCTGGCAATCACTAATCTGCTCTTCATTTCTATCATCGTATCTTCTCAAGAACATTATAAAAATGGAATCATTTTGAGATTGGCTTTTTTTTTCACTCAGCGTGATACCCTTGAGATCCATCCAAGTTGTGAGTATCCGTCGTCTGTTTCTCTTTATTGCTGAGTGTGATTCCATGGTGTGGATGCGCCACGGTTTGCTTAACCACTCACCTGTTGAAGGACATCGTGGTTGTTTCCAGTTTTGCTATTAAGAATAAAGGTGCTATGAACATCCATGTTCAAGTTTTTGTGTGAACATAAGTTTTCATTTCCCTGGGACAAATGCCGGGGAGTGTAATCGTTGGGTCACATCATGGCTGCATACTTAGTTCTTTTAACAAACCTGACAAACTGCTTTCCAGAGTGGCTGATCCATTTTACATTCTCACCGGCAACACATGCTAGTCTCCTGCACATCTTCACAAGAGCGTTGTCACACCTTTTTGTGTGGATAGTGATATTTCATTGTGGTTTCCATTTGCATTTCCCTAATGGCTGATGGTGGTGAACATCTTTTCATATGTTTATTTACCACCTATATTCCCCCTCCTTGAAAGGTCTCTTCTCCTCCTTTGCCCGTTTTCTAATTGGATTGTTTGATGTTTTTACTATTGAGTTTTGAGGGTTCTTTATGTAATCTAGATACTAGTTCTTTGTCCGATATGTGGTTTGCAAATATTTTGTCCCAGTTTCTAACTTGTTTTTTCATCCTCTTCACATGGTCTTTTAGAAATTAAAAGTTTTTAATTCTAATGAAGGATAGTATATCAACATTTTTAAGAAAGAAATCATGCTCTTGGTGTCAGGTCTAAAAATTCTTCTAAGGTCCTAAAGATTTTCTCTGATTTTTTTTCCTACAATTTTTATTTTTTAAGTCTATGATCAATTGTGACTTAATTTTTATGTGAGATGTGAGACTTAAGTTGAAGTTCACTTTTTTTCTTTCTTTCTTTCTTTTTTTTTTTCTTGGCCTATGTACGTCCAATTTTCCCAGCACCAATTATAAAGGGCTATCTTTCCTCCATTAAATGGCTTTTTCACATTTGTTAAAATAGTTGGGTATATTCATGTGAGTTCATTTCTGGACTCTCTACTCTGTTCCATTGATCTATGTACCTATGTCTCTGCCTATAATGCCACACAATCTTTACTATGAATATATAATATAATAAATATATAATAAGTCTTGAAATCAAGTAGGTTGATTCTTCCCACTTTAGTCTTCTTTTTCAAAATTGTTTTAGCTATTCTAGGTCTTTTGCCTCTTCATATAAGTTTTAGAATACTCAAAGTCTTGCTGGAATTTTGATAGGAATTGCATTAAACCTGTATTTCAATGTGGGGAAAATTGACCTTTACTACAGTGAGTCTTCCAGTCCATGAGTGTGGTATGCCTCTCAATTTATTTAGATCTTGTCTGCTTTCTTTCATCAGCATTTTGTAGCTATCAATATACAAGCCCTATATGTGTTTTGTCAGACTTATACCTATTTCTCTTTTTTTGAGCTATTATAAATGGCATAGTATTTTTTGTTGATGTTTCCATATAGAGACATTTTTGTTGAGGATATAGTAATACAGTTGATTTTTATGTGTTTATCTTGTATCCTATGACCTTGTTAAACTGACTTATTAGTTCTACAAGTTTTTTTTTTAAAGATTACCTAGGATTTTCTATGTAGACAATCATATTATCTATAAATAAGGACAGTTTTATTCTTTCTTTTTAATTTATATGTCTTCTATTTTTTTCTCTTGCCCTATTGTACTGGGTAGAACTTCCAGCACTATGTTCAATGTGAGTAGTGACAGCAGACATCCTTACCTCCTTTCATTGTCAAGTATGATGTTAACTGTAGGTATTTTACAGATGTTCTTTTTTGGTTTTGGGGGGTTTTGTTGTTGTTGAGACAGGGTCTCACTCTGTCATCCAGGCTGGAATGCACTTGTGCCAACAGCCAACACATCCCACTGTAGCCTTGAACTTCTGGGCCCCAGCAATCCTCTGGCCTCAGCCCCAGGCCTATAGATGTTCTTTACCAAATTGAGAAAGTTCTCCGCTATTCCTATTTTTCTGAAAGTTTTTATCAAGAATGGATATTGAAGGCCAGGTGTGACAGCTCACATCTATAATCCCAACATTTTGGGAGGCTGAAGCAAAAGGAGTTCTTGAGGCCAGAAGTTTGAGACCATCTTCAGCAACATAGCAAGATACCACCTCTACAAAATAACAGTCGGATGTGGTAGCACGCGCCTGTAGTCCCAGCTACTTGGAAGGCCGAGGCAAGAGGATAGCATGAGACCAGGAGTTGAAGGCTGCAGTGAGGGAGGGGAAGGGAAGGCAGGGGAGGGGAAGGGGAAGGGGAAGGGGGAGGGAGGAAGGAAGGAAGAAGAATGATGTAGAATTTGTCAACTGCATCCATTGATATAATGTCATGTTTCTTCTTTAGCCTATTGATGTGGTAGATTATATTGATTCATTGATTTTTCAAATTTTGAGCCAATCTTGTATTCCTAGAATAAATACCACATGGCCATGCTATATAATTATTTTCATATATTGCTGAATTCTATTTGCTAATATTTCATTTAGAATTTTTGAAATTGTATTCACAAAGGATATTATTCTGTAGTTTTCTTTTTTGTCTGGTTTTGGTATCAGGGTAATACTAGCTTCATAAAATGAATTGAGAAGTATTCCTCTTCTGTTTTCTAGGGTAAAATTGTGTAGAATTGGTGTTAATTCTTGTTGAAACATTTGATAGAATTCTCCAGTGAGACTCTCTGGGCCTAAAGATTTCTTTTTGTGTGTGGGGGAGGGATTCATTATTAGTTCCATTTCCTTAATAATTATAGGGCTAGTAACATTATCTATTTCATATTAGATGAGTTGTGGTAGTCTGTGTTTTTTGAGGGATTGGTACATTTTATGTAAGCTGTCACAGATCTAAATTTATGGGTATAGAGTTGTTTGCAATGTTCCCATATTGCCTTTGTGATGCCATCAGGGTATCTGTTTCACTTCTGAGAGTGGTAATTTGTGTTTTGTCTCTTCTTTTCTTTGTCTTCTTTCTTTTCTTTGCTAGAGATTTGTCAATTTTACTCCTCTTTTAAAAGAATCAATGTTTATTTCCTTACTTTCCTCTATTGTTTTTCTTTTCTTGGTTTGTTTTTATTTTGTTTTGTTTAAGATAGGGTCTGTTTCTGTTGCCTGGGCTAGAGTGCAGTGGGTGTTATCATAGCTCACTGCAGCCTTAAACTCCTGGCCTCAAGAGATCCTCCTGCCTCAGCCTCCTAAGCTGGGACTACTGGTGCCCATCATTACATCCAGCTGATTTTTCTATTTTTTGTAGAGATGGGGTCTCACTATGTTGCTCAGCCTCCTCTACTGTTTTTCTGTTTTCAACTTCGTTGGTTTCTGCTTTTGTCTGTATTACTTCCTTCCTTCTGATTGGCATAGGTTTTTTCCCCTCTTTTCTAATGTAAGCATTTTAATGCTATAAATTGGCCTCTCAGCACTGCTTTAACTGTATCCCACAAATCTTTAATATGTTACATTTTCATTTTAATTCAGCTCAATATTTTTTGTGTCCCTTGACACTTCTAAAAAGAAAAAAGATTTCCTCTTTATGTTTAATTTCCAAGTGTTTAGAGAGTCCCCCCTGTTATCCTTCTGGTATCAGTTCCTAGTTTCATTCTATTTGGTCATAGACATTCAGTATGATTTCAATTCTTTTAATGCTATCTTTATATGTATCTCTACATATGTCATTAAATGCATCTTTACACATATCTTTAAATGCATGTTTAATGTATCATATGTTTTCTAAATTGGGTTTACTTAAAGTAGGCTACCAATATCCCTGAGGGCTTATTTGTGAGTACTTCCAGCTTCTGGCTTATCTGAAGACACTAGCTCCTTTAGACCTTTTATTTATTAAATAGGGATATTTTCAGAGAAAGCAATTGAATCTTGGATTAAAAGTCTTTTTTGGCCAGATGAGGTGGCTCACACTGGTAATCTCAGCACTTTGGGAGGCTGAGGCAGGAGGATGGCTTGAGCCCAGGAGTTTGAGACCAGCCTGGACAACACAGTGAGACCCTGTCTCTTAAGGAAAAAAAAAGTCTTTTTCATCTGCAATCTTGAAACAAAAAGTGCCATAAGCTCTTCCTTTGATGTCACATCTTCTTCCTGTCCCAGAGTGTCTTCCAAATGAACAAGAATTGGGAGATGGCCACACAGAGAGGTCCATAGGAGGACCATAAAACATACCCCTACTTTCACCTCTCTATCAATCTTAAAGAGCCAAGCACACACAAAAAAAAGCAAGTTTAGGATCACTCTCTAAAAAGCTCATAGCTAGGAAGGAATGTAAACCTGGGGAAATATTTTGAAGGAAAATTGATAAGATCCAGAAGAGGGACAGGGACAGGGAAAGTTTCCCATTCCCTCAACTGTCTTTTCCAAAGCTGACTGCCACCAGTTCTTAACAGTAATCTATTAACTCACTCTAGGCCTTGGCTTGAGTGGCACATCCTATAATCCTATAATCTGTATTTCCAAAAGGACTTGTTCATCAACTCGTAAAAAATATACTGTGCCCCTAACCTTTGCTGGATACTAAGAGCAAGGTGGGTGCTGACCCACTTCCAAAGGCTCTTCTGAGCAGGCCACGGATGTTTTCCCAGGGGAGCCCCAACCCTCTGGCCTGGCTCCTCCTGCTCTTCTCCCCAGGATAAACACAAAGCAGAGACCAAGCTCCCAGCAGGATGACCTATAAGTGACCCTTGGACTGACCTAACACTCTGGTCACTCTCACCGACAGATTTGTTTATCTTGGAACCTGGGAGCCTCTGCATCCAAAAGCTTCGGCCCTAGACTCTAAGTCCACCCCAGAGAGCTGTCAGTCACAGCTTAAGTGCATGTCGGACAGTTGCATGATAGCCTGAGTTTATTTACCAGAACCTGATGTTTACGCTGTCCAGCAACGCATAGGGGCCATGGGCTGCCGCATTTAGTAAGTAGGGAGCCAACTAGACCTCTCCAGCCGGCATTAGCGCTCATGCCCACAGAATTATCAGGGGACCCTGATAGCACATCTCTCTGCCTCAGTCCTCAGAGATTAAAGGTCCCCAGAAGATCCAAATTTGACATCTCCATCCGAAGGAGGGGGTCTGTGGTCAGGCCATTTCCCCGAGAGCTCATTTTGAAACTCTAGTGGCACAGCTACATCTGAGGTCGGGGAGAAGCTTTAGCTTCTAACCCTGGGTGTATCGTATTGGCAAGTGGCTCATCTGATAATACCACCAGCATGGCTTACAAGTGATAGTGATATCCTGATATTTACCTAAAGAGACAGGTACTGTCCCACAAGATGAAAATCAGAATTTTACTGAATTATTTTTTAAAGTAGATTTTATTTTCCCAGATACAATCCCTTAGGGAACTCCACTTGGCCTCCTAGGCACGTTTCAGAGGTAATCCCACAGGGACCAAGCCTATTCAGAAGACTGAAGTCATTCTCACTTAGATCCATCCCCACACAATGTGTTCAAGGGGGCCTGTTTCAAATGGCTGAGCAAGGCAGACAGGAACTATGAAATAAACGAGGCCAAACCAAGAAAGATGGCGAGGTGGGTTACAGAGGTGAGCTTTTATTCCACCCTCCCAGCAGAAGATTTAAAATAGGTCTGAATCTTCAAGGAATGCTTTAGTTTGGTAGACAGGATGAGGAGGGTGAGAGGTGCCCCTTCAGAGGGCAGTGCAGAAAGGGGGACTTTCCTTCTCTCTTTCTCCCATTAAAGTCCTGCTGGCCAGTGACTCACAAGGCCCCTCTATTATCAGCTTTGGCTTAAATAAACCTCCTGCCCCTGCACCCACCCACCTCCCCCCAAGCAGCAGCCCCATTCATCAATGTCACCTTTGCAGAGTGGCTGCCATGACAGTTCATGATCATTAACCAGCCCTGGTGTGCTTTGTGTTAAAGTGAAGACACATCAAACACAGCAACTCCGCAGTTCCTTAAAGTTACAGGAGACAGGGAATGCGCTAGGGCCGGGCTCCACCAAACTTGACACACAGCTTTGACGGATGGTGAAAAATGAGCCCTGGGTAAAAAATGCCTCAGTGTCCCCCACCCTCACCCCCAACTCCACATGGAGGGGCAGAAACCAGGAGGAAAAATGGACACTCTGAGAATTGGGCTAAAGAGAATATGAGCAAAGGACACAGCGACACTTCTTAGCAGCTGCCGCCCCGGAGACATGGCCCCTCCTGTCCTGGTGTCCCCACGCCCTCTTCTGCTCTCCAGAGAGAACCTCTCAGTAAATGTACTCTCTGTCCTCCTAGCACTCTTGTCCCCTGGACTCCTTATTCCCAGGCTCGAATCCCTGAAAGCAATAGAGGTTGAGCAGTTTCTCTTTGCACTCCACAAAGGTTTATGGTATCTAAGTAAGAGAGCGCAGGAAACCTATCACTTGTGTATTTGGGCGCTGCTGCTTACATTTCATGATTTCCCTGGGGGCCCAGTGTTTGACGAAGACATTTGCTTTTCTTATCATGACTTTTCTAAGGCAAAGCCCAGCTTGGGGAAATGACCTTGAGAGGTAGTTTAAGAAGGAAGAGGGAGCTGGGTCTGCGAACTAGTATTTAAAAATTAAATAACAAAAAGAAAGAGAAACAAACAAGCAGCGCCCCCACCAAAGCAAATGCATATTCAGCCTTTATTCATTCTGTCCCTTTATTCATTCGTGTGACATGTATTCAGCCCCTCCTGAGGGCCAGGCTTTGAGTTATGCCTCAGGGTTTTAAGATCCAAAAGTGGGTTATAACTCTTCTGGCACTTGAACTCTATGGAGATAGACAAATAACACACCTACAATGGAGACAGTCATTCAGGGAGCAAAGAGTGGGAGGACGTCAGAATAGGATGTGTGGAGAAACCACAGCCGCAACTTGAGGTATGAGCAAGAATTCAACAGAGGAAGGGTGGGTGTAACAGCAGGAGTGAAGGTAGAAAATTCATGACAGCCAGCGTTCATTAAGTGTGTACTAAGTGCAGGCAGTACACCTAGCGTGTGGTACACCTGCACTGCAGCCACCAGCCACAGGTGGCCATTCATGGGGCGCTTGAAGTGAGGATGGTCTGAACTGAGATGTGCCATTCTCAGTAAAACACACAGATGGTTTCAATGACTTAGTAGGAAAAAAAGAATGTAGAATATCTCAGTAATAATTTTTATATGGATTGCATGTTGAAATGGACATTGTGGGTTCAATAAAATATATTCGTCAAATGAATTTCACCTGTTTCTTTTTTTAAAGCATCTACAAAAGAAATTTTAAATTACATATACAACTCATATTTGTGGCTCCCATTCTATGTCTATTGTTTTTCTTTTTTTTTTTTTTTTTTTGAGACAGAGTCTCGCTCTGTTGCCCGGGCTAGAGTGAGTGCCGTGGCATCAGCCTAGCTCACAGCAACCTCAAACTCCTGGGCTTAAGCAATCCTCCTGCCTCAGCCTCCCGAGTAGCTGGGACTACAGGCATGTGCCACCATGCCCGGCTAATTTTTTCTATATAATTTTAGCTGTCCATATAATTTCTTTCTATTTTTAGTAGAGACGGGGTCTCACTCTTGCTCAGGCTGGTCTGGAACTCCTGAGCTCAAACAATCTGCCCACCTCGGCCTCCCAAGTGCTAGGATTACAGGCATGAGCCACCGCGCCCGGCCTCTATGTCTATTGTTATAGACAGTTTCTCTTTGATCTTCCCGACAAACATAGAAGTTTTGTATCTTCATTTTTCAGGTGGGAAAGTGAAGGTCTTATGAAGTTAACGACTGTGCCTGTGGCAGGAAGGAGGAAGCTCCCAAGGGTTCCATGCACACCACGGTTCCCAGGGCTAGTGCAGCCCTGGAGAAGTAGGAGAAGGAGTGGGGAAGGGGAAGTGCCCCCCAGCAAGGCAACTTCATTTGGTATATTTGTGTGTGGCAGTGTTTAAAAATCCAAACACTCTGCAGGGCCTAGAGTGACGTGGGCCCCTTCACCCCTGGCCACAATCCTCCAGTTGTTCTTCACCTGACGCCGTTTTCTTGCAATCCCTGAGAATTACTCAAGGCAACACAACATAGATTTACATAAAATCTCCCTTCTTGTACAAATGCTATGCTTCTTTTTTTAGTTGTTTTCTTTATTTTATGTATTTATTTATTTTGAGACAGAGTCTCACTCTGTTGCCTGGGCTAGAGTGCCATGGCATCAGCCTAGCTCACAGGAACCTCAAACTCCTGGGCTCAAGCAATCCTTCTGCCTCAGCGTCCCGAGTAGCTGGGACTACAGGCATGCACCACCATGCCTGGCTAATTTTTCTATATATATTTTTAGCTGTCCATATAATTTCTTTCTATTTTTCAGTAGAGACGGGGTCTCGCTCTAGCTCAGGCTGGTCTCAAACTCCTGAGCTCAAGTGATCCCCCCTCCTCGGCCTCCCAGAGTGCTAGGATTACAGGCGTGAGCACCGCACCTGGCCTTTAGTTGTTTCCTATATGAGCTAATACCATCTTGCTGAAGAAGCAGTTTCTCTGCTTTGAAATTATTGTGTAATGTCTGAAAAAAATGCACGTGAATAAAATGTTATACAAGTTATGAATCTATTGCCTTTATCAGTGGCTTATTATTAAAGAGTCTCTGTATTATGGATTTTCACTTCTTTTGCAAGGGAACATTGAGGTAGAAATTCTGTAGATACGTTTTAAGTAGTAGTACATGAATTTAATAAGTAGTGCTTTTTTCTTAGGTCAGTTAATAAAATTTTTGTCTATCCATTTAAAAGTGTGTTGAATCCATGGTGAATTGAAATGTATTTCTAATATGCAAGTTTAATTTTTATGTAGTTGTTTAATTCTTCTGTTATTAATTGGTGATTTGAAAGTCTTTGGGTTTTTTTTTTTCTTTTTTTTTTTTGAGACAGCATCTCACTCTGTTGCTCAGGCTAGTGTGCCGTGGCATTAGCCTAGCTCACAGCAACCTCAAACTCCTGGGCTCAAGCAATCCTCCTGCCTCAGCCTCCCGAGTAGCTGAGACTACACGCATGCACCACCATGCCTGGCTAATTTTTTCTATATATATTTTTAGTTGTCCATATAATTTCTTTCTATTTTTAGTAGAGACAGGGTCACACTCTTGCTCAGGCTGGTCTCTAACTCCTAAGATCAAACAATCCACCCGCCTCGGCCTCCCAGAGTGCTAGGATTACAGGCGTGAGCCACCAGGCACCCGGCGGAAAGTCTTTGTTAATTGCTAAACAAAGCTTCACAATTTGACCCAATTAGACACTCAGATTACTAGGATAATATACAAAATAAAAGTTTAAATGAGTGCTGATTGTGTTTTATATCTCTTCAAATTAGGTTTTGAATTAACTTCAGCATCTGTTGAAATGCATTAATTGGGAAACCTCCATGTCCTTAATCTATATGGGCTCAAATAAGAATTATACCTGAGATCATAAAATTTAACTACGGTACTCTTATGATCCAATTTCTCTGCATCCTCACCACTTTGTATTCTACCGTCCTGCTGTGAGTGAAGTACTACATCTTTGTGGTTTGGGTTTGCATTCCCCTGAAGACTAATGATGTTGAGCATCTTTTTATATATTTTCTGGCCATTTGTGTATCTTTCTGGGAGCAATGTCTACTCAGATCATTTGCTCATTTAAAAAAATGTGTTCCTTGTATTTTTACTATTGTGTTGTAAGATTTCTTATATATTTTAGATACAAGTCCCTTAACAGATATGTGATTTCAAGCATTCTTTTCCAATTTGTACGTTGTCTTTTCACTTTCTTAATGGTTTTCTCTGAAGCAAAAAGGTTTTCATTTTGATAAATTACAAATTATGTATTTAAGAAAACAAACAAATCAGTTTTTTTTGTTTGTTTTTTTTTTTTTTTTTTTTTTGAGACAGAGTCTCGCTTTGTTGCCCGGGCTAGAGTGAGTGCCGTGGCGTCCTCCTAGCTCACAGCAACCTCAAACTCCTGGGCTTAAGCGATCCTACCGCCTCAGCCTCCCGAGTAGCTGGGACTACAGGCATGCGCCACCATGCCCAGCTAATTTTTTCTATATATATTTTTAGTTGGCCAGATAATTTCTTTCTATTTTTTCAGTAGAGATTGGGTCTCGCTCTTGCTCTGGCTGGTCTCGAACTCCTGACCTTGAGCGATCCACCCGCCTGGGCCTCCCAGAGTGCTAGGATTACAGGCGTGAGCCACCGTGCCCGGCCAACAAATCAGTTTTGAAGCTACTTATTATACAGTCTTTGAGGTCCCTTTGAGCTTTAAACTCTTTTGACTTTGAAGTATGATTTTATTGTTTGGTTCTACTTTTCCACCATATTGTTGATTTATCGGACATGAAATTCTCAGCCAAGAACAAGGCCCGTTATTATTATACAACATTGCTCCTATGGGAAAATATGATCTGTTTTATAACAGGTCACTTTATGACATGGAGTAGCTCCCTTGAACATAAAACGTTCAATTGCAGGGTGTTTTTGCCTTATGTATTTATGAATACAATGGAAATTGAAACAAAATTATCTTTCTTTTCACTTCACAGAAGAATTAGGCTTCCTACTGCTTAACTACAATATGGCTTTTGCTTTATCCTGTATATTGGCATGTTTCAAATCCCAGCCCGACCTTTTAATAGTTCAGTGGCCTTAGGTATGTTCTATCTTAAGTTTCCTCATCTACATCACAGGGATAATAATCTGTATACCTCATGGGATTAGGAGGAATAAATTAAATAATATATGTAAAGGTGCTTAGCTCCCTGAATATAATAATCACTAAATAAATGTAATTTATGTTATTATTAATGTACTTATATTTATTGACCTTATATTTATGACTATGTACATAATATGTAAAAGTGGGTAAATTTTATTGCCTATCTCATAGGATTTTTTGTGGATTAAATTAATTAATATATATTAAGCCCTTTTGGTACCAAGGGCATAGAAATCATGTAGTATTATAGTACAGTTGATCCTTGAACAATGCAGGGGTTTTAGGGGCCCCAACTCCCTGAGCAGTCGAAAACCCACTTTTGACTCCTAGAACTTAGCTACTAACAGCCTCCTGTTGACCAAAAGCCTTACCAATGACATAAACAGTTGATTAACACATATTTTGTATATGTATTATATGCTATATTCTTACAATAAAATAAGCTAGAGAAAAGAAAATGTTATTAAGACAATCATAAGGAAAAGAAAATACATTTGCTATTTATTAAGTGGAAGCGGATCATCATGAAGTTCTTGAGTAGACTGAGGAGGAGGAGGAAGAAGAGGGCTTTGTCTTGCTGTCTCAGGGGTGGCAGAGGCAGAAGAAAGTCCACATTAAGTGGACCCACACGACTCAAACCCGTGTTAAGGGTCCACGACATATGCTTGTAACTTACGTCTTCTAAGCCATAACCTTTAAACTATAATGACATAATGTCATAATTGTACACTTATAATTTTTAACATAAAAAGCTTTTCAAGCTGACATTCTTAATGCTATCCTAAATTAGTGCTACTCTAGGGCATTCTTCCAGCATCATGTTTGGTTTTTATACTCACAAATGAAAGGTGATACCAAAGAATACTCGCTGCTCTTCCACACCACTCACAGTCTTCATGCATCAGGCCCTCATCGTGCCTAAGGCCAGATCAATTCTAGACACTGTGTTACAGTTAAAGAAGCTGAAGATCTGAGTCTGCTAGGGACTGAATTTAACAAGTTCCTTACATCACATCAGCAGCTGCACAGGCCTCCAGGCTGAGAAGTGATCCTCATACCCCAGCTCTGTAGTTAGTGTCTAAAACAGCCCCCTTGTGGCTCATGTCCACCAGGGCCACGAGGACTCAGGACCTCAGCAAGGCCCATGTGGCATCAGTTTAGTGGGGACCACTGACTGGGCTGCGGTTAGACAGCATTTAGGATGTTTGACCCAAAGTCTTGTTAAAATATTCCCCTAAAGACAGACATAACCCTGTGCTAAGCGTGATAAATGGACCTTCCTTGATGAAACTGATAAAAGGTAGAGCAAAGGGAAAAGATTTTCTTTTCTTTTCTGCCACATACTGCAAACACGGCAGAACAAATGAACGTGAGCTTTTGGATGGAAGGTTGTAGTCGGCTTGAAACCAAACCTTGCAAAGTCTGAATCCAAAAGAAGAAATGTCAAGTTTCTGATTAAGCGACAACAAGGCTTTTGTTGACATTGTAACATTATATTTTGGCATTTCCCCAGTCCCGTTAATTATGGGGTCGTGCTTTTAAGTTTATATTTAGATATGTTTGCATCTTTCATCCCAGAGGGATTTTCACAAATCCTAAGAGCTTCCCCCTGAGGCAGGTGAGGAGAAGTGCTCTCACCGGTTCCCAGCAATGAAGGCATGCCCGGCCCGTGCACTGGCTGCAAGGGAAGTGCTAGAGGCAGAGAGGACACGGTGGCCCTGCCTGTGCCAAGAGGAAGCACCACGCCCCTGCCCACGAGCAACCGGGACATAGGGGAGAGCATAAAGGTCAGGAGATGAGCACGGCCTGTCCCCTGACCCCTGGTCATAGAATGATTCCTCCCACCCCCTCACCCCACCACCTCCCACCCCAGCCCACCCCTGCCAGTTCAGGGAAAACAAAGGAAGCCGTGAGCTTGTGGCTTTCTAACATAGCCCATCACAGCTACCATGACATGTTGGTGGTGGGGCTGCAAATAGGTATAATCATTTTGGAGGCAATTTGGCAATGGCTACCAAAATGTAAATATGTTTCTTTGGACTCAGCAATTCTTCTAGAAATTCATTCTACCAGCATCCTTACGCAAGTGTACAAGAATATTTCTTTACTATAGCATCTTTTTATAAACGCAAAAACTAGAAATAATCTAAATGCCCATCAGTAAAAGAGTCATTAAATAAATGAGGGTGCAGTTAAACCTATGCAGTCATTAAAAGGAATGAAACATATCTCTATGTAGAGCCATGAAGCAATAGTTGAGATTATTCTAAAAATACACATTCAAGACACGAAAATCCCACTCTGCTACTCCTGCAGTCACACCACATGCATGTTAATAGAAGGCAAAGACACCTGAAGCAAAGAGAAAGGCATCTTGAAGAGTGGAATTTGCAGACGCCCTCAGGCAGACACTTTTCGATTTTGTGGGATCAGACACTCCTCTATGATGCAGAAACCACACAGTGGAGGGAACCCCTGTTCAGCTGACTCCTAAGTGAGGACTTCTTGGGTTTGTTTTTTGGGGGGGCAGAGAGGGAGACCAGGGAATCTCAGGAGTGTAGTTTCAGATTATGAATGAATCATAATCCTGGTTCTTGGGACACTTTCTTCATTGGCTCATGCACCTGCTGTTCTTTGGTTATTTTTAATAATGTAATAAGCATCCTCAAACCCATGACTGAAAATAAAAGCAAGGACCTGGATGATATTAATAATTCTGATCCAACCATCTGGCCCCATCCTGCCCCCCTCCTGCCTACCTGATCCTGTTCATCCTGTCCTGGCTTTCCCTTGTAAATGGTTGTACTGAATCTATATCTGTATTTTAAAGTATATACTTTTATCTTACTTGTTTTTAATTATAAAAAGCTACTCGTAATCTTTTGGGACTTATTTCCTCACTTAATCTATGCTGAGATTCATTCACATTGTTATATATTGCTCAGCTCATACGTTTTAACAATTCTATAGTATTTATTCATCCACTCTCTTGATGTTTCTAGTTTTTTGCTATTTTTACACAGTGCCATTGATAATTCTTACATATGCCTTTTATCATTGCTACTGTTTTGTTTGTTTGTTTGTTTGTTTTTTGTTTTGTTTTTTTTTTTGAGACAGAGTCTCGCTCTGTTGCCCGGGCTAGAGTGAGTGCCGTGGCATCAGCCTAGCTCACAGCAACCTCAAACTCCTGGGCTCAAGCGATCCTACTGCCTCAGTCTCCCGAGTAGCTGGGACTACAGGCATGCACCACCATGCCCAGCTAATTTTTCTATAAAATTTTAGCTGTCCATATAATTTCTTTCTATTTTTAGTAGAGACAGGGTCTCGCTCTTGCTCAGGCTGGTCTCGAACTCCTGAGCTCAAACGATCCGCCTGCCTCGGCCTCCCAGAGTGCTGGGATTACAGGTGTGAGCCACCGCACCCGGCCTGTCATTGTTATTGTTATTATGATGGTGATGATGCAGGATTTGCTCTTTGCTGTATATCATGGAGTGAAGCTGCTCAGTCGTAAGGTCTGTAAATATTCTGTAAATAGGAAATAAGGCCAATTAGCTTTCCAGTGTGGTTGTACCAAATTACACTGTCATTAGCACGTGTAAAATGTCCTTTAGATCTGCATCTTCCCCAACATTTGGTATTGTCAGACTTTTTGATTTTTGCCAATCAAACAGATGCAAATTGGTTTGTCACCAGGGACTTGATTTGTATTTCGATGACTACTGATACTACTAGGTATCTCTTTGTACATATATTGGTCCCATGTATTTCCTATGAATTTTCATGTATTTTGTATACGCTTCTCTTGGGTTGTTTGTGGTCTAAGTAAGTCTTGCTGGTCCTGAAATAGAAATTCCAGGGGGAACTTTTTTTTTGTACAGACAGGGTCTTGCTATGTTGCCCAGGCTGGTCTCAAATTCTTGGGCTCAAGCAATCCTCCCATCTCAGCCTCCCAAGTAGCTGGAATTACAGGTGTGTGCCAGAATGCCCAGGTGAGGGGGAAACTTTGTTTTTACTCACCACTATACAAATGAGGAGGGAAACACTTTTAAACACAATTTATTTTTACCTGCCAAGAGACAGGACCAGAGGGACAGACGAAATTCTAACATGTTGGTTTGGATAGAGGGAGTTCAGCAGAGGTCTAGCATGCAATCCTAAGCAGTCAGAGACACCAGGGGCCTGTGGGAAGCTGGAAAGTTAGACCAGTATGTCAACTTCTTCCCCTTTCCTGCCCCATCCACAGCAGCAACACATCCCCGGGTCCCTGTGCCAGGTGCTTTCCTGCACTTTCCACAGCACCCTGCCAGAAGCCCTCAGCACCTCAATGTTTGGTGTTGCTTCCGGTGAGAGCAGAACAGCAAGTTCAGATTTCTACCCATTTGGCAACTGAAGCACTAACTGCAGCTCCAGTTATTAGGAAAAGTTGAATTTGAATTTCCAGAGGTTTCTTTTCTTTTTTTTTTAAACAGGGACAAGGTCTCGCTTTGTCACCTAGGCTGGAGTGCAGTAGTCCAATCATAGCTCACTGCAGCCTTGAACTCCTGGGCTCCAGCAATCCTCCTGCCTCAGCCTCCCAAGTACCTGGGACTACAGGCATGAGCCACCATGCCTGGTTAATTTTTCTATTTTTTGTAGAGATAGGGTCTTGCTATATTGCCCAGGATGGTCTTGAACTCCTGACTGTTAGGCAGGGAACCAATCTGCAGGTGGCAGATGCAGGCCAGGAAGGCAGTTCCTAGGGGCAAAGAAGCCAGGGAAGGGACTGCAGGACAACACAACTAACAACAGCAAAGGGCAGGAACTTGAGGTTTGAGACATACACACCTGTGGAGCTGCAACTTTGTTATAAGGACACCTGTCAGTTGTGTATATCAATCATCTGGTAACATCCTATACCTCGCATAACCCCTCCCCTAGACCAGGCCAGTAAAAGGAAACCACCTGGGAGTATTCTTGCTTTGTATAGCTCCCTTTTTTGCTGCAACAAAATCTGTTTGTGTGGAATTGCTTCCTGTCTGTGGTCACTCCGTCGCACCGGCCCTGCTTGTGAATTTTCCAAGCAAGGAGCGAACAAACCAGGACAGCAGTCGCCAAGAGGCCGGACCTGAGATTGACCTCAAGCAATCTTCCTGCCTCGGCCTCCCAAAGTGCAGGGATTACAGGCATGAGCCACCACACCCAGCCTAATTTACCATTGTAACCTTTTTTAGGTATACATTCAGTGGCAACAAGTACAGTTAGCATGGTGTGCAACCATCACCACTATCCATCTTTAGAACATTTTTATCTTCCCAAACTGGAATTCTGTACCCATGAAACACTAGCTCCCCGTTCCTGCCTCCCCCTAGCCCTGGAAACCACCATTCTACTTCTGTCTCTACGAATGTGATTACTCTAGGTACCTCACATAAGTAGAATCATACAGCATTTGTCCTTCTGTGTCTGGCTTATTTCACTTAGCAAAATGTTTTCCAGATTCATCCATGTTGTACCATATATCTGAATCTCATTCCTTTCTAAGGCCAATACTCCACTGTGTGTATGGACCACATCTTGTTTATCCATTCATCTGTTGACAGACATTTGAGTTGTTTCCATCTTTTGGCTATTTTGAATAATGCAGCTATGAATACAGGCATGCAAGTATCTATTTAGTAGTGTTTTGTTTTGTTTTGTTTTTGAGACAGAGTCTTGCTCTGTTGCCCAGGCTAGAATGCCGTGGCATCAGCCTAGCTCACAGCAACCTCAAACTCCTGGGCTCAAGAAATCCTTCTGCCTCAGCCTCCTGAGTAGCTGGGACTACAGGCATGCACCACCATGCCCGGCTCATTTTGTCTATATATTTTTAGTTGTCTGGCTAATTTCATTCTATGTTTAGTAGAGATGGGGTCTCACTCTTGTTCAGGTTGGTCTCAAACTCCTGAGCTCGAGTGATCCCCCCACCTTGGCCTCCCAGAGTGGTAGGATTACAGGCATGAGCCATCACGCCCCAACCTAGTAGTGTTTTAAAACATTTAAAATTATGTTTTCCTACAATACACAAACTGCCTTGGGCGTATGTGAAAAGCTGATAAAAACTGACCACCAGCTAGGTCACCCCATTACAGTGAGATCAGTCTTAAGATGGGAGGCAGGGACCATACACTTTCCAGGTTCTGCAGTTTGCACAGAGCTCAGCACCCAGGGTGCACCGATCAACAGGGAGTGCTGGGGACACAGAGGCAACCAGTACCACGTGGTGCCTGCGGAGGCCAGACCTCACAAAGAGCTCGAGGGCCAGCGAGACCAGGGTTATCAATGCCTGCCATGGCCCGGCCTTATCAAAGGGTTATTTAGCTCTCATCTTTATTAGCCAAGTACTTTATAATCATTTACTCACAGGTCTTTGCCATCATCAGAAACCATCACCCAATTATGTGGAAATGGACTATTTGGATAGGGAGGGAGCCAATTTTATATGCAAATATGGGTGCAACCATAGTGACCAAACTTACTTTGCTTATGGGAAACAATGTTTCAATTTAGCTAAGGGTAAATGTTAAATTTGCTCTTTTATAAGTGAAGCCTTAGTCCTGAGGCTGGCACATAGCCTACTGTAACTGACCCTGGCATTAAGAACTCACCATCCAAAAGGAAAGCATTAAGAGCCATGGGCCTGCTCTCACTCCTCCCCATGTTCTCCCCAAATCTCCTTTGAGCTTAGAGCTTGAAAGTAGCAAGAGGGACAGTGAGGGCCATGACCCAGCCTGTAGCAGCTGATCCCAAGCAGGTGAGCCCAGGTGATATAATCCCTGAGCTTCCTGCCTCAACAACCTCACCCCACCATCTTCTTATCCAATCAGGCCAACATATGAGGCTTCCAAATCTCACTCCAAACTTCAATTTTCACAGCCTTTTCACTGACCCTCAGCAATGTGGGACTATACAGATTTTTAAAATTCCATTTTCTGAAATAAGTATGTATTATATGTAAAATGAAACACATTTTATTTGAAATCATTTTTAACACATAAAATCACTTGCATTGGTAGTCATCATATTAACTTTTTATTTTTTGATACAGGGTCTTGTTATGTTGCCTAGACTGACCTGGAACTCCTGCACTCAAGCTATCCTCCTACCTCAGCCTCCGGAGTAGCTGGGACTATAGGCATGTGCCAATTTTTATACCATGTATTAATATGTTGTGTTATGCATTTTATATGTGCAAGATATTTCACAATAAATTTGAGAATGCACGCATTCGCTATACTTGCGCTGTCCTTTTTTCATTTTCAGGCCATGATATTCTTATTACACATTTCCATGTCATACTCTAAATTTTCTTATGAATTCTATCTATACATCTCTGGCCTGCAGAATAGGGCACCAGAAGGTAGCAAGCAGGTGCCAGAGAGTTCGTTCATACAAAAATTATGACACATTTCACTATCTGAACCGGAAACTGAAAAGACAATAAAAGATAGTTACTTGGTAACTGAGAATCTGCACTTTGCAGACTATGGGCAGCCAAATCTTAATGACCTCATTCAATAAATTCATTTTTTTTCATTAAGCATCTATTAAGTGCCTTGTATGCATGAGGTCCTGAAGCTGCCGAAAGCAATAAGAACCTTTCCTGAGGAACCTCACTGTCAAGTGATTCTATAAACCAGGGTTGGCAAACTGTGGCCCATAGGCCAAATCCAGCTCACAGCTTGTTTTTATAAATAAAGTTTTATTGGAACACAGCCACTCGCATTAGTTTATGTATTATCTGAGATTGCTTTCATGCTACAATGGCAGGATTGAGTAGTTTCAACAGAAACCCATACGACCCATAAGCCTCAAATATTTACTATCTTTTTTTTTTTTGAGACAGAGTCTCGCTTTGTTGCCCACGCTAGAGTGAGTGCCGTGGCGTCAGCCTAGCTCACAGCAACCTCAAACTCCTGGGATGAAGCGATCCTACTGCCTCAGCCTCCCGAGTAGCTGGGACTACAGGCATGCGCCACCATGCCCGGCTAGTTTTTTTTTTTTTTCTATATATATTTTTAGTTGGCCAGATCATTTCTTTCTATTTTTAGTAGAGACGGGGTCTCGCTCTTACTCAGGCTGGTCTAGAACTCCTGAGCTCAAACAATCCGCCCGCCTCGGCCTCCCAAGTGCTAGGATTACAGGCGTGAGCCACCGCGCCCGGCCACTATTCAGCCTTTTACAGAAAATGTTTGCTGACCTCTGCTGTAGAGGAAGGAATGAACTATGGATTCACTAAATTTCAGAAGATTCTGCGAGGACTTGGCTCTTCTCCTTTCAGGAAGCCCAAATGCTCTGAGAACTCGGGGAAGATGCGCTTGCTACTCAAAGTGCCACCCACAGACCCACAGCATCAGCATCATCTGGGAACCCAGCAATGCAGAATCTCAGGTCTTACCCCAGAACAGCTGAATCAGAACCTGCAATTTAATACAATCCCCAGGTGATGCATGTTTACATTAACATTTGAGAAGCACCTTTTATATTAGTCAGGGTTCCCCAGAGAAACAGAACCGATAGGATGTGTGTATTCATCTACAGAGAGATCTATTTTCAGAAATTGGCTCATGTGATGGAGGGCAGGCAAGTGTGAAATCTGCAGGACTAGCGAGCAGGCTGGAGGCTCCAGCAAGGGTTGATGTTGCAGTCTTGAGTCCAAAGGCAGTCTGGAGACAGAATTCTTTCTGCTGAAGAACTCAATCTTCTAAGGCCTTCAACTGATTGGATGAAGCTCATCCACATGGTGGAGGGTAATCTGCTTTATTCAAAGTCTGCTGATTTGAATGTTAATCATATCTTTAAAAAAAAAATCTTCACAGCAACATCTAGACTGGTATTTGACCAAACAACTGGGCACCGGAGCCCAGGCAAGCTGACACATAAAATTTAACATGACACTGTTCTAGATGGAAAACTTAGAGAATTGTTGGGAAGTGAATGCAACAGTGGAGAAAGATAATTTCAGCAGCACCTTTGAAGTTGGCTCTTGAGATCAATAAGCATTTTACTTAATACATTTGCTAGAGGTTTATATGTTGGTCCTTTCCAACTTATCACTTTCTTTTTTAAAATTTTTGGAACCTTTCCCAGTGTCTTGTTTGTAGATGTCACTTCTGTTCTTCTTAATTCTCCAAACATTGCCTTCAAGACAGGCTCCCATGAGCACTGAGACCACAGTACCTCCTCTTCACCTGATAACACACCACTTCCCCAGACGTGGTGGCAGGTGCCACAGCAGAGGACCCAAACTCCAGCTGTCCTTTGACCCATGACATTGTTCTGACACTCACCCATTCAAGCATTTGCAGAGCACCTGAAACAGCCATGAACAACACAGACATAAATCCCTGCCCTCGTAAAATGTATATTCTAACAGGACATAAGGATGATAAACAAGATAAATTAGTAAAATACATAGTACATTAGCTAGTGACAAGTGCTGAGAAGAAAATTAAAGCAGGGAATGAAACAGAAAGTGGGAGGGTGTGGTTGAAATTTAAGTCAGGGTGCCCAGAGAAGGCCTCTTTCCTGTTTGAGTAAAAAACTGAAGCAAATGAGAAGCCACTTGCGCAGATCTCTGAGGGGAGAGCATTCTGGGTGAAGGAAACAGCAAAGACAAAGGCCTTGAAGCAGCTCTGGCCTGGTGTGTCTAGAACAGTCCAGTGAGGAGTGGGCAAGAGGGAAAGTCAGTAGGAGAGGAGGTCTGGAATGAACAGGGGTAGATTTGTGACCACTCTGTGAAGTGGGTCTTCTCTAATCAGCAAATATCCTTTCTTAGAATCTCCCTCAGGCGATTCTATGTCTCCTCCTAGGCCGCACACCATGTACATCATGAGGTAGACAGAGACAAGCTCTAGACCTGTGCCATCTAATACAGTAGCCACCACCCATATGTGGCCAGTGAGCATGGACATGTGGCTAGTGCAAATTGAGATGTACTCTATGCGTAACATCCACCCCAGATTTCAAAGGCTCAGTATAAGAAAAGAATGTAAAATAGCTCAATAATTTTCATATCAATTATATGCTGAAATGATAACATTTTAGGTAGATCGGGTAAAATAAAATAGAGTATTAAAATTCATTTTTCCTGTTGCTTTCTTACTTTTTTTAATGTGGCTACTGGAAAATTTTTAATTATATATGTAACTTGCATGATATTTCTATGGCCAGAGCTCTCAAAGATCCTTGCTACCTGTTATGGACTGAATGTGTCCCACCAAAATTCCTACGTTGAAGCCCTAACCCCCGATGTGTGTGGAGATAGCACCTTTAAAGAGGTAATTAAGGCCATAAGGATGGGGCTCTAACCTCATAGAACTACTGTCCTTATGAGAAAAGAAGGAGACACCAGGGATGCCTGTGCACAGAGGAAAGGCCACGTGAGACAAGGAGACAGGGCTCACCAGAAACCAACACTACCAACATCTTGATCTTGGACTTCCAGACTTCATAGCTGTGCGAAAATAAGATTTCATTGTTTAAGCCACCCAGTCTGTGGTATTCTGCCGTGGTAGCCCTAGCTGACCAACACACTGCTCCCAGTGTGGTTCCTGGGCCTGCAGCATTAACACTGCCTGGGAGCTTATTACCAATGCGGCATCTCAGGCCCCACTCCAGGTCACCTGCATCAGAATGTGCATTTAATCTATGTTCCTGGGTGGGCTGAGCTGGACCAACTTTCGAGAGGATGGAGGACATGTGTTAGAGATTTCGAAGAAGGATGGGAGAAGGGCTATAGGAAAGGCATGTGGAGAGGTGAAGACGTCAGAGGGTTTGCTTAGTGGCCTCTGTCTCCTTGGGGAGATCAAACATCAGTAGATGAGGTTGAGGAAAAGCCTGGAATTCAAAACCCTAGTCCAGGGAGCTTTTCCCTTTTTGATCCTAATGATCAGAATTGATGCATTTCAGAGCTGGTGATGATTCTTCAGAAGATATCTATTTCAAAAAAAATTAAATTAAAACTGAGGCCAGGTGCAGCGGCTGATACCTATAATCCCAGCACTCTGGGAGGCCGAGGCAGGAGGATTGCTTGAGATCAGGAATTCGAGACCAGCCTGAGTAAGAGCAAGACCCCGTCTCTACTAAAAATAGAAAGAAATTAACTGGACAACTAAAAATATATAGAAAAAATTAGCTGGGCATGGTGGTGCATGCCTGTAGTCCCAGCTACTCGGGAGGCTGAGGCAGGAGGATTGCTTGAGCTCAGGAGTTTGAGGTTGCTGTGAGCTAGGCTGATGCCACTGCACCACAGCCTGGGCAACAGAGTGAGACTCTGTCTCAAAAAAATAAGAGAGAAATAAAAAATTAAAATTGAAAAAACAATAAAATTTTTGAAAAATAAGAAAAATGTTTTTAGAAATAAAAAGCAACAACAGATAAGACAATATCTATTTCCTCCTCTTGAGGGGGACAGTGCAGCTTGTCCAAGGCAACTTGGGGGGAAGAGAATCCAGCCTCCTTGCTCTCTATCTAAAGCACTTTGCTACTGTTTAATTCAACAGTTTAATTGGTCGAAAATTCTATCAAATAGTTACAATTCTCAGAGCCCCATGGGTTGAGATTTTATTTTTCTTCAGTGCAGAGAAGCTTGTCATGAGACGATGCTGGGAAAGGGAGAGAAAACGGGCGGAGTCCAGTGGATCGGAGGGTCGAGTGCGCGCTCTAATGTCAACCACATGTCCCCCGCGCGTCCGACGGGGACCCGCACGGCTCACTGCAAGCTTCCCCTAAAGCCGACCACATGCCGGAGGAATGCTTCGCCCTCGGACTGCCCGTGGAAGCCGAGAGCTTTAAATTACGGTGCAGTCAGATCCAGCTAATCCGTGCCTTGATTATCTGCGTGTCTGGCTGTCTCAAAACGTCCCTGGCATGGAGACGTAACTCGTGACTGACTTGCTCATTTGACAGATACGAGTGCCTCCCTTCCGCCCCTCCAGGCACACACACTTCCATGTACGTGCAAGTGGCGTTGACAAAATGCATTACCTAGTCTGTCCTTCATTAATTCCTAAGGACGTACTGCTGCCAGGTAGTTGGGGAATCACCACACGGTGGACAGTCACGGAGAAGCTTGTAGAAGGGGACAGGGGCGGGGAAGATGGGGGTAGAGAAGGGCTGGAGAGGGGGAAATGAGAAGCGTGTGAAAATCAAGTAGCTGCCTGCTTCTGCTGCCTGGGACTGGACTGAATGGGGGTTTTCGGGTGGGGTGGTTTAGACGCAAATCTCAACTTTGTAACTTGTTGGAACCTGGGCAAGTCATTTAACCTGAGTCTCCACTTAGCTATAAGAATGGCAATAATGAAACTTTTCTCATCGGATTTTTTTCAGGGATTAAATAAGATGTAGAAAATGCCTTGCATATGGTAGGGTCTCAGTCAATACTGATTTTCTTTCTTTCCTTCCAACCTTCTTCCCTCTCCTATCGACACTGAGTTGTTTTCCATACACAATGCTGGCAAGAGGACGTTCCTTTCACGTGCCCAGTAAGAGAGATTACAGACAGACAGATACAATGAGACCGTCTTCAGGGACACTGATGACTTTGCTTTGCTTGTTTTATTTAGCCACTCAGCATCTTTGACAGTTATCACAGAACATAATAACCACGAGTGGTGAACAGTGGACACTATTAATAAAAAAAATACAAGGAGAAGGAACAAAAATAATAATATAATCAATCTGTATACCAAAAATATATGGTGGTGATTTTTGTGACTGAAAGTTTTCTGTACCTTTCTGGGTTTTTTTTCTTTTTTGGAGACAGAGATCTCTCTATGTTGCCTAGGCTGGCCTCAAACTCCTGGGCTCAAGTGATCCTCCTGCTTCAGCCTACTGAGTAGGTGGGAGTACAGGGGGCACCTCCACAGCCTCATATACCTTGACTAGACGTCTCAAGGTCTGGCTATTTCTGTTGACGTAAATTTAGAAGGTAGCACTTCCAGAGATCTTTAAAATCAGCAGGATTTGGGGGTTTTTTTGTTAATGCCAACAGTATATTTTTAGAATGTCCTTGGCAAATAGGGCCTGTCCAGGTATAGCATGTTAAAATATTGCCCTATTATTTCGGGAGTCAAGGACACTCCGATGAGAAATGAAGTGCTTCTCTCCGTGGAGGAATGATTCTGGCTCCTTGTCAGCTCCATGGCATTCTGACTGGTCTCACTGGACCAAGAACTGTGGCCAAAAGCCAGAGGAGGAAGGCTGGCCTGTCAGCCCATCGCTGGACTTCAGGACTTAGGAATCCAAAGGCTCTCTCGTCTAAGGAGCTGTAGACAATTTAAAACAAACAAAAAAAATCCCAACTGACATATACACATGCCTCTTTTCATCTACTTCTACCAACTCATTCCCTAAATCATGAGAAGATACAAATAACACTTACTATTTATTGGTCCCTTAACTATATGCCAGAAATGTGAATTAACTCATTCAATCCTCAACACAATCCTGTGAGGTAGGAAATATTGTGCCCCTTATACAGATGAGAAAATCGAGATGCAAAGAGGTAAATTAACTTGCCCAAGTTCCCCCAGCAGCAAGTGGTAAGCTGGGAATTGAATTCAAGTTTGGCAAGTGATGCCGTTTCCCAGATCAGAGGCGTTTCCTCAGTTCCCTATAGTTTTGGCTTGTACCTGTTTTACAAGCTCATTGTATTTCCCTGGCATCTCCTTTTCCTTCAGATAAGAAAACTTCCAGGCTGGTTTCAAAATAGTGTCAATACCTTGACCTAAACCAGAAACGACTGCTTTGTTTTAGCTTAGAAACTTGGGCGATCTCATTCCACTTTGCAAACATTCTTGCAGTTTTTTAATACCTACATTTCCTTCTCTTTCTTTTTACTTCTCTAATCTCACAAAGCTGCTTCCTTGGCCTCCATCTGCTATACAGTCATTTATTTGTTTGAAAGTACATTGAGGGTCTGCTCTGAGTCAGAAAGACAAATATTAACAAGTTCCCACCCTCAAGATGCTCCCAGTCTAGTGGGAAAGACGGTCACACAAACAGCTAATTTTGGTGGAGTTTTGTGATCAGGATAATACACTTATGGCCAATGCTAGAGAAACACAGAGCCTCCAGCAATGACATCAGCTTGGAGGCATTGGTGAATGGTTAACATTTCCATTGGTTCTTTTTTAAAAATTTACTTTTCTTTAGAAACAGGGTCTTGCTATGTTGCCCAGGCTGGTCTGAAACTCCTGGCCTCAAGTGATCCTCCCACCTTGGCCTTTCAAAGTGCTGGGACGACAGGTGTGAGCCACCATGCCCGGCCTCTGTTAGTTCCTAAAGGTTGAGAAGACGATGGCCAGGCATCAAAGTAAGGGGCGAGCACTGCAGTAGGAGCAACAATGGGAAGGTGTGACAGGGCCAGGAGTACTTCAGGAATGTCTGTGTGTCTGTGGGGTGCGTGGAGCAGAGACGCACAGGTGATGAGAGAGGAGTTAGAAGTCCAGGCTGGGTATGGCAGGCCTTGTGGGGTTTTTTTTGAGACAGAGTCTCACTCTGTTGCCCGGGCTAGAGTTTCATCGCGTCCTCCTAGCTCACAGCAACCTCAAACTCCTGGGCTCAAGCAATCCTACTGCCTCAGCCTCCTGAGTAGCTGGGACTACAGGTATGTGCCACCATGCCCGGCTAATTTCTTCTATATATTTTTAGTTGGCCAGATAATTTCTTTCTATTTTTAGTAGAGACGGGGTCTTGCTCTTGCTCAGGCTGGTCTTGAACTCCTGAGCTCAAACAATCTGCCTGCCTCGGCCTCCCAAGTGCTAGGATTACAGGCGTGAGCCACCGCACCCAGCCCATGGCTTTGTGTTTAGTTTAACCTCTATACTGGGGGTCAGGAGGTGCCAGGGAGGTTTTACAAGGGAAGTGACACGATGAACTTCTTTTAGGAAGATCCCCCTGGCAGCAGTGAGAGCATTTGGTGAGACAGACCAGTAAGAGGGAAGCCAATGGCACTGCTGTGCAAGACGGGCTTGATTGAAAGGAATAGACTGGTACCAACCTTACCACAAGAGAAGGAAAAAAAAAAAAAGAAAGGAATAGAGATGAGGACACGTTTGAAGACATATCTGAGTTAGCAGTGACAGGGTGGAGAGGAGCATGCACGCAAGAGATTCAGAAGCTGAGTTCAGGCCAACTCTGAGGTGTCTTACTTGGGAGTCTGGTGGATGGTGACAATATGAAATAACATGAGACATTCAACAGGAAGAGTGGGTTTGGAGGATGGGAGGATGGGGTAAGGAGTGCGGTGGAATCATCATACCTCACTGCAACCTCAAATTGCTGGGCTCAAGTGACCCTCCTGCCTGAAGCAATCCTCCCACCTTGGCCTCCCAAAGTACTAGGATTACAGGCATGAATCAACACACCTGGCCTGAGTTTACTGTATTTTTAGCTTCAGTGTTGTCCAGTCTAGATATAAGCGTGAAACCTGGAAGTGAGCATCTGCATGAACAGAGAGAGGTCGAAGAGAAACTCTCTGGTTCTGGCTCAAGGACAGAAGTGTCTTAATGCTCAAAGAGAGTGAGGGAAATCCCCTGTTTTTTCTTTTGTTTTTCTTCTGGCTGGAGGACTGAAAAGGAGACTGTCTATAATGTCCCAGAAAGTACTAGGGACATTATAGACATAAAGGTGTTTGTGAAGGTGACCCAACAAAGTTGTTTCTGAATCCCTGGGCTCACTCCCAAGTGGCACGTTCATGAATCTGACCCTAAGCAGCATCCCAAAAGCTTTGAGATTAAACTATAAACCATGAGATAAACCATCCCCCAGCTCCCAGATTGGCCACCAGGTGGTGCACATGCAGGACACACCTGAATAGCATCGCATAGATTTTGAAAGTAGAACTAACGCCAAAACCACAGCCCACAGAAGCTCGTCAGAACTTGCAGCCTGAACACAACTGGGTCTATTCCCCACTGAAATTTAAAAAAAAAAAAAAAAAAAGCAACATTTTCCATAGAAATTTAAACAAGACCTAGAGACTCATAATATTCAAAATGATCAGAATACAATACAAAATTCCTCACCACATGAAGAACTAGGAAAATCTCCACTTGCGTGTTGAGATGACCCAGATGTTGGAATCACCTGACAGAGACTTTAAAGCAGCTATGATAAAAATGCTCCAACAAACTGGCAAAGTTGTGTCGTCCTGTGAGGTGTGAAAGATGTCAACGGCAAAGTAACCCAGGATCTGTGTCACATGCATATCCAGAGGGATGCTGGGCACTAACTCTTGTTAGACAAATGTGCATGACGGACAGGACTCAAAAGTCTGGTAAAAATGTAAGAGATCACTGCCCTTCACACACACTGAGCAAGATACACAAAATGCAAAGCCAATAGATTTCTTTTTATCCGCACTGGCAGTGTTATCAGCTTCAGCTGGGAGCTGCAAGACTGAGATGTTTAAAAGTTGCCCTCCCTTCTATTCCTCCTCCCTGCCTGGTTCCCAGAGCTCAGCTATAACTAGAAGCACCTGTCCATTTGCACCTCATTCATCAGCTGAAATGTCCACACGTGGCTTTGCTTCAAGTTTGTCCTCTTTCAAAGCCCCAAATATGCTTCTCATCTAATGTGTGTAGTATGTTCACTTCACGGAGCTAGTCCACAATGTATAACTCCACGCACTAAAAGACCCAATAGCAGGCTGGGTGGCAGGTTCAAATAGCCGACAGCCTATAAATTTTTTCCAGCTTTCTCTAGCTTCAGATGAATGAGGGTACCATCACTATTACCACCTTCATAGAAGAAAAAACTTTGGATCTAGGCCAGCTATGACCTAAAAAGTCACTTAAAATTCATTTGAAGAAACACTTGAAGAATGTGCATCTATGACTAGGGGATAGGCCTGAATATTTTTTAGAATCCAAAAGACAATAGTTACTATTTAAAGGGAGTGTCTTAGTTCATTTGGGCTGCTATACTAAAATACCTTAGATTGAGTAATCTATAAACAATAGAAATTTGTTGCTGACAGTTTTGGAGGCTGGGAAATCCAAGATCAAGACACCATCAGATTCAGTGTCTGGTGAAGGCTCACTTCCTACTTTATATAGAGGCACTAATCCTGATCATGAAGGTGGAGCCCCCATGACTTCATCACTTCCCAAAGGCCCCACCTCTTAATACTATCACATTGAGTATTAGTTTCCAACTTATGAATTGGGAGGTGGGGGACACCGACATAGAGATTATAGCAGGGGGTAATACTCAATATCACCCTAATGAAATTTATTCTCCAGAATGTAGAATTTTGTGATTGATAAGAACAATAACAATATTTATTGGGTACCTGCTACAGCAGGTCTGTGGTTGTCTCGATAACATGAATCCCACCCTCTTCCTGGTATGAAGTTTGGAAGGGATTTACTTGCTCCTCAGATCAAGGTGTGAGTCCTGGTTGCTCCAAGACAATTAGTTATTTTATACTCCTGGCCACAAGGATTCATCCAAGACCTGAGCCAGCCACCACTTGGTATTTCACAGCCACTGGTTCAGGGGAGGACAGCACGTGACCAAATAGAGCTCACTCAGAAGGAAGCCCAGGAGGAGGGAGAGACAGTCTCTCTTTCTCTTTTTCTGACATTGACGAGGAAGCATGTAGTCCTGCACAGCAAGGTTACTCGTCTTGCAGGAAGGTAGGGGAGGCAGTCTGGAATGTGGCCAGCACCTCGAAGGGCCTTGGTGATATACTTAAACAGCTAGATTAAAACAACCCTGAAGTCTGTCCTCTGGATTTTCAATGACATGAAGCAATAAATTCCCTTGGTATTTAAGCTGATGTGTGTTGGGCTTTTTGCTGCTTTCTACTGGCTGACTGCATCTTAACTGATGTAACTACTATGCGTTAGGCACTGTGCTAGGGGTCTTCACACAGTCTGTCTCATTCAGTCTTCACCACAGCCCAGTGAAGGTGGGGGTTTTATCATCCTCTTTTTACTGGAGAGGCTGAGAGAGGTCAGATGTCCTGTCCAAGTTCAAACTGCTGGTAAGTGGTGGAGCCAGGATGTGGTCTCAGGTCTGCCCAGTCCCGCAGCCTCTGCATCCCGCCATGTTCCGCGGGCTCCTGCTATAATACCTGTGGATGCAGTGCTTGGGGGAGATCCCCTAACACTACCCTCTGCAATAATTCTACAGTAGTTCCCATTGTCATACAAGCTGCATATGTGGCATCCTGTTTGAGCGGTTGGGTATTTCTTGCAAGTGTTGATGAATCACTATCAAAAAATTGCAATAATTCCCTCACTGCAAGAGGCCCTGCATAAAGATCTTAAAGAACTCTCATTGGCATTTTAGGTTTTTCCCACTTGAAAATTGGTAGTTAATGACATGAATCTACTTCATACTCAGAAAGGTTTATGAGTAGGGTCAGACTTTGAGAAAAATAACCTACCCAGATGCTAAGGGCTTGGTCTTCGTAACACTAGACTGTACAATAATACACATTCGTGATGTGACACCACTTCCAGGTAGTTCATTCTGCCTGTGACTGTTAAGCTACAGTTCCCAATGGGAAAGCAAATAAAGAAAAAAGTTCCATTGCAAAATACACACCTGTATATATAATTCCTTAAACAATAATCAGTGAGTTTTTCAGCCTAAACAGAAAAGGCTTCAGAAGACATTGATCCAAACTTTATGTCCAGTGCTAAAAAATCCCACCATATTTCATGATGTCCAATCCCTATTCAGGCATTTTTATCTGGTCCAAAGTGCCCTAGATGTTGAACTCAAATCTATATCCCCAGAAGAAATAGGTTTTGGATCTGGACACAGCTGAGCTCAAATGATTGTTCCAACAGTTCCTACTGGGTGACCTTGGGCTGTAGCTTAACCCCTCCAAGCCCCAGCCTCCCTAGCTATAAAAATGGAGATGATAATATCTCAGGCCATTAATATAAGGTTTAAAAGAGATATTGTGTACAAAGTGCATAGCAACTATCCCTGGCACAGAGAGGAAGACTCAACAAATGATAGCTATTATTAACTATCTTGGAGAGTACCCCTGAGGCTGTTGAGTAGGGTTGCGAGATTTAGCAAATAAAAATACAGGAAATCAAAAAAATTTGAATTCAGATAACAAGCAATAACTTTTTAGTATAAGTATATCCCATGCAATATTTGGGACATACTTATATTAAAATATTATTCACTGTTTACCTGAAATTCACATTTCACTGGGCAACCCTACTATTTAGCCAGTGCGACCATCCAGGTGGAAGCAGGGATGGGAAGTGGGGAAGTGAACAGTGAGGTCAGGGTGGGGAGGACAGAGAAACGAGGGGTGTGGCACAAACCCACAGACCTTGGGCAGAGACACTGACATAGGAGCACCCGCTGCCTGCTGCAGGACCTGCCCCCATTGCTAAATGGACACCCAGCCATATGGAGAAGCCCATATTCACAGTGGTTCATTTCCTCTCCCTTCAGAGATTCTTATTCTTGTAAAAACAAAATCAACCTTAGAAACTATCTCTTGAGTTGGATCAGTATATAATTTGCTATTTATTACCCTTATATTAAAGAAATTCTAGCACAAAAATGAAGTGTATCAAGTGCCGACTTTTTCCAGACCCTTTCGTTCAATCTTTCATATATGTATTGAGAACATATCTTGTCTCAGCTACAGTAATAGTGGTGAAGGATATAAATTGAGGCTAAAACAGGACCCAACCTTCAAGAATCTCATTGTCTAGCACAATGGTCTCCAATTATATTTTATTATTTGTCCCATAAGTAAAAAAAAAATTGAGCATATACCCCCTTATATGTAAATTTATTTATTAATCATATAATCTATCATAAATAACAGTGACTTATTGTATATACACACATCTATATTAGATATGCTTGTATTTATATAAGAATACTTATACACATCATACATACATAAATAAAATATATTGAAAAAGAAGAGATAAACAACATAAATAGAATTTATAAAATCCAGCCCCCCCACCCCACCAATGAATCGTCTTGCATAACCCCTAGAACACTCAAGCCCCAGTTTGGAAGCCATAGGACTGGCGGATAAGAAAGACCTGGCAGCAAATAATTTGAGTACAGATAAGCGCTGCCCACAGGATGTTGAAAGAGCACAGAGAGGGAGTGAGGAGCCCTACTGGGGAGGAGAAGGAAGGCTACACAGAGGTGGTGAGCTCTGGGTGAGGCTCAAAGAATGAGCAAGACTCTTGCAAGACTTGGGGACAGAGGATGCTTTTCAGGCATAGAAAACAGCCTTTTCTCCCATACAAGTACTAACCAGGCCCGACCCTGCTTAGCTTCCAAGATCAGACGAGATTGGACGCATTCAGGGCGGTATGGCCGTAAACAGAAAAACAGCCTTTTCTAAAGCATGTTAGTATGAAAGAAGATAAAATACTGAGAGAGCCAGGGGCAAAGTAGTGTGGTTTAAGCATAGAGTACAGTTGGTAAAAGAAGAGTTAAATACAGTTAAAAGAGTAGGTTCCAGTTTATGTGGTATAGATGAAATCCAGGAAACAACATAAATGTGAACCCTGAAATGATTTGCTCACATTTACCTATTAGAAAGATCACTCTGCTGGAGACAAGAAAATTCTAAATGAAGTCTTAGAAAATCAAATTAAAGCAGTATATTACATTATAGATTATTATATCCAAATAGCATTTATCCTAAGATTACCCAGCTGTTTAATTTTATGCACAGGATTAATATGCTAATTATTATGGCTAATTATTATTAGCGTAGAATGTTTTAAAAATTAAATGAGTTAATATAAATAAAGTACTTAGAATAGTGCCTGGCATGTAGTAATTTTTTTATATTGATTCTTTTTTATTGTGGTAAAATATGCATAACATCAAATTTGCCATTTTAGCCACTTTCAAGTGTACGTACGATTCAGTAGCATTAAGTACATTCACATTGTGTGACTTTCACCACCATCCGTCTCCAGAATGTTTTTATCATCTCTAACAGAAACTCTCTACCCATTAAACAGTAACTGCCTGTGTCCCCTCCCCCAGCCCCTGGAAACCTCTATTTTACTTTCTGTCTCTATGAACTTGCCTATTCTAGGTATCTCATATAAGTGATATAACCACGGGACCAGCCCAGACTGGGCCTACTCTGTTGATACAAAATGTCGAGTTACTTTGTAGGTAAAGCAGAGCCAAAAACTGCAAGTCATGTAGCCCAGGCATATGCAATAAAAAAAACTTTAACCTCTAATAACGTCCAGGAGCAACAATTCTTCTGCTCGGAACCGAGAAGACCAGGAAGTGATCGAAACTGGGACACTGGAAATTTTTCATAAGCAAGGGGACTGTTGGCCCAGAAGAACCACGGCTGAAATCCAGCTCGACATACCTTACTGTAAATGGTCAAATTTAAAGCCGTCCAATCAGACCCTGCCAAGCCCTCCTAAATCCTTTCCTTTGCCCTCTGATCCCATAAACTTGCCCCAGATCCTAAATCAAAAAGACAGATTTGAGCCTGCCTGTTGTCTCCTAGCTAACCAGTGCTTCAGTAAAGCCTTTCTTTTCTCAATAGCCAGTGCCATAGTATTGGCTTCTGTGCACATTGGGCAGTGAGCCCACTTGCTTGATAATAGTGGAATCATCCAATATTTGTCCTTTTGCAACTGGCTATTTCACTTAGCATAATCTTTTTGAGGTTCATCCATGGATAGCATATATCAGAATTTCATTCCTTTTTAAGGCTGAGTAATATTCCATTGTGCGTATATATTACATTTTGTGATGTGATATCCATTCATCTGTTGAGGGACACTTGCATTGTTCTTATCTTTTAAAATTTTTAATTTTTTTTTTTTTTTTTTAGAGACAGGGTCTCATTCTTGCTCATGCTGGTTCTTATCTTTTGGCTATTGTGACTAGTGCTTCTTAGGGACATGGATATATACATATCTCTTTGGGTCCCCGCTTTCAATTATTTGGGGTATATACTCAGATTGCTGGATCATGTGCTAATTCTATGTTTAATTTTTTGAGAAACCAAAAAATACTGTTTTCCACAGTGGCTGCACCATTTTACATTCCTATCAGCAATGCACAAGTGTTCCAATTTTTCACATCCTCACCAACACTTGTTATTTTCTGTTTGTTTGTTGTTGTAGTTGTTGTTGTTGTTTTGATATATAATAGTCATCTAATGGATGCAAAGTGGTATCTGTTTTGGTTTTGATTGCCATTTCCCTGGTGATCCTACCTAACCATAATTATATAACAATTGAAAAGAGTAAAATCAGTCTCTGGAAAAGAGAATTAAGAGAGGGGGCTTTAAGAAATGCCAGTTATCTACCTGCATTTCTACTACAATTTGCATTACATTCTTAAGCTACATTTTTTGCCTAGGATGAAGTAAATGTTACAGTTTTACAGAGCCTGTCAAATTCAAATTAAGAAAAAGAGGGAGGATCACAGGTATGATGAAGCCAGAATTTGAACCCAGACTGACTGATCTAGAGCCTGTGTGCTTAGCTGCCTAAGCAAACAAGAGGAAACAAAGAGAAAATAGAAACTGTCCTTGATCTGCTTATCTGAAGTTTAAAGTCTGTGTTATAGAGTAAATAGCGGTCAGTTTCGAGCCCTGAGGGCTAGGCAGAGTTGGGTACAGATACAATGGGTGATCAGGAACCACCAAGGGTCTTGGTAAGAAACAGATAGATGAGAACAATGTTGGAGGAAGGCAACCCCACCTGCCCCAGTGTAGTCATAAGATATGAAAGAGTCTAGGGCTGGAGTCAGACAGATTTGGGTTCTAATCTCAGCACTGACATCAACTGCGACTCTAAGCAATTCACTTAAATTCTCTAAGCAATTCACTTAACTTCTCTAAGCCTTGGTTTCCTCATATGCAAAATGACCATAATACTTGCTTCCTAAGGTCTACATGAGGATTAAATGAGATAACATATAGAACTGCTTAGCATCATACTCAGTACATTGTAAGCATGCACTCATCCATCTGTTCACTCATTCACAAATATCTATTGAACACCTACTGTGTGCCAAGCCCGGTGCTAGGCACTGGTATGACATCTAAACGACACAGACATGGTCTCATCAGGGAGCTTAGTCTGGAAGGGGGAGTCAGACAGTAAACCCATGTAAGTATAAGCTTGTTACAAATTGAGGATCTATGGAGGGAAAGAGCAGGGTACAATGAGAGTGGACGAGAGGGAACTTATTTGGGGCCAGGGTGGGTGAAGAGGCTCTGGGCAACTGCTCTCTGAGGCATCTCCTCCTGGGAGGAGCACGAGACAGCAGAGCGCCGGGGTGGGGGGGAAGTCCAGGAGAGAGAAGGTCAAAGGGCCAGAGGCCGGCCTGCCAAATACTGCCACTAAGACAGAGACTGGAAAGTGGATGTGGCGACACAGACATGAAGCAGGACCTGGATAAGAGCAGTTTCAGGGTGTTGAGGGCACAGAATGGGTGTTACTATCATTGTCAGGAAAGGCATTAGAGGGGATACATTAGAGGGGACGCTCCACAAAGCCACCAGGAGCAAGGGGACTGCCCCTCACAGAGGATAGCAGGCTCTCTGAGCTGCACCTCAGACCAAGAAATATTTACATCAGCTCAGCCCTGTGCACTCACCCCACCCCCCACCCCGGGACTGCCCAGTGGAGCTGTGCAGCAGGCACCGAGTCTGCACAGACAGGAAAGTCTTCACGAGTGCTGACGCATCAGTCACATGGTCAGGGAACCAAGCGTCTGTGTCCTGAGTCTCACACAGAAGTCTCATATGGCGGCAGGTGCCCTCCTCCCAGGCCCCCTCTCCAAGGCCCTGTCTGGGCGAAGTCCCACTCATTCTCCGTTAATTCTGAGTCCATGTTTGGAACCACCCCTTGCTAAATCTCTGGAAGCGATTTCCACAAAATCATTTCCCTGTTCCTCAGTCCTGGGAGTGTGAAGACGTGTCACAATGCTAACACCTTAAAGAGACCCAGGCTGTGCACCCATGAGCAAAACTCCTGTGTGTGCCATTGCAGCAGGGTGTGTCTAAAGAGAGCCAGTGACTCCAGAAACAGCCCTTCCCTTCCTTGCGGAGCTGCACGTCAGCCTGGCCCGAGCACCTCGATGTTTGCGGTGGAGGAAATGGGCTGACAGGAGGCAGAGCCCAGGAGAGGGGGAGGGAGGCCAGAGGCCCCTGGAGACTGGGACTTATCTGAAATTCCTCAGGCGATTAGCTTTGGGCCAACACTGTCCCTGTGGATGTCATCTCAGTGCCAGACTCTCCTCTGCAGGTCAGCTGCAATAATGAATGAGCTGACACCTTGAGCTGGGGTGACATCCCTCCAGGAGGAAGTGGGGGAGGGCAGAGAGCCCACGGGGAAGCAGGCTGGGTCCCCTAGCAAGGACCAGGTGACAAGCACCTTGTCAGAGAACTACTGGTGCCAAGGAGCGCTGACAACCACCTTTCCCCAGAGAAGGCCCCAGCCCTGGAAGAGGGAGCTGGGGAGAGGCCGGGAAACCGAGGCCTGTCACAAATCCCGAGCTGGAAATGCTCACGGCTCCTAGCCCTTCCCTCCGTACACTGGCCCTATTGTCCACGAGCACCGTGGCAGTTACTGTAAAGTGGCTAAAATTTGGCACATCCTCCAAGGCCTTTCCTGGTCCGATCAGGTGACCATTTCCCTGAGACGTTTAGAGAAAGAAAGGATTAGCTGGCACCGTCCTCCCCGTCCTCCCGGTCAGAGGCAGGTGAGAGCAAATCCATTTAACTGACCGGCTGCCAGTTTACAAATAAAACATAAGCCATAAATGCTGCCTTTGTTCCACCGAGGCAGCCTTCCTGGCGGTGAGGTGAGATCAGCAATTTGTCCTTTGTCAGAGGATTAGCAGAGCCTGGTTGTTTTAGTGTTTATTTATCAATTTGCATCTTCTAGCAGTTTCGACCCAGCTCGGAGGCCCCAGTTCCCCCACGTCCCTGCTGCTCATTTTACCTCCCCTGCCAAGGACATAGCAAAGCTGGGACGGAGCACACCCAACATGAAACGCATGCAAATCCTCCCAGCTTTGATTCTGTTCCGGGTCAAGCTCCTCCGCTGTCTCCTGGCTGCAGGACAGAAATTATAGCCCTAGCACAGCGGAGAAAAGATGGTTCACCCAGACAAAGGGACCCGTTCTCACCTGTAAACATGCCATGTCTAACCAAACTCTGCACTCATTCGATATTTGTGGAATAAATAGAGTCCTAGTTTTGATGCCAATCTGTCCTCGGGTGGTTGGACAGGTCGCACCACGCCTGGGGGTTTCCTTTAGATGTTGGCATGGTTATGAGACTCTGTCTCAAAAAAATAAAATAAAACATAAAATGAAGTAATGTTTTTAAAATCTCTGCTCTTCAATGAATGTTTTTCAGTGGTAACACATGTCCCTCTCTGGTGGAGGACATTGGTCTTGGGAAGGCTGTGCGTGTGCGGGGTTGGGGGTGGACGGGAACTCTGTGCTCTCCTGTCAATTTAGCTGTGAACCTAAAACTGCTCTAAAATATAAAGTCTGTCTTTAAAAAAAGCTTTTCTATTTTTTTTCAAAGCTACAAAAATCGTTTTTCTTTTTATTTTCTTTCTTTTTTTTTTTTTTGAGACAGAATCTCACTCTTTTGCCCGGTTTAGAGTGCCGTGGCATCAGCCTAGCTCACAGCAACCTCAAACTCCTGGGCTCAAGCGATCCTCCTGCCTCAGCCTCCCGAGTAGCTGGGACTACAGGCATGCACCACCATGCCCGGCTAATTTTTCTATATGTATTTTTAGCTGTCCATATAATTTCTTTCTATTTTTAGTAGAGACGGGGTCTCGCTCTTGCTCAGGCTGGTCTCGAACTCCTGAGCTCAAACAATCCGCCCGCCTCGACCTCCCAGAGTGTTAGGATTACAGGAGAGAGCCACGGCACCTGGCCTAAAATTCGTTTTTCTAATGGAAGCTTATTAGAAGCCAAATTGTGTGAAATACAATAAGCAAACTGTTCTCTCACACTGCCCCACGCCCACCCCGGGGCATCTCAGAGGAGGGCTCCAGTTCTGCAGGACGCAGTTGGAAACTTCTGGATTAAAGGGGATCTACAGGCATTCCTCCAGCTCAAGCTCCAAGCTGGGCTATTCCCTCACCTGTCCGTTTTCCCTACGTGCCACACATCCCACCAGATATCGATCCTGGTCTTCCTTTCTAACACCTTCCTTGCATTGTCTAAGCATTCCCGGACATCAGGAAAGACTTTCCAAACTTTCACCATGTCACCACCTCATGCTTTGGTAAGACATGCAAAGTCCTTCACAACTGGGCCTCAATTTAATATTTTAGTTTTACCCCTCACCGACCCCTCGGCCAAACTTTCACCTCCCCCCCATCTTAACCACTGGTCATCCTTAAGCATGACTTGTAAGGACCTACCTCCCTGTCACTGTTGACACCAAGAATGCCGCTCGTCCACTTGCAGCCAACTCCAGATCACTTCGGCCTTTAAAGTTGAAACCACAGAGTCTCCAAGACATCTTCCACAACCACCATGTGTGTTGTTGATGGCTCACGGGACATTGTGTGTGTGTGTGTTGCGAATTGGCATTGTGAGCTCATACTCCGTGGGGCTTTATCTATATGACCCCTGTGCAGCCTGGACTAACAGTATACCCCTCTAGCTCAGTTTCGCATTTGCTTCTACCAGGTACTCCAAGGGTAATGTCATCAACACACTGTTTTTGCATTCATGAGTTGACTTTGGGGGCTCCAGGACCACATGGGTGGCATCAGTTTAAATCCCAAACCTGTGTGAGGGACTCATTGTTATGGATTTTCATAAAACACATCTTACTCCACCCAGATCTCAGGTCAAGTTCCCTTGTTGTCTTACTTTGCTAAGGGATTAATCTCCCCTCCTCAATTTCATCCATCCTTGCCAGATTTACGCAAGTCTCAGAACCCTCCATCCCTTGGGCATTACAACCCCCTTCCGGGTTAGGAGACCACCAACCCCCTGTCCCCAAAACAGCCCCAACATCAGCTTAAAAGTTTATCACTTTGTTCTTCAGTGTCCTCTTCTTCTTTGGGACTTTGGGTATTTCCTTTACATTTTTATGAGCTCAGTTATACAATTTAAAATATTTCTGTTATATCTTATCCAGAATTTTCAAGTGGCGAGAGAGGGGGAGAGGTTGGGCTATTAAGTTTGCAATATTTGAGTGATTGTTTTTTCAACTAGAGTATAAGTTCTCATGTATATTTCTTTGCATTATACACATAACACCTAAAACTGCCAAACACATATCAAATGATTAACAAACATTTGACAAATGAATGACGTGTATTCTAGCTCTTTTATACAAGGATGACACTGCTTTAGTCAGATGGCTCAATCTTGACTCTGCTACTAACTCGCTATGTGAACTTGGGAAAATTTTATTTCTCTGAACCTCAGTTTCCTCATATGCAAAATGGGGGAAATCCCCATCTTACACAGTAGCTACAAAGATCAGTAAGTATTTAATTCATCTAGCATAGGGTTTGGCCAGCACTCGATTATCATGATGTAGGTCTGAATGTTTCTTACTTGGTGATAACAGCTAAGTCTGATAAATAAAAAATCCTTCTGCTATTTATTGTAAAAGTCTTGCTGACATTTGTGGCTATGGACTGGAACCAGAGAAGCAAACACTTCTTGAGTGCCTACTTCAAGCTTTCACATGTATTTTTTAATTCCCTCCAAACCTGATAAATCGAGTGTTATTCTTTCTTTTCAGAGAACTTTGAAGAAGTTAAATGACTTTCTAGGCTTGCCCAATAAGTGCAGAAAGAAACATTTAATCCCAGATCTATCTAACCTATTGCAGATACCACAAGCTAATTAGATTATAGATGTGGGCATCAGATACGGCTGCAACCTTGAAATCGAGACAACTTGATCGACTGGTCACAGAAGCAATTTGGAAATAAAGACAAAAGTGTAACCACCAAGCCGCTTCTGCCATCCAAAGTTTCCCCCAACCCGGGGTAGCTCAGCCTTCACAAATGCCCGACCCCCTGAGGAATCCAGCCCTCCCAAAGACCTCAAAAGCTGTGATTGACGTGGTTGCCTCAGCTTTCATTCACTCCAAGATGTTGGCAAGGTATTTCTGCCAACCATAAGTGGGGAGAAGAGGTCATGGAAGAAGAGAAAAAAAATGGGATCTCTGAATTTCTCTCCAAATCCAGATTAAAAAGAAAGTTAGCTATAAGAACTGTACTTATATACCATATGTACCATATTTGTTGATTAGCCACATTAATATGAGAAGATGTATTAGCAAACTGGTTAGGAGCAAGGCTTCAGATGCAGGTGGCCCTGGGTTTGAATCCTGGTTCTACCACTTATTAGTGGAATGATTTAAGTGAGTTCCCAAGCCTTAGTGTCCTTACCTATAAGTGGGCATAAGGATACTCATCTCAGGCTGGGCGCAGTGGCTCACACCTGTAATCCTAGCACTCTGGGAGGCCGAGGCGGGTGGATCGCTCAAGGTCAGGAGTTCAAGACCAGCCTGAGCAAGAGCGAGACCCCGTCTCTACTAAAAATAGAAAGAAATTATCTGGCCAACTAAAATATATGTAGAAAAAATTAGCCGGGCATGGTGGCACATGCCTGTAGTTCCAGCTACTCGGGAGGCTGAGGCAGTAGGATCGCTTAAGCCCAGGAGTTCGAGGTTGCTATGAGCCAGGCTGATGCCACAGCACTCACTCTAGCCCGGGCAACAAAGTGAGACTCTGTCTCAAAAAAAAAAAAAAAAGTAAAAAGGATACTCATCTCAAAATAACTATGTGAGGTACTCTTACTATTGCCCAACACTTAGCAAGCATGCAAAAAAATGGTAGCTATACCACCACCAATAATAATATTAGATGACATATGAAGTTTTAAGAACTTTACATACAGTGACTCACTTCTAATTCATGATAACTTTATGAAATAGAGACTATTATCCCTGTTTTACAGAGGAGAAACAGAGGCGCAGAGAGGTCACACAACTTGCCCAAGTTCACACAACTACTAAGCAGCAGCAATAGAATGTGGCCCCAGATAGTCTTCCTGCAGAGTGCACACTATGCTGTACTGCTTCTCAGTTCTCCTGTGGCCATAATCATAATCGTTGTCAATACCACTAAATGTTATAAAACTGGGGGAGGCAGAGACAGATACAGAAAGGCAAGAAAATACACCATTAGTGGGAGTGAACATCTAGAAACACCCTGCCAAGCCTCTCAGAGAAGTTAGAGCCCCTAAGGCTGAAAGATGCCTACTTGCCCACAATTAGATCTATGCTCTAAAAAAGGTGAAACAGGCTCCAAGCCCCAGGCAGACTGCCGAACAGTGCCAAGCATTGTGAGCAAATGTACATGCGAGGTATTATATTGGGCACCGTGGGAGGTCGCCAAAGAAATAGAACGAGGAGCTTAAACCTTGAACCATGAAAACTTAGTGCTTGGAGAAACCTTCTTGGCATAGATGGGATGAAGGTAGCCTTGAGTGCCTGGGACAATAGGGGAGCAAGGAGAGGGTTCAGGTGGGCACTTGGGGGACTCCTTTTGAGCTGCCATCTCACTGGCTTAGTTGAAAAAACTTTGGATCACATTGTGGCCCACGAAGGCAGCAGTTGCAGAATTACCTGTGAGCTGTCCTGGGTCAGTTTAATCAGCTGATAAGAAACCCACCAAATTTCTCTCTTCCTTAAGAACATCACTGGGAAACACTGGGGTGAAAGGTTGGCTTGGAAATAGTGAGGGTTCCGGCCTTGGAATTTTTTGACAAGATGGATTCAGGAAAAATAAATTAATGTGTGCAGCGGGGTCAGTGTGGAATTGTGCAAGAATGCTGGCCTTCGCTGCAGGAAGAGAAAGTGCTCTGGGAGGCTCCAACTAGGTCTTGGGGCTCCAGGAAATGCTGCGTCTTGGCCTCTGCCCCACCCCTGCCCCTCTGCCACATCATTAAAGCAGAGGGTCGGGAAGGGGACCTCTCTGCTTTCTCTTCTCTGCTGCTGGGGACAGTGGGCACTCTTGTTTACTCGCACAGAGAAATCTTGGTCCTATTTTAATGTAGAAAGAATTAAGATTGGAAATATTTTGTTCCAACAGAACTGAATCCAGATGCATCCTGGGAACTTCTAAAATTCAGCTCGGAGAAAATGGATGAACATTCTACCGATTAAAGCAAGAAAATTAAAACTAAAAATAATCATAATTTAGAATTCGAAAACGAGTCCCCTTCTCTTTTCATCGTAATCAAGAAAGAGGCTGGGAAATTGGGGAAATGCTAATGTTTTATCAATACAGTTCATTAAACTGTAATTATATTTTCATTCATTTCTTACTGGGTTCCTGACACCCAGTATATTCAAACCGGTTGCCAGAAAACAGGAAGTCAAGGAAGAAGCATATCAGCTCTGGAATCAAGATATCCTCGGAGCCATCACTAGGCCCTAGGGCTTCTGGGGGCTGTATTTAGGGTGGTCACATTTCCTAAAGCAAAAATCAGAAACCACAGCCTGACAGTGGGACAGAAGAGTAAATGTGTCATTTTCCTATCAGTGAGGGCTCTTCCCTGGAATCTGCAGTAGCCACCAGAAATAGCAGGGTAGAGAAAGGCAGCCCAGCAAGCACAATGAAGGATGTTCTAAGCCAAGGGCCTGGAGAAGCTAACTCATTGCCCTTGGAGGATCTATTTGTACGTGAAAGTCAGTGTAATCCCTAGAATACGTCTGAGTTACTAACTTCATGGAATTTTTTAAATGACCAATTAATTTACAATTTATATTTAATAAATGAACCATCAGATGACTGATGGTCCTGAACTTGAGGCTCCTGAACTTGGAGGCAGGGGTCGGTGGATAAAACGTTCGATAGGAATATGTGGCTCCATGTGACTCTCTCAGCTGGCAAAATGTGCTGCTCCCCAGGGACGGAGAAGATTAGAAGCCACAGCACACCCACAGCCAAAGATGTCCCCAACTCTGGCGAAGCTCCATACAGAACAACAGGCAGAGGCACTACAAGAAGCTGAAACTCCACAGGTACATCTCATTGGTTCTTATACCTAAACAAGGATTTATTTTGCATTGATATATAATTAACATACACTAAAATTTACCCTTTCCAGTGTGCAAGTCTGTGCCTTTTGACAAATGGACATAGTCATGTAACCATTCCCACAACTGAAATACAGAACAGTTCCATCAACCCCAAATATTTCCCCAGGCTTTGTAATCAACGACTCCTCTGTCCCCACCCAGCCCCTGGCAACCACTGATCTGTCTTCTGTTCCTATAGTTTTACCTCTTTCAGAAAGTCATAAAAATGGAATCATACGGTACATGGCTTTTAGAGCCTGGCGTTTTTCCCTTAGCATAATGCACTTGAGATTCATCCATGTTATTCTGGGGATCAGAAGTTCACTTCTTTTTATTGCTGAGTAGCACTTCGTGTCATGGATGTACCATAGTTTGTATGACCATTAACCGGTTGAAGAACCTTTGGGTTGTTTCTGGTTTGCGGTATGCTGTAGTTTGAATATTTGATCCTCCAAGCCTCATGTTGAAATTTGATGCCCAGTGTTGGTGGTGGGGCCTGATTGGACTTATTTGGGTCATGGAGGTGGATTCCTAATGAATAGGTTGGTGCCATCTTGGCAGTAATGAGTTTCCATGAGAGCTGATTATTATTATTATTATTTTTTTTTTTTTTTTTTTTGCGACAGAGTCTCACTCTATTGCCCGGGCTAGAGTGCCATGGTGTCAGCCTAGCTCACAGCAACCTCAAACTACTGGGCTTAAGTGATCCTCCTGCCTCAGCCTCCCCAGTAGCTGGGACTACAGGCATGCACCACCATGCCCAGCTAATTTTTTCTATTTTTAGTTGTTTGGCTAATATCTTTCTATTTATAGTAGAGACGGGGTCTCGTTCTTGCTCCGGCTGGTCTTGAACTCTTGAGCTCAAGCAATCCTCCCACCTCGGCCTCCCAGGGTGCTAGGATTACAGGCGTGAGCCACCACACCTGGCCAAGAGAGAGAGCTGATTATTTATTAATAAAAAAGCCTGGCACCCTCTCCTCTCTTTCTTGTTCCTTCTCTCACCATGTGACACACCTGCTGCCCCTTTGCCTTGCCCCAAGAGTAAAAGCTTGCTGAGGCCCTCACCAGACGCAGATGCTGGTGCCATGCTTCTTGTACAACCTACAGAACCAAGAGCCAAATAAACCTCTTTTCTTTATAAATTACTCAGCCTCTGGTACTCCTTTATAGCAACACAAATGGACTAAGACAGGGCAGTCCTGAATCAAGCTGTTTAAACATTTGCATAAATGTTTCTGTGTGAACATAAGTTTTTACTTCACTTGGGTAAATATCTAGAGGTATGGTAAATCTAAGTTTCACTTTGTAAGAAACCTTAGAATTGTTTTCCAAAGGACTGTGCTGTTTTGCATTCCCCTCAGTGTAGAAAGGCAATGTTCAGCTGATTTTTATCCTCACCAGCAATTGGTACTATAATGATTTTTGGTTTTGTTTTGTTTTCTAATTTTAGCCATTCTAAGTAAACATGTAGCCATATCTCCCTGTGGCTTTAATTGGCATGTCCCTAATGTCTAATGATGATGAACATCTTTTCATTTGTCCATTTGTCAGTCATATGTCTTCTTTGGTGAAGTGTCTGTTCAAATCTTTTGCCCATTTGTTAGTTCCTTTCTTTGTTTTCTTATCATTGAGTTTTGAGACTCTTACATATTCTGGATAACAGTTCTTTATCAGACATGTGATTTGCAAATATTTTTCCCAATTCATGGCTTGTCTTTTTATTCTCTTAGCTGTGTTAAACAAGGATCTTTTTACTTCAAACTATACTAAGTTATGAAATGGGGTGAACAATAGCATCATATAAGGGTGTGTGGTTTGAGTTTGCTCTACTAAATTTATGACAGAGACCAAAAGAGTTGGTCAATGCAAATAGTCATGGCAAGTTATTCTCCTCCTTTGGAGGCACTGTCTTGCTCGCATTATATTCTAGCACATTCCCTGGCACATAGTGGACATTCAATAAAGATTTACTAAATGAATGATTGAATGAAATGTAGGAGCAACAGGAGAAGTGCAATGAGATATATAGTTAGAGAAGAAGGCAGAGTCTAGACGTTAACTACCAGGCTAAGAATTTTAAACTTTATCCTACAGACAGTTGAGTTTCAAACAAGGAAGTGATGGAATAAAATCTGCATTTTTTTGAAAGGTCATACTGGAAGTAGCATAGAAAATGGCTAGAAAGAGGAGTGACCCTGGCAGTGAGACTAATGAGGAGGCCAATGACAATTTCCAAGCAAGAGATGATGAATGGCTACAACCCAGATGTAGTAGCAGGAAAAGAAAGCAAGTTACTGATAAAAGAGATTTTAATGAGTCAACAGAATATCATTTTGTCCCAACCATCATGTGAACTTAAAACCCTCTGACCAGTACACATCATTACTAGAAGGAACAGAGAAATTTGTGGGGAACCCAGTGTGTGCCATAAAATGCTTCCTCCCAGCCCCCATGTAAGCCCACACCTCTTCCTGATTATCCCCCCACCAGATATCACACCCAGTCTCTTCTCTGAACGTGTCCACTCACGCACCTCCATTTTATGCTTTTTCAACTTATGTGTGAACAAAATCACAATTTTCCTTGCATCAGAAGCCCAAGTACGTTCTCTACTAAGATAATCATATTACTGAAATTAAGTCGATAATATAATGATACATTTAGGATGGATTCAACATGAATGTATGAAATAAGCAATCCCATCTTTTTATTCTGCCCAATCAGGTCCTAGAAGTCACTTCTCCCTGCCCCTCTCTGCTCACTCAGAAAGTGTTTAAATGCATGCAAGCATGGGACTCAGGGCATATGCAGCCAGGATGCTGCCTTACAGACATCTGCTTTCAGTGCCCTTGCCAAGAAAGCAACAGAAAGGGTCCGGAAGTGGATATTGCCCATAAAATACAGTATGCTATAATGGTAGGAAATCTTTAGGGAGACATATTATATTCCCAATTTAAGAGCCTTTAAGACAGTGCCTTTGGCACTAGTCTTTTTCTGCCACCTTTTGTTGGCAGCCCTGGTTCCCCATCAAAAATACTTAACACAGTGGGGAAGTTCTAGTCCAGGCTTTGCTCTTCATTAACTCTGAGAAGTTAATCCCTCTGGCCCCAGTGTCCTCAATTGAAAGATGAGATTGGACTAAAAGTAGATCATCTTTAAGGTTCCTGGTTAAACAAGAATCTGGTTATAAACCTAACTTAGGAGGAAACATCCTAATTTATAACCACTGATTTTAGTGATTAGGGCAATAAATGTCTTTCTAAAGATTTAAAAGAGTGAATGTTCGTTTATTGTGCCAGTGGGGCAAATCAATACTTTTGTTGATCCATTTACAACTCATCATCCAGAACAAAGAAAAAAAAAAAAGCTGGCATCTGTTAACAAAGTCACCTTTTTAAAAGAAATATCCACAATTGTATATTTCTATGTCAGTCAGAACTAAACTTTTTGCTATCTAAAAGCCAAACAAAAGAACTCTAGTTACCCATCATACCACCTCTGCCACTTACTCAATGAAATTTCCAAAACCCTCTCTAAAAGAAACTTCAACACATACACACACAAACTCTTTAGAACTAGGAGTGGTATGAACTATGTCACTTTTTTTCTCATAATAATCCCCAATAAAAATTATTTTATTGAGTTTATTAAATTTTCAGATCTTAGAGATGTAATTTGAGAGGGATGATCATTAGAACAAAATCCCATTACAACAAATCAGATATAGTTATGTAAGTATCAATGTATAGTGATACACAGATGGAATTATGTAGACTGTGTAGTAATAAGATTTCCCCAGTCCTCATCAGACAAAATCCAGAATCTAAACATTTATTTGTCCTTAAAATGACATGCAGAGAAACTTTTAGAGCTATTTGTGCCAGATGGGGACATAAAACATTACATTTCTATACACATTCAAATCTGTTCATGTTTTTTTCTTTCATGATTTCCAGGTTTCCAAAATTTCTAAAAAAAAAAAAAATCCAACTCTGAAATTATATAGTCTACTAAATCTTCTCCTAATATTTTAACTTTTTTACACTTAAATCTTATGATATCTGGAGCTTATATCTATCCATGGTGTAAGAAAGAAGTATAATTTTTGTTCCATGTAGAAATTGTTAGATATGCCAGCATTATTTATTAAACAAATCACCTTTTCCCACTGAATTTAAACATTATTTTTATGGCAAATCAAAATGCTATACATTCTTTGAACTGTTTCTGGACTCTATCCATTTGTCACAGTATTATTTATATTCACAAGAACTGGAAGAAAACTAGCATATCTATCCGTAAGAGAATGGGTAAATAAATTATGGAACATCCATATCACAAAATATTATTTACTTAGAAAAAAGAGTGAATTAATTTATAAATATTGGTCTAGATGGATAGCTACTCTGTTTTCTACTTATTTATTTATTTATTTATTGAGACAGGATCTTGCTGTCACCCAGGCTGGAGTACATTAGCACAATTGTAGCTCACTGCAACCTCGAACTCCTAGGCTTAAGGGATCCTCCTGGTTCAGCCTCCTGAGTAGCTGGGACTACAAGCACATGCTACCACACCCAATAAATTTTTTTCATTTTTGCAGAGGAGGGTCTTGCTATATTGCCCAGGCTGGTCTTGAACTACTGGCCTCAAGCCATCCTCCTGCCTCGGCCTCCCAAAATACTGGGATTACAAGTGTGAGCCACCATGCTTTGCATCTGTTTTCTTTTTAAAAACAACTTACAGAGTTGATATGAGAGATAGAAACTTCTGTAAGCATACATATTTTTGAGAAAAATGTTTACATCAATTATTTCAGAGATTGATGGTGGAGGAGAGGAAGAATATTTATAGGCCTCTAAATTGCTTAATTTGTTGAAATAAGCAACTGTGAACTTTTTAAATTTAAAAATCCAATAACAAATTTGTTTAAAATCCTTATTTGTCTGTGTGTCAGAGGCTTTGTTATTTGCACCACTAAAATTAAGTAGAGGCATAAAATCCAGAGGCCATAGGTGAAAAATAAAAGACATATTAGACCAGATGCAGTGGCTCACACCTGTAATCCAAGCACTTTGGGAGACTGAGGCCGGAGGATCACTTGACCCCAGGAGTTTGAGGCTGCAGTGAGGTAGGATCATGCAACCTCGAACTCCTATGCTCTAGGGATCATCCTGCCTCAGCCTCCTGAGTAGTTGGAACTACAGAAACAGGCTACCACACCTGGGCAACAGAGATTCTATCTCTCAAAAAAAAAAAAAAAAAAAGACATATTTAGGTATATAAAAATTAAGAATGCTGTTTAACAAAGAAATAATCATAAATAAAGTTGCAAAAGACAAATCATTGAGGGAATATGCAGGATATATAAGAAACAATATTTCTTATATACAGAGAGATCTTATAAATCAATAATGAAAATACACCAGCCTGAGCAAGAGTGAGACCCCGTCTCTACTAAAAATAGAAAGAAATGATTTGGACAGCTAAAAATATATATAGAAAAAAAAAAATTAGCCAGGCATGGTGGCACATGCCTGTAGTCCCAGCTACTTGGGAGGCTGAGGCAGAAGGATTGCTTAAGCCCAGGAGTCTGAGGTTGCTGTGAGCTATGCTGATGCCACAGCACTCTAGCCAGGGCAAAAGAGTGAGACTCTGTCTCAAAAACAAAAAAAAAAAGAAAATACAAATAAATGAATGATTAAATAGGCAAAGGTTATGAATTAGCAATTCACAAAGGAAATACTAGTGACAAATTTTATTTATATTGTATATAGATATGTATATTCATACACATATGCAACATATGTATATACATCTCCACCTCATTCATTATCAAGAAATCCAAATTAAAATAAAAATTTGGCCAGGCATGGTGGCTCACACCTGTAATACTAGCACTTTAAGAGGCCAAGGTGGTACGATTGCTTGAGGCCAGCCTGGGTAACAGCAAGATCTCATCTCTACAAAAAAAAAAAAAACTAGCTGGGCATGGGCATGGTGGCGTGTGCCTATAGTCCCAGCTGAGGCCAAAAGATTCTTTGATCCCAGGAGTTTGAAGCTACAGTGAGTTATGATGATGCCACTGCACTCTAGCCCAGGCAACAGAGTGAGACCCTTTCTCAAAATATATAAATGAATAAAATAAAAGTTGTATTTGACCTATCTCCAGAGAAACAGCTCCTAGCCCCAGAATGGTAATATCAGGGCAGCACAAAAGTCCTGCTGGAGTGAGGTACTGATAAAAACAGGCCTGGACTGATGACCCCACCCCATACACACACCACAATCCCCCATGGCTGGGTACTACCTACTGAGGAAATTGGCTTCTTCCAAGGCGGCTTATTTCCAAAAGTTTAAAGAATTTCTGAAGCAGCGTTGTCTGGTAGAGATCATTCCTGAAAAAGGAATAATTAACTGTAATTCTATGGTGCCTAGATCACTCTGCACTGGGGCTTACTACTCCCCTCTCCCTAATACTCACAGGGACTTGGCCAGGCCTTGGCCTTCATTCCATCTCCCAAACACATTACCAGAAAGAGTAGCTGTTATTCCCAGGTGAACAGGAGTTTAGATAAGTAGATGCCTGAGAACTTCCCTCTAGTACACAAACAGTAAGCTAAACAACATATAACGTCTAAAGCAAACTTGAAACAGATGGGCCAAGAATTTTAAATAAATACTATACACATACATAAGGAAATAATGGGTTACATATTTTAGGACCAAACAATAAGAATTAAAAATCATGAGATGAAAAGTTGAATATGAAATATGTAAAAACTGAAATAAAGAACACAATAAATTTTAAAAAACGGAAGAAATAGCAAAATTAGATAAAAGAACTCTCCAGTGGGCAACAGGAAAGGCAAAAGCACATTAAAATGTCTTTAGAAGTTAAAAGATTTGAAGGGCAGAAAACATGTCAATATCTAATAAGAGTCCCAGAAGGAGAGGTTTTTTTTTTTTTTTTAATGAAAATAAGGGAATATGTGAGCAAATTATGAAGAAAAATATCCTAGAATTTTTTAAATTAACTTACCAATTAAAAGACAGAGACTATAAGATTGGATTTGAAAAATAAGATCAAAAACTATGTTGGCTGCAAGAGAGATACTTAAAACAAGAAGATATAGAAACATTGAAAAATAAAGAATGGCTAAACACTAAGTAAATATGAACCAGGAGAAAGCTGATGTAGCTATCTTAATAATGAGAAAATCAATTTAAGGAAAAAAATAGTATATACAAGAGAAAAAGAACAGTATATACTGAAAAACAAAAGGAAAAATGAAAAGAAGATATAACCATCAAGAACATACATGCACCTAACAGCAATCTCAAGATAAATAAAGTAATAATTGACCAAACTCTAAGGAAAAGTATATAAATTAACAGTTATACTTGGAAATGTTAAAAGACCACTCTCAGGAACTAATAGATGAAGAAAAAACAAAATAAGAGATATTGACGATGTGACCAATACAGTTAAACTATTAGAAATATATAGAACTCTACATTCAACAAACATAAAAATGCATTATTTTCATATGCATGTGGAACATTTATAAAACAAGACCATTTATCAGACCATAAAGGTAGCCTCTAAATTCTATCTCCAACGATAAAGTAATAAAATCAAAAATTAAAAACAAAATAGTTATTTAAAAATACTATAGGCATTAAAACTAAAAAGCATATTACAAAACAATACTATGGTTTGCAACTAAATAACATTTTAAATAAATTTATTTAAAAGAAAATTAATAAATATTTAGAATTAAATGATAATGAAGTACATGTCAAAATTTTGGAAGACAGCTAAAACAGTGTTAAAGGAAAAGTTATATTTTTAAAAAAATTTATCAGGAAGCAAGAAAGGGTATAAGCAGGTGAGATAAAAACTCAACTCAAAAACTTGGGGAAAATATAACAGGACAAATCAAAAAAAGCAAGAGGGAAAGAAATTATAATATGGATGAGGGCAGAAATCTATGAAATAGAGGAGAAAAATAAGAGAAACTTAACAAAACTAAAGGCTATTTTCTTTGAAGACTAATGGTACAACAAATCTCTTATAATATTGATGAAAAAAAAAGAAAATATTCTAATGAATAAAATACAGAACTGAAAACAATAGATAGCTATAGATATAATAGATTAGAAATAATAATAGAAATAGTTACAACTATACACTAATAAATCTTATGACCAAAATGAAATGGATAAATTCCTAAAAAAAATGACAAAATTAGTGCAAAAAAAATCAAAAATTTAAATAAGCCAATAAGCATGAAAGAACTTGAAAAGGTCATTAACAAAACCTCCCCTCAAAAAAAGACTTTACCTTAAATAATTTACAGCTGAAGTCTACCAAACTTTGAAATCACTGTTAATTCTTATATTATACAAGTTGTGTCAGAAAATTTGAAAAAGACTGACAGCTTTGCAGTTCATTTTATGAAACCCATGTAATCTTGATTTCACTATCAGATAAGAACATGATAAGAAAATTATAGGCCTCTTTCACTTACAAATGTAGATGTCAAAATCTTAAAACAATAGCTAATTGAATCCTGATCAAATGAAATTTATAGCAAAATGCAAGGATGGTTCAATATATGAAAATCTATGAATTAATTTGATTATCAAATTCATTCACCTCATTAGTAAGCTACAAGAGGTAAACTGCATTAGCTCAAATGATGAAGAAAAGGTTTCAGATAAAATTCACCACTTAATTATGATTTTTTAAAAATCCATAGCAAACTAGAAATAGAAGGAAACTTTCTTAACTTTGTAAAGGTAATACACCAAAGCCTTCAGTCAACATTACAGTTAAGAAAGAAACTTTAGATGTATTCCCTTTAAGATAAGAACAAGATAAGGACGCCCACTGTCCTGTGTCTGTTGAACATTACAGTAGAGGTCCTGGCCAACCTTACAAGAAAAAAGAAAAAAAGAGAAGGCTGGTCCAATGGCATTGGGTTATCAGGACTTATTAACATTAGTGTCACTAAAGCTGGTATACAACCCCCCACTGCTAACTTTGACTGGCTTTAAAAAAAAGAAAAAAAAGTAAGAGGGGTAAGAATTAAAAGAGAGGGGCCAGACACAGTGGCTCACACCTGTAATCCTAGCACTCTGGAAGGCCGAGGCGGGTGGATCACTCAAGGTCAGGAGTTCGAGACCAGGCAGAGCAAGAGCGAGACCCCGTCTCTACTAAAAATAGAAAAAAATTATCTGGACAACTAAAAATATACAGAAAAAATTAGCCGGGCATGGTGGTGCATGCCTGTAGTCCCAGCTACTTGGGAGGCTGAGGCAGGAGGATTGCTTGAGCCCAGGAGTTTGAGGTTGCTGTGAGCTAGGCTGATGCCATGGCACTCTAGCCAGGACAACAGAGCAAGACTCTGTCTCAAAAAAAAAAAAAAAAAAAAAGGCTATAATAATAAAAGTAGGGTGGTAATATATTCATGAACAGGCAAACTGACAAATGGAACGGAAAGAAACTTCAGAGATAGACCCACACAGGCGGAAATTTAGCATATGATAAAAGTGGTACCACAAGTCAACAGTAGAAAGTCTAATGTTTAGTAGATACCTGGAGAAAACACTCACTAATGCAGAAAACAAAACTCAATCCCCACCTAACACCACAAACAAAGGTGGACTCAAGATGGATTATAAACCTAGGAAAGAAAGGTAAAACTATAAAGTCAACAGAAAAAAATGTTGGAGAAAAATCTTTGTGACCTAGAGGCAGACGGCTTCTTAAACAAAACTTCAAAAACATGAGCTCTCAGGCAACAACAAAAAACTCAACTTAATTACATCAAAATTAGGAATTTCCATTCAACAAAAGATACTATAGACAAAGTTAAAAAAAAAAAAGATAAAATGGGAGAATATATTTGCAATGTCTACAACCAACAAGGGATACATATCTGTAAATATGGGTGAGATAAAAGAAGTGGGGAATGGGGAGAAAAAGGAAAATCAGATAAGAGACAGGTCTAGCACAAACCATTGAGAAAAATGTGACATGAACCAAGAATTATGATTAACACCCTTCTGCATCCGTGAGCCATGGGGTAAAAAAATCATACCTGGCTCTAAAAGTGCTTTTAGATTTACTTGGAAGGATTTTTTAAAAAATATTATTCTCTGCCAGGCACAGTGGCTCACACCTATAATCCCAGCACTTTGGGGAGGTCAAGGAGGGAGGATCACTGGAGGCCAGGAGCTCAAGATCAGCCTGGGCAACATAGCAAGACCCCATCTCACTCATAAATAAACACTAGGTGGGCGTGGTGGCATATGCTTATAGTCCTAGCTACTTGGGAGGCTAAGCCGAGAGGATCCCTGGAGCCCAGGAGTTGGAGAGTGCAGTAAGCTGTGTATGGTAGCACCACTGCACTCCAGCAGCCTGGGCAACAGAGAAAAACCCTGTATCTAAAGGAAAAAAAATTATTCTTGTCTTATATTAAAAGAAGGAAAATTATATAAGTAAAATAAATTGGTTAAGGTAGTCCTAAAACTTTTTTATATTCAGAATCCAACTCTTCTGGATTACTTTTTAATTCAGACTCATCAATGCCCATGTTTCTGCACACGGTCCTCATCGAGAATGTTAGAGATGCAACTTTTCTTATAAGTGCAACCAAATGAAATTGCTCATTTGACTGTTTTTGACCAAAGGATGGCAATTTCATATGGTTCAACCTAAAAAGATGATTGGTCTTTTGTTGTCTTCAGAATTTTCTTCCAAGCTGCTGATACCCATTCTTTAAGTTTTGATCCTAGTGCTTCCTTGTTCTTCCCGGTAGATATCGATTGAAAGTTTTTTAAAGGCTATGACCAGGATATTACGTCTTCAAATGGCTCTTAAATACCTTTCTGCCTGGAAACATGAAGAGGTTGCAGCTGGCCAGTCATGCCACCAAGGATAACACCCAAGGTCATTCATACACAGGCAAGGAAAACTCCGTCATAGCCACCAGCTGGCCAAGAGCCATTGAAAGATGCCCCATGGATTATAAGAGGCATTCTAATTTTAGAAGTGTTAAGGAGGGGACATCCTAGAATTGATGAATACAGTAAAATATTAATAATAAATAACATCAATCAATAAAAATGCACGTTTTCAAAAGCACTCAGGAGGAGTTTGCGTGGGTGTTGCAGGTGCTGTCGGTGCCACATCCACAGTCCCCGCGCTCCTGCTGCATCCCACAGTCGATCGACGCCTGCTCACAGGCCAAGGCAAAAAGTCTGGACCGCTGCTACCCCTGGGAGTAGCTGTCAGCCAGTGACAAGCACAAACTAGAGGGAGTTAGAGGACAAATGGCTCAGCTTCCTCACCCTTAAGGAAGGAACTCCGGACAAAGCTGGCTCTTCCTTGTCTCCGAGAATCTCCCAGTGGGCCTGAGGCCCGGTCGCCTGGACAGTGGCCTGCTCGAAAACACATCCTCCAGGGGCTTCCTTCTCGTCCCCGTATCCCTTCTGTGCTCTTACCGATACTCTTGACATCACTGGGGTAGTCCCCAATAGACTACCCGCACGCGAGTCCTTTTTCCAGTGTCTGCTTCTGGGGAGACACAACCTAGCAGAGCACGAGGGCCTTGTAGCACTTGGCGCGAGCACCCTCCCTCGGCCTTAGGTCTCTCCTTCCCAGGGTGTGAGCCTGAATGCCGACTCCTGCCAACCTCTTCCCACAGTCCCAGTTCTCCCCAGTCCCCCCTTTCACTCCTCAGCTTCTCGGCTCCCCTCACCCCACCCCACTCCCTTCCCTCCTCAGCAAGCTCTGCACTGACCCCAGAACCCACCGCGGGACGCGATGGGCAGAAATTCTCTGTACTGAGCCTGACCCCCTGTGGTGGAGAAGAGGTGCGTCCACAAGTTTCCCAAAAAGCCACATTACATTTAATTAAATGATATTATACAAACAAGTAATTTGATCCCCCAACACACTTATGTTTAATGGCCAGCATACATCCAAGACGTTCAGAGTGTCTCAGAAGGTGGGACAAGTCTGCGTGTGACCTGCCAGCAAACCGATCTTACCTGGTCAGGTAGCGGCGTTCTCGGGTGCAGCGACAGACACCAAGAAGCAATGGTGCCTTTTGAGCTGGAGGTGGGGGGCGAGGGGGAAACCCTGAAAAGTTCAAACATTTCTTGCCTTCTATCCTGCAATTCTGCCTTAGTAATAATAAAGAGAAAATATATTAACTATACGTGGCAGCTCTCAGCCCACGTCAGGTCTCGCCATAAACAGCGGTTAGGCTCACAGAACACAAAAGCTGTTCGGAGCAGGGCCTGTTTCTCATGCTTGGTTCATGTTCCCTGCAGCCCCAATTATGCAATATATACACACTTGCTGGGTAATAAAGGTGCATGGCCTGGCTTGCTTTTTCTTACCAATAGAAGAGGAAAAACTCATAGAAAGAGGGACTATGTCAAACACATTTAGTTGAAAACCTTTTATTAAAATAAAAAGATGAAAGCAAATATCTTTTTGTTATAATAATCCAGTAATATAAAAGGACACAAAATGAAAAGCACACAATGGCTTATGGCTGCACCTAAGCCAAGGGCAGTGCTGCTTATTGAATTATTAAATAAGCAATTATGATAACCTGTGATATTAAAGACAGTGTCGTGTTCTCAGCAAGCTGAAGGCCTAAGATGCTGTTCTCAGGAGAGCGGCCTCACCCCTTTTGCCGGCACGAGGGCTTTTGGCCCTGCAGATGGACTTGGCCACAAGTGCCATCTCTAACAAAAGAACAACAGGTATTGATTCCCAAAACTTTGTTACAAAAATGCAAACAAACACCTTTGCATTTCCACCCCACCAGGGAATAGAGGTTTAATGAACACACAAAGCAACTAGGTGACATCTTTATCAGCCCTCATAAACCTTGATTGAATACACAATGATAAGGCCTGTTTAAACTGTCCTCCTGATAACAGGCTGGGGGCAGCGCCAGCCCTAGCAACCGGCTGGAACAGAGGCCTCCCCAAAACCCGAAGTGCAGGCCCGCTAGGCACAGGGAGCTGCAAACAGCCCACAGCTCTGGGCAGCTGGTTTATTTGGGGGCGAGGATGGGGCAGTGGGACAGGTTGGGGCAGCCCCTTCCCCGGGTTCGCTTGAGGCCTCTCAGGACACTTTCTTCAGGACCAGCTCGGGCCCTGGGGTGAGAAGTGGCTGGAGGGAAAGGGGTGCTTTAAACCCTATCGACCTTTAGCATTTCCATCTGCAAAGGGAGGATTCAGGAGGGGCAGTTGTAAAAGGGTTTGGAACGGCCAGCTCTGTCTTTCTTTTCACCAGCATCATAAATGAGTGAAAGGGACAGACATCGAAAGAGAAAAGGGAGAGATGGGCTCTTTCCAATAAGCTTTCAGTCTGGTTCCTCTCAGCCCTCTGCTAGTTCTGCTCAGCACGCCCCGGGCGCTACCTGTCCAATCGTGGTTTGCTACTTCCAAACCCCATCCCGCATCCCAGGGCAGAGCCCACAGCAGCCCCCGCAGGCCACGGTGACCAGAGTCGCTGATGGGGGCGGCTGTGATTCCAACAAGCAGTGGCAGGTTGGCCTCGGCAGCCACATCCAGGGAAGGAGGACATTCCTAGGGGAGGCCGCCTGAAGACCCCCGTCCCCCGCTGCGGTGGAGAAGGCTCCGAGCACCTGGCTCCAGCCCAGCCGTCCCCAACTAACTGGCAGTCCTCGGGCACAGGACCTCCCTGGACCTCAGTTTCTTCAACAGAGAGAAGAGACAGCTGGAGTGAAGGATCTCTCGGATGTCTTTCAGGTCTAAAATTAAATGATTTTTTAAAAATGGTAACTATGTGAGATGATGGATATATAAATTGTCTTGACTATTGTAGCCATTTAACGGTGGCTATCAAAACGTCATGTTGTACACCTTAAATATGTAAAATTTTTAATTATTATAAATTAAGTCAAATGATTCTACTGAAAGTGATTTTCATATTCCCCTGGGATCCCTGTCCCCCTAATTTTTTGAAAAAATTTAATGTTATCACACTGGGTTATCTTACAGGTCAAGACGAAGTACACAGCACGCCATTTCCTACATGGATAAGCTACAGGTTTTCACAATAACCTCTGACACTGGATATGATAAAATTTCCCCTCTTCTCCCCCTGCTCCCCACCTTGGACATGCCAATGAGAGCAAAGTCAGACCCGCAAGATGTCTTCCCGAAGGTCAGGCACCTAGAGCTCTGGCAGAACAATAGTGGAAGGAAGTTTTACAGCTGGGAAATTCCACCGTTCTGTGGAAAACACCTGGCCTCGGTGGTGCTTGGGGACTGGTCTCTTCAGATGAGTTTGCAAAAGAACTCAAGCTCTTTCGACCCCGGAGGTGCATAGGAAGCAAGGTCATCTCTAGGGAAACTAGGCTTTGGGATAATAAGCTGTACTCAGCACACACTCCATGCCAGCAATTTCCCTTGAACATTTACGTGGGATAGTATTTGTAAAGTGGTTTCCCATCACTCTACCATAATCTACATCCCTACAGCAACACTGAGGTTGATATTATTTGCAATTTTTTTTTTATAAAGAAGGGATTTTATGCACAGAGAGAGCAAGAAAACTGCCAAAACTAGTTAAGTACTGAGGCAGGGATTCTGGTTTTATACGTGACAACCTTACACACGTCTGTATGCTGTGTGCATCTTCAAACCCAAAACCAGCAGGAGATGTGACGACGACCATGGGTGTGCTTTTGAGGGTGATGAGCCCGATAGCTGGAACCCCAACTGCCTGGGACAGTCTCACATAGTCACCAAACCTACCAGAGCCCCTGGGAAGCTCCCAGGAGAAAAACAACCCCTGGGATCCATTCTGCAGAGCAGAGAGGGCAGAGACCATTGGTTCCTACAGCACTGAACCATCATAATATTCATGCATAGTGAAGGGCAAGACGTGACCTTAGGCAAGTACCAGTTAATCTAGTATTTCCTTGTGTTCACTTTGCACTCAGAGACCCTGCCTCTTTCCGCACCATTTCTGGCCTTGGGGTGACCATATAATTTATCATCCAAACAGGGCATAGAAGAAGAGGACTCTATTCGTAACTGCTGCGGGCATCAACTGGGACTGGCCCAGGCAATCGGAACATCTGGTCAACCTGTGTACACACCTGAAGGACCCTGTAACATTCATTCCCGTCCCTTAGAAGCCATGTTCCACACACAACTCAGCCTAGATTATTTTTCCAGATTTGCCTCTTGTCTATGAAAATTCAATATGTCCAGGTCTGGACTATTATAATTTTTATTCATTCTTTCCTTCCATAAATATTTATTGAGTGGCAATGTGGCAGGCACTGTGTTATCTGTGGTCCCCTCAAGGAGCTTGTGGACAACAGAGTGGGATCAGCATTCTGGCTTCACCCTGAGTGCAGCACTGAGCTTCTCCGAGCTTCAGCTTTCCCAGTCCACCCAACGGGATGCACAGTCACGACAGCATAGGATTGTCGTGAGGATTAAAGGAGTCGGTGCATACAAGCGCTGTGTGTTACTGTAATCAGCAACAGCCCTTTCCGACTTACCCGTTTCACGTGCAGTGATTTTTCTCCCCACAGGTGTAGGTCCGTCCACAGAACACTCACCTCGTCCATGCAGCTCACTCGGTGGCCACCGGATGCTAGGGAAGACACAGAGAAACATAAACAATGTAAATCTCTGCCTCATGGGAATTTTACAGTGAACAGGGAGGAGGGGAGACATTCACAACTGGAAATGAAAAGAACCACGAGTGTTTTTAAAACATCAGTGCCTAGTAACCCTAACTACACATTCGAATTATATAGAGACTTAAAAAAAAAATACAGGGGCCTTACCACTTACCAACTAAATGAGAGTTTCTAGGGGTAAATAACACAGAACATTGGTAAAAGAAGCGTTTCATGTGCCAGTGGATGGTCCATGAATAAGCTGTGCGTCCTTTGCAGTACTCAGTAATAGAGCAACAGCTGAGCTTGCTTGAGTGCTTACTATGGGCCAGGTATTGTACCAAGAGCTCCACGAGCTGTTTTGGTCCAGGATAGCTTCATGGAGGAAGAACTTGAGCTAGGACTGTGAAGGATGGTGGGATTAAGACAGAGAGAAAGAAAGTGGGCTTTCCATGATGCAAAGGAAAAAAATGTCAGTCCCAGAAGTGGAGTGTCCATTTTTGGGTTGCGGACAAGTAGAAGAATGAACAATTTACTTTTGAAAGTAAAGCAAATTGTTTTTATTTTATGTGTAGTTCACACATCCTCTGTAGCCTTGTAGGTATTACTGAAAGCCTATATTCATCCAAAAAGGGGGAAGTTTTTATTTTAAACTACAAAATATATGACTTCTTAGGCACAAACAAGCAAGCCAACCTGCATTCTCACTGCATGGGGCTTTGTGTAACTGACTACATTCATAACACAAGCCACAGTGAAACGCCATGGAAAACAAAACCAGAGTAGCTCTGAGCAAATTCCTTCCACTCTGCCCTTCCTATCTCCTGACCTCTGCTGTGTTCCCTACAAAACCAGCAGCGCGTTCTCAGGGGCCAGCCTGGAAGCAGCACTTTGGAATCTTAAATTTGACTTTTGGATAAACAAGAATAAAAGAACAACAATCAGAGAGAAAGAGACAGAGAGGCAGAAAGAGAAAGAAAGAGACACAACGAGACAGAAACAGAGATATTATTGGATTTTAGATTTAAAAAATAAAATGAAAACATGGCTTCATGCAATGCAGGCTGTCTCTCCAGTAGAAGTTGAATGAACTGGGGTGTTAGTTAGAACTGGAACAACTGTGAGAAAGCCAAGATTGCACAGGCACGAAAAAACCCACCGTATCCCGTATCGCACCAAAGGATTTTCTTTTCTTTTCTTTTCTTTTTTAAGATAAAAATTCTTCATTGAGGAGAATTGGTATTCCAGGAAAACCCAAACCTCCCTCCACACCCTCACCCCCAACAAGGCTGGATTGGACAGGTAGGCATTTCTTGATCTGTTAGAACACTGTTTTCCAGGCTCCGACAATGTGTAAGACCCTATTCAAGGCAAGGGGTGGAGAGGACTGACATATGCCCTGCCAGATGACACTCTTTCAGTTAGGGATTTGCATTTTCTAATGTCCTCATTCACAGTCTGAACTTTTTTCTATCCTCTCACCTTGATTAAAGTACTCAGGGAAAGCCACTAGTAAGGTAATTGTTCGTTTGTTATGCAGTCTGTACTAATTCATAGATCACCCCGAAGTCTCTACTGATAACTAACAGTGGAATTTCACTGCATAGATACAATGTCTACACAGGATCTCACTGGGTCCTCACAGCTACCTTGGGATTGAACCATTCCCATTACCACCAAGTAGGAAGACCGAGGGACAAAGAGATTAAGCAGATTACTGAAGGCCACTGGTAAATTTGCTCAAAGTTCCAATTCTAAATCCCATTTCCTTCCACTAAAGTATTTTATTCTGCCTCTTTGGGGGGTAATTCATTCTCTCACTCACCTTAGGGTGCTCAAGATAAAGAAGCCACATTTCAAAAAGATTGTTTTGTTCCCATTTGTTTGCTAGCGTCGACATCGCTACCATCAGTAACTAACAATTTAGAGCACCTGATAACTTCACCTCCGCTTGCACGCATCCCTCCTCTCTCCTGCTGATACGGAGAACTGCATGGGCTGCACTCGCTAAGGAACAACCCTCGAGCTGCCCACGGTGGGCCATCCGCAGCGGTGATCCTTGCCCCTCCAGTCACAATGGTGGATTGTGTCAGAAGTGCAATGGACCAACTTCAGGAGCCAAATAACAAAAACCCAGTGAATTTAGTAATCCTGCAACAACAACAAAAAGCAAACTCCAAGTATTATCAAGGGTCAGGCCAAAGCGTGGAGACACTCCAGACTCGTGTGTGTGTGTTGGAATTCCCACTGAGACCTCAGCCGTCCTTGCTGGGTTTCCAGTCTGTAATGTCTTGCAGATTTCAGAGCTGGCCTCTGACAGCTCTGACATATCTGAACTAAGGCTAACCTCAGCTAGTTACTTTAAAGCCTGATAAGTTATACTGTACCTGTCAAAGCCTCTCTCCACTGAGATTTTCTCCTCTTCTCCAATAGGGCAGCAAAAAAAAAAAAGAAAGAAGAAAAAAAAATGTATCTTCTTCATTTGACTGCATAATAATCTCTTCTGCATATTATGATTACTGTTATATTATTCCAAATTCTAATTCATAACAAAAAAATATATAGACTGCTTAATTGAAGGGTAAACATGGCAACTCAATTTCCTCCAACTTTGTAAGAGTTATTGGCCTTTCTCAGAATTTATGAAGTTCGAGCTGGGTGAGAGAGAGAAGCAGCAATGTTTATGTTGTCAAGAAATGAGACATATCAATTTGCCCCCTCCAAAAATTCAATAGGTTCTAAGATTTCCCACAGTAGAAGGCATTTCCCTGCATGCTGTCACCCTCTGTCACCCACAGAACTGCCAACACGCACCTCAGTCCCAAACATCACCCTGATGGTCGCTCGCACAGCAAGGCCCTGCGTCAGTCTCCAGAGGAGGAACTCTCTCGAAAGGCACTGGAAGAAAGGAAGGACCCACTTCCCTACTCATCCGCCCCAGCCCTTACTAGTGAAGAGATTTTACTTTAAGATTCCTGAACACTTAAGAAGCAAAAGACTTCCGGAGATCCAACCAGACACTGCAACCATCTTTCGTAAGTCACATCAGAAACAAATACATCATGAAAAAGCTAAAAGCATAAACAATAATTTCTACCCTTTGCTAAATATTTGCTGTTATAAGACGTCAAAAAGGTACTTTTCATCTTTTTGTCACAATTCGTCACCTATGAAAAAGAGCAAGTCCTAAAACACCTAAGTTTCAAGATTCCTAAAACAGGAAGTAACTTTAAAGCACTATCGTAATATAAGAATTCCATAAATGTCAAATCACAAATGACACTGCAAATGATTTATTTCTCAGCAAATAAAATCACCCCAGCTAGACAAATATAATTACAAAAGGAAACTTCCCAAGAGTGCTTTCAGGATAGGTCAGCTAAGATACATTGATGTGCCAGGGACGTGGGGATACAGAAGACACCCCTGCCCTCTAGAACTTTCAATTCAAGACACCTTACTACTTTCATAATGAATATTTTACCTTTCGTACATGAATATTTTCTCATTTGAAAATTTAAACAAAAAAGTTTTTTAAAGCCCTCCCTTTTGCCCCCTCTCCCCACCCCCTTATTCGCCACCGGCCCTGGATGTAACTCCTGTTAGCTGTTCGGTGTGTATCTTGCTGGGCCATGTTCTGGGCATTTACTTGCATGTCTGTATATGGTATCTGACTTTTAAATATCCAATTCCTGGCTGGGCGTGGTGGCTCACACCTGTAATCCCAGGACTTTGGAAGGTGAAGGTAGGAGGATCACTTGAGCCTAGGAGTTCAAGACCAGCCTGGGCAACATAGCAAGACTCTATCTCTACAAAAAATAAGAAAAATTAGCCAGGCACGGTGGCCCATGCCTGTAGTCCCAGCTACTCAGGAGGCTGAGGCAGGAGGATTGCTTGAGCCCAGGAGTTCAAGGTTGTGGTGAGCCATGATCATACCATTGCAATCCAGCCTGGGTGACAGAACAAGTCCCTGTCTCTAAAAATAAATAAATAAATAAATAAAATTTAAATATACAATTCCTTACTTAAGGATTAAGGTATTTAACCTGAGGCACTTAAATATTAATACTAATTTGAACCTCCGGATAAGAATTTCCTCTCTGCAGTTGGTTTGCACCCTTTAGAAGCTAACTCTGGGGTAATTACAAAGGAAACCAGTGCAATAGTTAACTCTCAATTATTCCAGGATGCGTTTTTCCCATCTGGGAACTCCTCAGCCCTTTCTGCTTTTCCAGCTGTAGTTGGGTACCCCTACTGTGGCCATTTCACCTCCCACTGGTACCTTGCCCAGAAAGCAAGCTGGTAAGATTGGAACAACTCAGCATACGATCATTGTTATATATTAGCCCCTTTCATCAATGTGTCCCAAAGCAGAGAATTTGGAAACTACGTATTTTTTTCTCCGATTGTGTAAAATAAGGTTTGAGTTTATCTGCAAGTTCCACTTACTCGCGGCACCTTTCCTCCACTGCCCACAAACACACGGACAAGCAAGCCTTCGCTTTGGGGGAGATTTATAGGGGAACATAACTGGATCTCCCTCCATCCCGGTCTAATGTCCGGCTGGCTGAGGTTCAGGGCAAGGCGCCAGGCCTCGGTTTTGGGGAAGGATCATCCGGAGAGATAGGGCCGATGTGCTTTGGCAGCCGTGTGAGACCTGGCACGGGATTTTACGCGCTGTGGTGTTACGTTTCTTAAATTCGGCACACGCAGCACTTAGAAGACAGTCGATCATCGTCACGAAGTATCCAGGCAGCACCTCCTTGGCAGCAGAAGCATTCTGAATGTCTTTTTAAAACAGTATTTTAGCGAAAGGCCCAGGAACTGCAAAACAGAGTGGCACTGCATGGTACTAATATGTTATGCTGATACCAGCATTTCATGGGAAATTGTGATATTTTCCTGTTTCTGACAATCAGAAAGAACGCTGGAAAGACATAGGGTATGTCCTATAATTGCTTTCACTTATTCAGCAAAAACAATAGCAGGCACATATTTTGAAATGAAACAATATTTCTTGAGCTAATAAAAATAAAGGAGGAAAAAGAAATTAATTGTAGAACTTTCCCCTCACTCTTTTCCTCTTTGCCTTTCTTCTTGCATATAATTCACAAATGAGAAAGAAGAAAATTCTTTACCACTCTTCTGAACAAAGCTATCTTGCCTGCTGCTTACAAATCTTTTCAAGAATATTTTCCACACTAGCCTGGGATTTCTGATTTGTGATGATAGAGTCTGGCAGTAGGTTTTTGGAAGAGGTGCTGCTATACTGTACAATGAAACTCCAGCACTTCATTTAACCAAGTATGCTGTTATTTTGCTGTCAGCAGGACAGACGCCCATGGATCACTCAAGAGGATAATAGGATTCCTGATATTTTTTAAAAGGATCCAAGTAAAACACCTGGGGTCAGCTTTGCAGGAAGAAATCAGCAAGAATAGAGCAAGCATGGCCCCTTGTCCTTTAAAAATCATCAAGTAGCTTACAAAGTTCAAGTTACGTAGATGAAGTGTGTGGTTCCTCTGACTTTGGACAAGGAGTTTGGTTCATTAAAGAAACATCATCTCATCTGGAGACTGCCTTCCTGAGGGCTGAATTTCCTCCCGTGTCCAAAGGAGGGGGAAGGCCAGATGATCTTGAAGGCCACTTCAGATCAAGAATTCTCAGGCTTCCGGTGGGGTTTTCCCTAGTTGGCCTTTTTCCCCACAATAAATTTGTTAGAAGATTAGGAGGAAAGAAAGACAAGTGAACGAGAGGCCAGTGTATTTGCAAGGGGACCATTCACGTTACACAATGTCTTGTCCTCATGCCCAGCCCTGCCTCGTTCATAGAAATGGGTTTGGAGAAACAGAAACAAGCCTAACACCACAATACCATGTTTAAAAAAAAATGACAAGTCACTCCAGGTGTGGGCTTGGAACATTTTAACCAACTAACTCAATTTTCCCTCTTTCTCATCGGACCTCAATTACTAAGAACACTAAAAATAACAGATAACAGTAAATAAAATAATAAGTAATAAGATCTCTCACTTGCTCTTGTGAGGATTCAGTGAGATAATACTGTATGGTACACCCTTTACACAGTGATCAGCCATAGTAAACCATCAGTAAATGCTGGTTATTAATAGCTATTGTTGCACTGGTGACAACTCACTTCTATATGTTCCCTTTCATTGATGAAGAAAATTTCACAAATTTCACACGCTATTTCACTTAATCCAATCTTTCAACACATACCAACGAATGCCTACTATGATGTACCAGACGCTGTTCTGATCACTGAGAATACACAGGGAACAAGAGAGACCAAGCCCCTGTCCTCCCAGAGTTTAGGTTCTAGTTGGAGGACAGAAATAAGAAACAAGAAAATACAGTAGGAAGAGGAGATCAGGGTAGGCAGGAAGGGGGACTTGCTATTGTTTGTGGAGACCTGGGGGACAGATGGACATTTGAGCAGATGCCTGAAACAAGTGAGAGAATGAGCCTGTGGCTGCCCACGAGAAAGGCATTCCAGCAAATGCAAAGGCCCTGAGGTAGGAAGGGCTTGGCCTGTTAAAGAAGGGGAAAGGACAAGTGAGAGACTGGGGAGGGAGGAGGCTGTGGGGCTGGATCATGCCAGGATTTTGTTTTCTTTTCTGTGATGCAAAGCCTTTGTGGGGTCCTGAACACAGAGATTGTATCTGATTTCCACTGTAAAAGCACCACCCTAGGATGTCATCGCCATAATCCAGGAAAGAGGGTGACTTAGTCCAGGATTGTAGTGGACACAGTAAGGAGTGGTCAGATTCTAGATAGATCTTCAAGGTAGAGTCAACAGGATTTGCTGATGGGCTAAATTTAGAGAAAGAGAAAAGGAGAGAAATAATGATGATGCCAAGCTTTGGGGGCTAGCAGCAGGAAGGGCAGATTGCCATTTACCTTGATGGTGAGACATTTACTCAAAACTCCCATGTCGGGCAGGTATCACTAATGTGCCCATTTTACAGATGAGGAAGATGAGACACAGAGGTTGCCCAACTAGCCCCAGGTAGAGGGATCCTTGCTGGCTTAAGATACAGATAAGGACCCAGCAAAAACTTCCCGGGGAGCCTCCCAAAAGCAAGGTAAGTAGCAAGGCCAAACTCAGACCTTAATTAAATTAGCAAAGTAAATAAGTGTCTTTAAGTTTTATAAAAATCAGTTAATGCTACTTTTTTTTCTGAAGCTACTCCTTGCTGTTAGATGCCCAGCCCTGTGCTGGGAAGGAAGGTAACTTCCTGAAAGCCTCGGCACCTCTGCTTCTCCTCGTGGGGCCACTCAGTCATCACGGAAAAGGAATTCACAGAGATCCGTCCTAAACACACCGGACCTGCCACTGGACCCCCGTACCTGCTACAGAAGCCCCAGAGTTAGGGTGAGAGAGAAGAAACTCTAGCAGCTCTGAGGTTTGGGGTAGGAGCGATGTCTGCATTTGTTGCAAGGGTTTGGTGGGAAGGAGACACCTACCAGATTTGGGAGCCAAAGAACCTGCACCCACAGGGAGCAAACTCATCCACTGCACCCCTGTCTTCCAGAATCCTCCACTTCGTGTGGGAGGCTCTGTTAACGTGCCCTGTTTCCAGCGGAGGAAAGCAAGGCTGGGAGAGATAACACCGCTTGGCCAAGGTCCACACAGCCTGGGAGGGCACAGCCAGCAGTGAATCCGGGTCAGGAGTCTTTCCCCCCTTCCCTGCACTTCCCCCCCCCACCGGGACAGCAGGGGGGTGGTCAACGAACCAGGAGGCCACCTGCCTGCGTGCATGATGGGAAACTCAGTTTGACCAAACCTTTCTGCCTCACAAAGTAAGGAAGTGGGGTGGGGGGGACAATGTCAGTAACTTGACTTGGACTCCCATCTTGTTAAAAATTGAAATTTCTGCATGGTGGCGCATGCCTGTAGTCCCAGCTACTCGGGAGGCTGAGGCAGGAGGATTGCTTAAGCCCAGGAGTTTGAGGTTGCTGTGAGCTAGGCTGATGCCATGGTACTCTAGCCAGGGGAACAGAGTAAGACTCTGTGTCCAAAAAAAAAAAAAAAAATTGAAATTTCTGGCCAGGCGTGGTGGAGCATGCCTGTAATCCTAGTACTTTGGGAGACCGAGGTAGGAGGATCACTTGAGGTCAGGAATTCGAGACCAGCCTGGGCAACATAGTGAGACTCTATCTCTACAAAAAAATTTTAAATATAAAAATCAGCCAGGCGCGGTGGTACACATCTGTAGTCCCAGCTACTCGGGAGGCTGAGGCAGGAGGATCGCTTAAGCTCAGAAGTTTGAGGCTGCAGTGAGCTATGATCATGCCACTGCACTCGTGCCCTGGCAACAAAGTGAGACCCTGTCTCAAACAAACAAAAGAAAAATTGTAATTTCTAACCAATTTACTAAAGGAGAAAAGTTCCTTCAAATACAGGCTGCAGAATATGTCTGAGAGCCCATTAGCAAGATATGGGGGCTGCGTTCGCATCTCTGCAGGAGATAACCCTGCCTTCTCCACCCAGCTAGGGAGTCTCCAGCCTACTTAGGAGGAAGCTGCCAAGAGGTTTGGTCCTCAGAGAGGAGACAGAACTACATCAATCACATACATATTTATTCAGTGCTGACATGCCCAGAACTGTGTAAGGCCAGCAAGAAATTCTGGTCCCTGTCACCAATTTGTTTATAATCTGACTAAACAGAGATCTATTCGCATAAAATGCTTTGTAAGCAATTCAGTAAGGTTTAACCACAGGCTAGCCCAGAATGAGTACTTAGCAAATATTTGTTGCAGAAATTGTTTTTTAAAACTTGTAGGAGCTCAGACAGAGGAGAGCTCTGTGAGCCTTGGAGTCCTCGGGAAGGCTTCATGGCCGGGGGTAGAAGCGGGGTGTGTGCTGGATGGGGAAGATTTTAGACCAAGAGAAAAGTAAGAGCAAAGTTTTTATCATGCCTGAACCCTGGAAAAAGTAGAGACTTGTGACGCAAGAAAGCTGCATATTCTTAGGTCCCATTTGACCTAATTTGACCTATCGCTCTTGTGCGATAAATGTCCTCTGACCTTTCTTACTGGCACAGCGAAGTGACCCATAGCAAAAAACGATGCATTTTGTTCAAAGGAGAGTCTGCAGCATTAGGGGATATCAGGAAATCCTGGGACTTGCCCGCCTCGAGTTGGAGAAGTCCTGCCGGTGGGTGGACAGCAGTCCTTGTTGGTAGCCAGTGCGTGATCATTTCTCGATGCCAGCTGGCGGTCCCATTGAGTCTGTCTCAGGCCGGGGGCTGTTGGCTCTCTTAGCATGTACCACACAGGGGATTTACCCCAAAGCTAACAAAGCTTATGCTGCAGGGCCCCTCATCGGCACAGACTCCTCTCAAGGCCTGGGAAGGGTCCAGAGGTGTGGTCACATAATCACACTGTAAAATAGGCAAAAATAATATATTTAACTGTGGTCAATTAAGGCCACTTTCTCTTTCTACTCCCACTTTCCTTTCTCCATGCATGCTCTGTGTCACGGGGCAATAGAGTAGCCACGGGCATTTCTGAGAAGAGGCAGATAGCTGAGTGTGCATTGAGGATACGTTTATTTGGGGTTTAGTTGGATCCATTTATGTGGCTTGCAGTTGTTAATACTGCTGTGTATACTTAAGTTATGGCTAAGCCATGCTGGTATAGAAAGGACTTCTAGGCACACTCTCTCTCCTTACCTGGTGTTGCGACAGAAAGGGCTGGGGGCATCCCAACATGCTTGTGTCCTGCAGCTCGTGCACTAGAAGTATGCAGGTTGTGGAGGAGAAAGGAGGTTTGAAATGAATGAAACCAGAATTTAGTCTGTGAAAAATTCTTCCAACTGTCAAACATGTAGAATGGTAAGCCAAAGATTCCACTAACACCTAGTCAAAGCAGAAGCTCTCTCCCATCAAGAATATACCTGATAATACGGCATATACAACTATGAACACACTTTTTTTCTTTTTGAAGAGGATGTCACAAAATAGAATTTTTAGAATTCCTGTATTTGTACGAGATAAAACTATAGCAGCATTACAAATAGCAAGTCATGTCTACGTGGGAGATCCCATGTGTTCTACATCCCAATTATCAATGATAATTATCAAGCAACTTTACTAAAAAAAGCTGAATTATCTTTCTACTTTTTCTATTAAAAAAATATTTTACAAAACTTCCCACACATTGAAAGACAATCGAGGAGTATAAAGCTAAAGATAAAAGGGGCAGGGGAGCATTAGCTATGTCAGGGAGTTCAGTAATACACATATGTTTTTTCTGAATTTAGAGATGTTTATAGTCTTTTTTCTAATCGTGATTTATTGTCATTATTATCTCATTCTAAATAAAAAATTATTTTCATATCTACATTTGTACCATATGTATTGTATTTTCTATTATTTTCCTAAATAGGGTACCCAAATTATATAAGCTCTAGGCCTTACAAAAATCTCGATCCACCTCTTAAATGTTCATATTAGCTTATATAACTGACAATCATCCTTGCCAGGACCACGGAAGACAGTGGTTTTTGTTTCTCTGGTAGAAAGGCAGTGTGTCACAGTGCTTGGGGGAGCGACCCTGGGGCCAGACTGCCCGAATTCCAATGCCACCTTCACTCAGCACCTGTCACTTAGGAGGTGCTTACTTCATAAGCGTTCACTACATTATTGCCTTAGATATGTCATGCCTTGTTCTGATTCTTTATGCAGATATAATAGTTGCAAGATAAAGAATTTTGAGAAATTATTTGTAGCTATATTTTGCTGTATACTAATTTTTAACTAAAATATCACTCTAAAGTAAAAGTAAAGGATGAATTGGAACTCTGTGTCCATTTGTTTCCCACAACATGGTAGCCTGAGGATGGCGAGCAGGTGCCAGATGAATTCGGCCTGAATAAAGGAAGGTGCTGGAGAAGAGAAGGGTGACAGTCAGAGGTCCTTTCACCAATGGAACCATCCTCATTGCCCCCAAGCAGAACCAGGAGCAAGACTTTAACTCAGGAGGATTTGACTGACCCCTTGTGGGAGAAAGTGGTTGGTGCACCCACTCCAGAGCCCACGTGGGGGATGTGTTTTCCTACCGTCCTTTCCCGGAAGAATGCAAGGAGCAAAAGGTAAGGTAGGTTACTAACTGCCCCGGTTCTCCCCACTCAGCTTGAAATTCTTATTTACAGTTGTTTCTCAGATCAACGTCTTTCCTGGCACACTTCAGAGCTCTCATCAAAGGCAGGAGGGGTGTGATGTCAGGAATATGGACTTTGGACGTTAAAAAAACATAAAAATGAGGGAAAAAAATGAAGGAAGGAAGGAAAGCAGGAAGGGAGGGAAGTAGGCAGGGAGGGAGGACAGATAAGAAAAAAACCACCAATTTGGGATGTTGGGATGTTAGCTCAGCTACTGACAAATGAAAGGATGTAGCCATCTGTTTACTATCTCCAGCCTCCCTGTCCTCATAGGTAAAATGAAACTCGGTGTTAATGACTGAATCAGGTGATGTGTATGAAGTGCCAGCGCATGGCGCAAAGAGGTGCTAAGTGTTCACGTTGCTATCACTAAACATGGCGATATTTACTCAGTATCATATACTCATTAATTCACACTACTATATAGAACATCTATTAAAAGAAAGAGGAAAAAACAGACGTTTCTTTTAAATGAACAGTTTCCTCAGCTGAGATCAGGTTTGCTGCAGTCTCTGATATTGTACGTCGATGGAAAATGCTTCTTGTCCAGGAAGCTTGGTTTCCCTTGTGCAAGCAGAACTCCAGAGGGGGTTTGGGGGAGGGGGCACAGAGCACACCAGCCCCCTTCCCAAGAGAGCCTGCAGGACAGCCCGGGCTCTGGTGTATGTCTTCACTTATCTCCCCATAGGAAATGCCTAGGATCCTACTCAGAAGTAAATAGTCTTTGCTGCGGCTGGAGGGAGGCAAGTCCTGTTTTCTCAACCCCCTAATGTCCTGGCATAAGAAGCCCTCAGCACTCCAGGAAGGTGGGCTACCCCTTCCCAGACCCGAGGTAAGGTGGAGAGGAGGGTGCTAGGCGATCGCACAAGCCTGACTTGTTTCCCCTCCACAGCAGGTAACAGGGGACTAGGTGACACCTCTTCACTCTTCTTCCCCTTCTTCCCAGAGGAGGGGAGGTGGGGGTGAGGGAACAGACACTGAACTAAACCGAGGGACTGGGTTAGAGGAAACCAAACTGCCCAGCTTGGTACAACTTGGCCAGACCTCTGGAATGGATCTCACACCTTCCCAAGGTCCCCTGACCTCCCAACTCGTCAAGCCAGTGCAGCCCGGGATCACAGCCCCCTAGGCCTCCCTCCCAAGTCCCCGAACTCTAGAATGGCGACGACATCTACTTTTCCTTCCCTAGTCTCCCACTGCAGACCACTAGGAAAAAATATGTTTTTCCATATGGTAAGATATTAAAAGTCATTATTATTAAAATGTGAGAAGTTTGTTGGTGACATCATGGATACTATGGTTTTTGTGTTTTTAAAAAGAAGGGGGCTACCAATATATACATGTGTATATTTCCTAATGTTAAAATAAAAACTATAGAGAGTTAATAAGCCATAATATTGTTTATAGGACAATGGGGGTGTTAGGTAGATAGCAAGGGACCTCCGAGACTCTCCTAGGGACAAAAGTGGGTGCTTTCCCTTGGTGCTGCCTCGAGAAATTGAGAGGAAGGACAAGGACTACCCATCTTGATGCTGCCCCACCTTGGTGCTGCTCCACCTGAATGCTCCCCCAAGCAACTGTCACACCTGGGGGAAGGAGGCACCCCTGCTAATCTGCAAAAGCATGCAGGGAATCCCTAGCCCTAGGGCCAGGCAGCCCAGACACAGTAGGATTTGGAAAGTGACCTAGAGAGTAACCTAAGGCTAATTATCATGTTGTTAACTGTCCATCAAAGTGGTTCAGTGGTGATGTACGAACCACGAGAAGGGTCCAATCAAGACACTATAAAACAGGACTTCAGACCATAATCACAGCCCCTTTTGTTACGAAGGGGTCCATTTGTCATTCTGTGGTGAACATAACTTGCTCTTGCTCTGTAAACGTGCCTTATCCTTCCACAATAAACTTCATTTTATGCTTGCCTTGCTTTTGGTATGTCTGGTGATTCTTTGGCCAAGAGCACACCAAGAACCAAAAACAGACAAGATTACCAATCCCAAATCTGACAGGGGGAGCTGATTGAAAGGAACAGGAATAGAAGATAGACTTTTTTGAATATACTCTGGAACAACGTATATATGTTACATAATTTAAAATGAAATTAATAAAACAATTCCTATACCACCATACTCTAGCCTGGGCAACAGAGTGAGACCGTCTCAAAAAAAAAAAACAATTCTTAATATCCCCAAGTCAAATTAAACTTCTGTGCCGGGCATGGTGGCTCACACCAGTAATACTAGCACTTTGGGAGGCTGAGTTTGCAGGATTGCTTAAGGCCAGGAATTCAAGACCCCCCAAAACAAACCTGGTACCCGTTAGCAGTCATTACCCATTTGCCCCTCCCCTAAGCCACTGGCAATCACGGAAACCTACTTTCTGTCTCTAGGGATTTGCCTATTCTGGCCATTTCATATAAATGAAATCATATGGTTTGTGGCCTTTTGTGTCTAGCATTTTCTCAAGAGGCTAAACGTAGAGTTACCGTGTGACCCAACAGTTCCACTCCTGGTTCTAGGCCTTAGGGTACTGGAAACTGCAGGACAATAAGAAATATGTTTGGTCTTTGTCCTCAGTTCCTAGCACTGAGCTCCAAAAGCCCTTGGAATTTACTGAGTGATAAGAGTATCTTTTGTTATTCATAACGAGCCTCTTTTGATCACACCTGAATTTATGCTAATGACATGACTTACAGTGGTCCCCTAGATAGCCTCAGGATGGGGCTGGTAACTAGAAAGTCCAAGTGAGTAGAGGGTTGGAACTTTCAGCCCCACCCACCACCCTCTGATGAGGGGGGCAGGGCTGGAGATCAAGCTCTATAAAATCATTTTTTTGGTATTTTTTTTTATTGTGAGACAATCATAAAACAGCAATATAAAAATGCTTGAGGGCGCGGTGGCTCATGTCTGTAATCCTAGCACTCTCGGAGGCCGAGGCGGGGGGATCATTTGAGGTCAGGAGTTCGAGACCAGCCTGAGCAAGAGCGAGACCCCATCTCTACTAAAAATAGAAAGAAATTATATGGACAACTAAAATATATATAGAAAAAATTAGCCGGGCATGGTGGCGCATGCCTGTAGTCCCAGCTACTCGGGAGGCTGAGGCAGGAGGATCGCTTGAGCCCAGGAGTTTGAGGTTGCTGTGAGCTAGGCTGACGCCACGGCACTCTAGCCTGGGCAACAGAGTGAGATTCTGTCTCAAAAAAAAAAAAAAAAACGCTTGAACAACTAGATTCAGTGAGCTTCCAGGTTGTTGAATGCATCCGGGTACTGGGAGAGGAATGTAGTCACCTCCACGGGGACAGAAACTGGGCTCAGGATGCTTCCCGGTCTTCCCTGATGTACCTCTTCATCTGGCTGTTTCCCTGTATCCTTTATAATAAACTGGTAAATATAAGTAAAGTGTTTCCCTGAGTTCTGTAAGCCATTCCAGGAAATTATCAAATCCAAGCAGGGGGGAGTCATGGGAACCCCCAATTTATAGCCAGTTGGTCAAAACTATTGGGAGGCCAAGATTTATGATTAGCATCTGAAGTAGAGGCAGTCTTGTGGAAGCCCTTCACTAGTGGGCTCTGACACTAACTCCAGCTAGACAGTGTCAGAACTGAATTGAATTGTAGGACACTCAGCTGATGTGAGAGAATTGGTCAGTGGAAACAACCCTATTTCCATCAACCAATGAATTCATAAATAAAATGTAGCATATCCATATAATGGAGTTCACTTTTTATTCATCTGTAAATGTCTTAATATCTCCTTAATTTTTTTTATTTATTTATTTTTTTTGAGACAGAGTCTCACTCTGTTGCCCGGGCTAGAGTGCCATGGCGTCAGTCTAGCTCACAGCAACCTCAAACTCCGGGGCTCAAGCGATCCTCCTGCCTCAGCCTCCCGAGTAGCTGGGACTACAGGCATGCACCACCATGCCTGGCTAATTTTTTATACATATATTTTTAGTTGCCCATATAATTTCTTTCTATTTTTAATAGAGACAGGGTCTCGCTCTTGCTCAGGCTGGTCTCGAACTCCTGAGCTCAAACAATCCACCCGCCTCGGCCTCCCAGAGTGCTAAGATTACAGGCGTGAGCCATTGCTCCCAGCCTCTCCTTAATTTTTGAAACATAGTTTTGCTGGATACAGAATTCTTGGTTGACAGGTTTGTTGTTTTTTTTTTTTCTTTCAATACTTTATCATCCTACTGCCTTCTGGCCCCCATGGTTTCTGATGAGAAATCAGCTGTCAATCTTAGTAAGAGTCCCTTGCAGATGATATGTAATGTCTGTCTTCCTGTTTTCAAGATTGTCTCCTTTCTTTGGCTTTCAATAGTTTAGTTATGTGTCTAGATGTTCATCTCTTTTGAGTTTATTCTCCTTGAATTATTACATAGATATTATTGTATGTGTAGATTAATATTGTCATCAAATATTTTTTTCTTTTTGCTCCTTTCTTTCTCTTCTTCTGAGACATATCACTGTAATTCATTCATTTTCTTTTTTTTTTTTTTTTTTTTTTTAAGAGACGGGGTCTCGCTCTTGCTCAGGCTGGTCTCAAACTCCTGAGCTCAAATAATCCACCCGCCTCGGCCTCCCAAGTGCTAGGATTACAGGCATGAGCCACCGCGCCCAGCCCCATTCATTTTCATTGTTGATTTATATTGCATTGTATGAGTTTACAATCATTTAAAGGTATTTAATTGCTGATGGATATTTGAGTTGTTTTATTATAAATATTTGGCTACTACAAATAATGCTGCTATAATGTTCTTGTACATGCCTCCTGGTACACATGTATACTTATTTCTGTTAGATATCTAAGAATGAAATGTTTGAGTCTTAGGCTAGTCATATCCCCAACTTTAATATATAATGCGAAGTTGTTTTCCAAAATAATTGTAGACAGAGGAAGATTTACAAGATTATCATGACATTAATGAATATTAAGCTTCAGGGATCCTCACCTGTGTAGGCTCCTGTGAGTAGTGGGAGCTGTTGGCAGAATGTTCTAGGGAGGGATGGTTAGCCAAGTGGCAATTAGAAAGCATTTCTGGTCAATTGCCTAAACAGATTTCAGAAGAAAGAACCTTAATTTCTAAGGTTTATGTAATTATTTTGTGGTTAGTTTTCTCATTCTAAATGTTTATTTTTGTATTAAATTTATATTAATAATTTATATTTTTTTCAAGGTGGCTCCCAAAATTGTATGTTTCAAATGCCTCAAAACCTGGACGACCCCTGGTTGTACCAAAGTGACTTCTTTTTTTTTTTTTGAGACAGGGTCTCACTCTGTTGCCCAGGCTAGAGTGCCGTGGCATCAGCCTAGCTCACAGCAACCTCAGACTCCTGGGCTCAAGCAATCCTCCTGCCTCTGCCTCCCAAGTAGCTGGGACTATAGGCATGTGCCACCACACCCAGATAATTTTTTCTATTTTTAGTTGCCCAGCTAGTATTTTCTATTTTTAGTAGAGGTAGGGTCTCGCTGTTGCTCAGGCTGGTCTCAAACTCCCGACCTCAAGCAATTCTCCCCCCTCTGCCTCCCAGAGTGCTAGGATTACAGGCGTGAGCCACCGTGCCTGGCCCCAAAGTGACTTCTAAACATATTTGTCCGGATATCTCCCCTGAATTTCAAGATCTGAAATCCATCTCCTACTTGGATCATTTGGATAGTAAGAGGCATCTCAAACCAAATATAACCAAATAGAATTCATGGTTATTTTCTTCCCTATCCTCTTCAACCACTTCTCCAAATGTATTCCTCTCTCATCATTCACTATTTTAGTAAGTGATACCATTGTTTACCCAGTTGCTCAAGTCATCATTGATTCCTCCTTATACTCTGTCCATGTAATTAATCAGCAGGTCTTATCTACTCCACTGACAAAACATACCCTGAATGCATTCACTGCTTTCCAACTCCGCTGCTACCACCATCATCCAAGCTGCCATAATTTCTTACCTGGATCAATTCAATAGCTTTCTAATTTCTTCCAGTTTCTACTTTTGTCAACTACACTCCATTCTCAACACAGCAACCAACATGATCTTTTAAAATATTAATTAGATTATCAGTTCCTTGCTTCAAGCCTTCCAGCAGTTTTCTCTTGCATTTAAAGTAAAATTATAATTCTTTGTCCTTCCCAAAAATAAAGTGATCCCAGATGGAAACATGAAAATGCAAAAGTCATGACAAACACCAGACAGGGAAATATGTGGCTAAATATAAATGAGTATTGACTGTACAAAACATTGAAAGTAATATCTTATATGGTATTTAAAGTATATGTACAACTAAAATGTGTAACAAGAATAATGTAAAAGTTTAGTAGAGGGCAAATGGAATTTTAAGTTTCTAATTGTTTCATAAAAGTGAAATAATAATTTAAAAGTTAAAAAATTAATATTATAATATTACATAACCATTAGAAATAAAACAGTAAACCAACAAATTAACTGAAGGGGCAAATGGAATAAAAAATATTGGAATAATCCAAAAGAAGTCAGGAAAGTAAGAAAAAGAAATATTATATAGAAGGACTAAATAGAAAACAAAGAGTAAGATTGTAGACATAAATGCAACTATATCTATAATTATATTAAATGTAAATGGACTAGGCATTCCAAATAAAAGACTAAGTTTTCAGACTAAATTTAAAAAAAGAACTATAGCCTGTTCATGCTTTGCATAATTACTATATGTACACATTTCAGTTACCACAGTTTAGTTATATATATATATATATGTTTTTTAGATGGGATCTTGCTACATTGCCCAGGCTGTTCTCAAACTCCTGAGTTCAAGCAATCTTCCCACCTCAGCCTTCTGAGTAGCTGGGATTATAGTCATGCACCACCATGCTCAGGTTCAACAGTTTAGTTAAATATTAATACACCAATACCACAACAACATGGTTCAAATTTCTGTCACTATAGTATGTTAAGTATGAGTAATTGCATAAAGTAGTAACTTTTCAGCCAGCTCTCCAGTCCACAAATCACTACATAAATAACAGAGGTATATCATGATCAGTGAAAAACCACATTACTTCTTTCAAAGCCTATCAGTGACTGGTCACAGCAAATCTGTTATTCAGTTCACACACAGACAGTAAATCATATAGTTGTGTTGCCTCCTTGTCTCTCAGTGATAAACCTAAGTGATGCTTTAGAATAATGGATAATTAAAAGAGGAATTGACCATCTAAGATAAACAAGCACGAATGCAATGAAAAGTGATATGTGAAGTGAAAATCAAAAAGAGTATAAATGAAGTTATAGAAGAAATAGCTGACCATGGAAACATTGCCACTGCCACCATTAGAGAAACTATAGATATTCAGCCAGAAGAACTCAGTGAAAGTGAACTTATCAATATAAATGAGGAAAACAGTGTGACAAAAAGGAAGAAAATTACTCAAAGAAAGTGATGCCAGCAAAAAAGTTCATATTAATGGAACTCTAGGAGGTATTTTATGACATTGAAAGCACAAAGATGAAATGTTGGAAGCTGATCAGACATAGAAAGGAGTATGACAATTTGCCAAGGCACAGACAAAATGCTTGCTTGGTATCATAAGTTATACAAGAAGAAGGTAAGCACTGTTAAAACTACTCCTGGCTATTTTTTTAGAAAGTTTTACATTTACCAAACTATTGAGCAGATAATACAAAGAGTTCTCATATCCCCGCCCCCACATGCAGTTTTTCTTGTTATTAACATCTTGCATTAGTGTGGTACATTTGTTACAATGGGTGAACCAATATGAATACATAACTATTAACTAAAGTCCATAGTTTACACTAGGGTTCACTATGTTGTACAGTTCTATGAATTTTAACAGATGTTAATGCCATGTGTTCGCCATTACAGTATCAGACAGAATAGTTACACTGCCCTAAAAATTCTCTGTGCCCTGCCTATTCATTTCTTCCTACTTCCACTCGAACTTCTGGCAACCACTGATCTTTCCACTGTCTCCACAGTTTTGCCTTTTCCAGTATGTCACAAAGTTGGAATTACACTATATCTAGGCTTTTAGCTTGGTGTCTGTCACTTAACAATATGTATTTTACATTCTTCCATGTATTTTTATGTCCTGATAGCTCATTTTTAAAATTTCTGAATACTATTCCATTGTATATATTACCATAGTTTGTTTAACCATTCACCTATTGAGAAACATCATGGTTGCTTTGAGTTTTTGGCAATTATGAATAAAGCTGCTATAAATGTGCAGGTTTTTGTGTGGACATAACTTTTCAACTTATTTGGGTAAGTACTTAGGAACATGATTGCTGGATCATATGGTAATATTATTACTAGTTTTATAGGAAACTGCCTTCCAAAGTGACTGTAACACCTTGCACTCCCATCAGCAATGAGAGTTCCATTGCTCCACTTCCTTGTCAGCATTTGGTATTGTTAGTGTTTTGGATTTTAGCCATTCTAATAGGTGGGTTGTGGTATCTCATTGTTGCTTTAAATTGCAATTTGCTAATGACATATCACGCTGAGCATCTTTTCATATGCTTGTTTGTCATGTATATATCTATAGACACACACACACATACACACACACACATATATCTCTTCTTTAGTTTGTTCAGATCTTTTGCCCACTTTTAATTGGATTTTTTGTTATCTTATTATTCATAGTTAAAAGTTCTTCATACATTTTAGATACAAGTCTGTTATCAAGTGTGTTTTGAAAATATTTTCTCCTAGTTTGTCTTTTCACTTTCTTAACAGTGTCTCTCACAGAGCATAAGTTTCTTTTGTTTTTCAATAGATTTAGGAGCACAAGTGGTTTTTGGTTACACGGATGAATTGTGTAGTGGTGAAGCCTGGGCTTTTAGTGTATGCATCACCTGAACAGTGTACATTCTACCAGTGGTAATTTTTCATCCCTCAACCCCCGACCCTCCCCACTTCTGAGTTTCCAATGTCCGTTGTACCACTGGTCCCCAACCTTTTTGACACCAGGAGGGGTTTTGTGGAAGACAGTTTTTCCACAGATAGGGGGTACGGGGCCTCACCACCGCCTCGGCTCCACCTCAGATCACCAGGAGTTGGATTCTCATGGGGAGCGCACAACCTGGATCCCTCCCATGCGCAGTTTGCCACGGGATTCTCACTCCTATAAGGGTCTGATGCCGCCGCTGATGAGGGAAGAATGGTGGGCTCAGGTGGTTTTGCGAGCATGGGAAGTGGCTGTGGGTGCAGGTGGGGCTTCCCTCCCTCCTTGCTATTCTTCTCCTGCTATGTGGCCCGGTTCCTGGCGGGTCGCAGACCAGTGCAGTCCCGGGCCGGGTTTGGGGGACTGCAGCGTTATACCACTCTGAATGCCCCTGTACCCATAACTTAGCTCCCATTTGTAAGTGAGAACATGCAGTATTTGGATTTCTGTTCCTGAGTTACTTCACTTAGGATTATGGCCTCCAGTTTCATCCAAGTTGCTGCAAAAGACATTATTTCATTCTTTTTTATGGCTGGGTAGTATTCGATGGTGTGTGTGTGTGTGTGTGTGTGTGTGTATCAGTGTTTTGTAGTTCTCCTTGTAGAGATCTTTCACCTCCATGGTTAAGTGTATTCCAAGGTACTTTTTTGTCAGCTGTTGTAAATGGGATTGAGTTCTTGATTTGATTCTCAGCTTGGTTGTTACTGGTGTATTGCAGAGCTATTGGTTTGTATACGTTGATTTTGTAACCTGAGACTTTTCTGAATTCATTTATCAAATCTAGGAGTCTTTTGGAAGAGTCTTTAGGGTTTTCTAGGTATAAAATCATACCCTTGGCAAACAGAGATAGTTTTTTCGTTTTTTTTCTTTCTTTCTTTTCTTTTTTTTTTTTTAAGAAAGAGTCTCACTCTGTTGCCTGGGCTAGAGTGCCATGGCATCAGCCTAGCTCACAGCAACCTCAAACTCCTAGGCTCAAGCAATCCTCCTGCCTCAGCCTCTCGAGTAGCTGGGACTACAGGCATGCACCACCATGCCTGGCTAATTTTTTATACATATATTTTTAGTTGTCCATATAATTTCTTTCTATTTTTAATAGAGACAGGGTCTCGCTCTTGCTCAGGCTGGTCTCGAACTCCTGAGCTCAAACAATCCACCCATCTTGGCCTCCCAGAGTGCTAGGATTACAGGTGTGAGCCACCGCGCCCAGCCCAGAGATAGTCTGATACCTTCTTTTCCAATTCAGATGCCTTTTATTTCTTTCTCTTGCCTGATTGATCTGGCTAGGGTTTCCAGTACTATGTTGAATAGAAGTGGTGAAGTGGGCATCCTCCTCTTGTTTCAGTTTTTAGGGGGAATGCTTTCAACTTTTCCCTATTCTGTATGATATTGGCTGTGAGTTTGACATATGTGGCTTTTATTATACTGAAGTATGTTCATTCTATGCTGAGTTTGTTGAGAGTTTTTATTATGAAAGGATGCTGGATTTTATCAAATGTGTTTTCTGCATCTATTGAAATGACCATATGGGTTTTGTTTTTAATTCTGTTAATGTGGTGAATTTATTAACTTGCATATGTTGAACCATCCTTGCATACCTGGGATCCAACCTACTTAATTGTAGTGAATTATCTTTTTGATGTGCTATTGAATTCAGTTGGCTAGTATTTTGTTGAGGATTTTTGCATATGTATGTTCATAAGGGATATTGGTCTGTAGGTTTCTTTATTTGTTGTGTCCTTTCCTGGCTCTGATATCAGGATGATACTGGCTTTGTAGAAAGAGTTAGGAAGGATTCCCTCCTTCTCAATGTTTTGGAATAGTTTCAGTAGGATTGATATCAGTTCCTATTTGAACATCTGGTAGAATTCAGCTGTGAGTCCAGCTGGTCCTGGGCTTTTTTGTTTGGAGTTTTTTTTATTATTCAGTCAATCTCACTACTCATTCTGTTCAGGGTTTCTATTTCTTCCTAATTCAAGCTTTGGGGGTTGTATGTTTCCAGGAATTTAACCATTTCCTCTAGATTTTATAAATTGTGTGCATAGAGGTATTTATAGTAGTTTCAGATGATCTTTTCTGTGGTATCAGTTGTTATGTCTCTATTTTCATTTCTGATTGAGGTTATTTATAGCCTCTCTCTTTTTTTCTTGATTAATTTAGCTAGTGGTCTGTTGATTTTGTTTATCTTTTCGAAGAACCAACTTTTAGTTTCATTAATCCTTTGTATTTTTGTTTTAATTTAATTTAGTTCTTGTCTGATCTTTGTTATTTCTTTTCTTCTATTAGCTTTGGCTTTCATTTGTTCTTGTTTTTCTAGTTCCTTGGGGTGTGGCATTAGAATGTCACTTTGTGATCTTTCTGTCTTTGAGGTAGGCATTTAGCACTATAAACATCCCTCTTAGCACTGCTTTTGCTATATCCCAGAGATCTTCATAACTTGTGTCACTGCTACTCATTTTGGAAAATTTTTAAACTTACATCTTGATTTCATCATTGACCCAAAGATCATTCCTGAGCAGGTTATTTAATTTCCATGTATTTGTATAGTTTTGACAGTTTCTCTTGAAATTGATTCCTACTTTTATTCCTCTGTGGTCTGAGAAGATACTTGATATGATTTCAATTTTTAAAATATATTGAGTCTTGATTTGTGGCCTATATTATGGTCTATCAGGAAAATGTACCATATGCTGATGAGAAGAATGTATATTTTGTAGTTTTGAAGTAGAATGTTCTGTAAATGTCTGCTAGGTCCATTTGTTCTGGAGTCCAGTTTAAGTCCAGTGTTTCTTTGTTGACTTTCTACCTCAAAGACCTTTCTAGTTCTGTCAGTAGAGTATTGAAGTCTCCTACTAATATGGCATTGCTGTCTATCTCTTTTCTTAGGTCTAGTCGTATTTGTTTTATGAAACTGGGAGCTCTGGTGTTTGGTGCATATATATTTAAGATTGTTATATCTTCTTTTTTAATTGATCTGTTTATCATTATGTAATACTTTTCTTACTCTTTTTTTACTATTTATTTAGTATGGTTGATGTAAAGTCTGTTTTATCTCATATAAAAATAACTACTCCTGTTTACTTTTATATTCCATTTTGGAATATTTTTGTCCACCCCTTTACCTTGAGTCTATAAGAATTCTTACAAGTGAATCTCTTAAAGACAACAGCTATTTGGATTATGGTTTTTTAATCAATTCTGCCAATCTGTATCTTTTAAGAGAGTCATTTAGACCTTTTACATTTAAAGTTAATATTGATATGTGAGATACTGTTTCAATCATCCTGTTGATTGTTACCTAGCTGCTTTGTATTTTCCATTGTGTTACTCTTTTATAAGACCTGTGAGTTTTATACTTCCAAGTGTTTTTATACTGGTGAGTATTGACTTTATGTTCTTTGTCAAAAATGAATTGGCTGTAAATGTGTGGATTTCTGGGTTCTCTATTCTGTTCCACTGATGGATGTGTCTGTTTTTATGTCAGTACCATGCTGTTTTGGTTATAGTGCTTTGTGGTATTGTGGTTTTGAAGTCACTTAGTGTGAGGTCTCCAGCTTTGTTCTTATTGCTGAGGAGTACTGTGGCTGTTTGGGGTCTTTTGTGATTCCATATAAATTTTAGGAATGCTTTTCATATTTCTGTAAAGAATATCATTGGTAATTTGATAGGAATTGCAGCAAATCTGTAGATTGCTTTGGGTAGTGTTGACATTTTAACAATATTAATTCTTCTAATCCATGAGCATGGGATATCATTCCATTTTTTTGTGTCCTCTTTAATTTCTTTCATCAGTGTTTCATAGTTTTTCTTGTACAGATCTTTCACTTATTTGGTTAAATTTTTTGTGACATATTTTATGTTTTGTAGCTCCTGTATATGGTATTGATTTCTTTTTGAGATTGTTCACTGTTGGCGTATATAATTGTCACTAATTTTTGTATGTTGATTTTGTATCCTTCAACTTTACTGAAGTTGTTTGTCAGTTCTTAACTTTCCAATTAATTCATTTAAATTCATTAACATTGCAAAAATGTATGCAAAAAGTCAAGACAGAAGTTATGTATTCCTGACACATAACAGGTCAAAGGGAAAGGAAATATCATGTCTCTTTAGGAAATCATGAACAGATAAGTTCTAACAGTTTTTAGGTGGAGTCTTTATGCTTTTCTAAAAATAACATGTCATCTGTGAACAAGGGTAATTTGACTTCATCTGTTCCAATCTGGATGCCCTTTAATTCTCTTTCGTGCCCACTGCTCTGGCTAGAACTTCCAGTTCTGTATTAAATATAAATGGTGAAGGTAGGCATCCTTTTCTTGTTCCAGATCTTAAAGGAAAGGCTTTCAATTTTTCCCTGTTCAATATTATGTTATTGAACAGGGAAATATTATATTATGCTGTGGTTTGTCATATATGACCTGTATTGTGTTGAGGTACGCTACTTCAATACCTAGCTTGCTGAGAGTTTTTATTATAAAGCAATGTTGAATTTTATCAAATGCTTTTTCAGTTTCTCTTGAAATGATCATATGGTTTTTGTCCTTGATTCTGTTAGTGTGATTTATCATGTTTATTGATTTGTGTATGTTGAACCATCCTTGCATCCCTGCGATGAATCCTACTTGATCGTGGTGAATGATCTTTTTAATGTGCTATTGTATTCGGTTTGCTACCATTTTGTTGAGGACTTTTGCTTCTAGTTCATCAAGAATGTTGTCCTGTAGTTTTCTTTTTTTATTGTTGTGTCCTTGTCTAGTTTTGCTGTCAGGGTAATGCTGACCTCATAGAATTAGTTTGGAAGTATTCCTTCCTCACCAATTTTTTTGAATAGTTTGAGTAGAATTGACATTAGTTCTTTCTTGTTTGCTATAATCCAACAGTGAAGCCATCAGGTCCTGGGCTTTTCTTTGATCGGAGGCTTTTTACTACTTCTTTGATCTCATTACTCATTTTTGTTCTGTTCAGATTTTCTATTTCTTCATGGCTCAATCTTGGTAGATTGTATGTGTCCAGAAATTTATCCATTTCTTCTAGGTTTTCTTTTCTTTCTTTCTTTCCTTTTTTTTTTTTTTTTTTTTTTTTTTGGAGTCAGAGTCTTGCTCTGTTGCCCAGGCTAGAGTGCCATGGCATCAGCCTACCTCATAGCAACCTCAAACTCCTGGGCTCAAGTCATCCTCCTGCCTCAGCCTCCCGAGTAGCTGGGACTACAGGCATGCACCACCATGCCTGGCTAATTTTTTCTATATATATTTTTAGTTGTCCAGATCATTTCTTTCTATTTTTTTAGTAGAGATGAGGTCTCGCTCTTGCTCAGGCTGGTCTCGAACTCCTGAGCTCAAACGATCCTCCCGCCACAGCCTCCCAGAGTGCTAGGATTATAGGCGTGAGCCACCGTGCCTGGACTCTTTTAGGTTTTCAATGTGTTGGCATATAGTTGTTCATAATAGTCTCTAATGATCCTTTGTATTTCTGTGGTATTAGTTGTTATGTCTTCTTTTTGTTTCTGATTTTATTTATTTGGGTCTTCTTTCTTTTTTTTTTTTTTTCAGTCTATCTAAAGGTTTGTTGATTTTATCTTTTCAAAAAGCCAACATTGCATTTCATTGATTGTGTGTGTGTGTATTTTAGTCTCAATTTCATTTATTTCTGCCCTGATCTTTATTATTTCTTTCCTTCTAATAATTTGGGTTTGGTTTGTTTTTACTTTTCCATCATAGTTCCCTGAGGTGTATCATTAGGGTTTTTTTTGTTGTTGTAGTTGTTTTTGTTTTTGTTTTTGTTTTTGTTTTTTTTTGAGACAGAGTCTCACTTTGTTGCCTGGGCTAGAGTGCCATGGTGTCAGCCTAGCTCACAGCAACCTCAAACTCCTGGGCTCAAGTGTCCTTCTCCCTCAGCCTCCTGAGCAGCTGGGACTACAGGCATGTGCCACTATGCCCGGCTAATTTTTTCTATATATTTTTAGTTGTCCAGCTAATTTCTTTCTATTTTTTAGTAGAGACAGGGTCTCACTCTTGCTCAGGCTGGTCTCGAATTCCTGAGCTCAAACGATCCACCCGCCTCGGCCTCCCAGAGTGCTAGGATTACAGGTGTGAGCCACCGTGCCTGGCCTTCATTAGGTTTTTTATTTGAAATCTACTTTACTTTTTGAACTTTACTTTTTTGATGTTCATGTTCATTGCCATAAACTTCCCTCTTAGTACACTTTTGCTGTGTCCCATATACATCTTGGTATGTTCCATTTCCATTTTCATTTCAAGAATTCTTAAAACTTCCTTGTTAATTCTTTCATGGACCCATTGATCTTTTGGGAACATACTGTTTAATTTCCATGTGTTTGCATGGTTTACAAAGTTCCTCTTATTTTTTATTTGTTTTTATTATTCTACTGTGGTCAGATAAGATACTTGATACAATTTTTACTTTTTTGAATTTGGTGAGACTTGTTTTGTGGCCTAAAATATGGTTTATCCTGGAGATTGTGTTTCACATGCTGATGAGAAGTATGTGTATTCTACATTAGTGGGATGAAATGTTCCATAAATATCAGTTAGGTCCATTTGGTCTAGAGTGTAATTTCACTCTGATGTTTCTTTGTTGATTTTCTGTCTGTCTGATCTGGTCCATTACTGAGAGTGGGGTGCTGAAGTCACCGAATATTATTGCATTGCACTCTATCTCTCTCTTTAGATCTATTAATATTTTATATATTTGCATCCTCTGATGTCAGGTGCATATATGTTAATATTTACAATTGTTATATCCTCTTGCTGAATTGACTCCTTTATCATTATATAGTGACCTTGTCTCTTTTTATAGTCTTTGACATGAAATCCATTTGATAGACTATAACAATAGCTACTCCTACTCTTTTTTGGTTTCCATTTGCATGGAATATCTTTTCATCCTTTCACTTTCAGTCTGTGTGTCTCTATAGGTGAAGTGAGTTATAAATACAAATTTTATATGTTTTATTTTTTCTCCTAAGAACTTCTATTAATACTTCGTGTAGGCCGGGTGCGGTGGCTCACGCCTGTAATCCTAGCACTCTGGGAGGCCGAGGCAGGCGGATTGTTTGAGCTCAGGAGTTCGAGACCAGCCTGAGCAAGAGCGAGACCCCGTCTCTACTAGAAATAGAAAGAAATGATCTGGCCAACTAAAAATATATAGAAAAAATTAGCCGGGCATAGTGGCGCATGCCTGTAGTCCCAGCTACTCGGGAGGCTGAGGCAGAAGGATTGCTTAAGCCCAGGAGTTTGAGGTTGCTGTGAGCTAGGCTGACACCACGGCACTCACTCTAGCCCGGGCAATAAAGCGAGACTCTGTCCCAAAAAAAAAAAAAAAACTTCGTGTAAGGCCAGACTACTGGCAAAAATTCCCAGAATTTTTGTCACTTTGAGAAAGTCTATTTTTCCTTCACTTTTGAAGGATTATTTCACTAGATATGGAATTCTAAGAGAGTAGTTTTTTCTTTCAACACTTGAAATATTTCACTGCACTCTTCTTGCTTGCAGTTTCTAAAGAGAAGTTTGATACAATTTCTTATCCTTGTTCCTCTATAGGTAAGATCCCCTCCGTATCCCACCCTTCCCCCTATCCCAGGCTTCTTTGAATTTGAGATTTTCTCTGCCTTTAGTCTTCTGCATTTGGAAGATAGTCATGTTTCAATTTTCAGTATTTATCCTGATTGATGTTCTCTAACCTTCCTGGATCTATGCTTTGGCATCTATCATTAGTTTGGGGATTTTTTTTTTCTTTTGTGTTAGATTGTTTCTAATATTTCTTCTATTCCTTTTTTTATTAAAAGAAAATCTCTTCTTGGTTTTCCCATTACACATTATACCTTTTGTAATTGTCCCACTGTTCTTGAATATTCTGCTTTCATTCTTCTCTTTGCATTTCAGTTTTGGAAGTTTCTATTGACCTCTCTTCAAGTTCCCTGATTCTTTCCCCAGGTATGTCCAGTCCATTTATAAGCCCAACAAAAGTATTCTTCATTTCTGTTGCAGTGTTGTTTTATTTCTAGCATTTACTTTTTTTTTTATTTTTTATTTTTATTTTTTTTTATTTTTATTTATTTATTTTTTTTGAGACAGAGTCTCACTCTGTTGCCCGGGCTAGAGTGAGTGCCGTGGCGTCAGCCTAGCTCACAGCAACCTCAGACTCCTGGGCTCAAGCGATCCTTCTGCCTCAGCCTCCCGAGTAGCTGGGACTACAGGCATGCACTACCATGCCTGGCTAATTTTTTCTATATATATTTTTAGTTGGCCAGATCATTTCTTTCTATTTTTTAGTAGAGACGGGGTCTCGCTCTTGCTCAGGCTGGTCTCGAACTCCTGACCTTGAGCGATCCACCCGCCTCGGCCTCCCAGAGTGCTAGGATTACAGGCGTGAGCCACCGCACCCGGCCTAGCATTTACTTTTGATTCTTTCTTAGAGTTTCCATCTCTCTGCTTACATTGCCCATCTTTTTGCATGTTGTCTACTTTTTCTTTTCTTTTCCTTTTTTTTTTTTTTTTTTTTGAGACAGATTCTCACTCTGTTGCCCAGGCTAGAGTGCTGTGGTGTCAGCCTAGCTCACAGCAACCTCAAACTCCTGGGCTCAAGCAATCCTCCTGCCTCAGCCTCCCGAGTAGGTGGGACTACAGGCATGTGCCACCATGCCTGGGTAATTTTTTTCTATATATATTTTTAGTTGTCCATATAATTTCTTTCTATTTTTAGTAGA
>CM052443.1:38299553-38398641 GCA_028533085.1 Varecia variegata
CCACTATCTAGTTCCTATTTTTATACTGTAGTTTCACTCACTACTACATATCAGTAAATCGAGCTCAATATAAAGGATTTGCCCCCTCACTGTAGTAAAGCAATGTACACATGAGACAGCATTAAAATTTCCTCAAATTTAATGTTATAAAGAAATACAACTATAATTATTAATACTGCTATAGTTATATATATATGTTAAAGTTCCAAGGCTATATGATTATCAAGTAATATCAGTAAGCATTCCTATCATAATATTCAGGCAAATGAAATTAGGTTGCCTTTTGGAGAGAAAAACATATTTTGAAACTTTTACAAGTAGATGTAAAAACAACTGACATTTTCAACAAGGCACACATAATTTGTGAAAATCTATTACCTTCCCAATTTAGTACAAATTCAAAACTAACCTAATTCTAATACTTAAAATGTATCTCTCCCCTCTGGTTCCAAATAACAAACTCTTCCAATTAATAGACATTTTAAACCTACTCAATTATGATTGCTAACAATTGGGAGAAGAGAGAGAGAAATGCTGCCCCTCCCCTAAACTCTAAGAACTTGATGTTTACCGTGACTTTAGATCTTGCAAACACAAAGAACCTAATAAATAATTCAGGTGTTTCCTGATTTACACATAGTCAAAAATTCTATTCCACTGGGGGGAGGAGGAAAGGAGTGTTGGGTATAGAGTTTCAGATTTGTAAGATGAAAAAGTTCTGGGGATCTGTTTCACAACAGTGTGAAAGTACTTAACACTACTGAACTGTACACTTAGAAACAGTTAAGATGGTAAATTTTATGTTATGTGTTTTTTACCATAATAAAAATGCAAAAAATGTCTATCCCCAAATTCAATTTTTACACAAATTACTACTGTAAAACATTTCAGACACTCAGAGAGGGTAAGTGCTTTTCCTTTTGGATTACAAAAAAAGCAAGCTGTATTAAAGCCTGAAATTTACAAAGCAATTATTAAACTACACTAAGAACTGATTGGCTGAAAGACCCTTTTTATTACTTAATTAAATATATTCTCTCCACTAATGCTTTAATGGAATCTACATGATCTTTATCTTTCCTATCTGTAGCAACCTCACTGTCCTAAACCTATCTAACCCCTCCCTAATTCTCTTAGTTCATAAATTTAACAATTCTTTCTACTCCAAAAAGGGTCCAGAGTTCAGAATAATCAAAGAAAAGCAACTGGGCAAGACATAACTTGACCGTATGTTTCTACCATGTGAAAATGACCCAGCAAACTTTCAAATTTGACCTAGACAAACCTTAAGTAGCATGCATTTCAATATGCTAAAATGCTCTTACAGGCTAAAGCCATCAAAAATATACATTTAAGAAAGTTATTTCCAACTTTATCAACTCAATTTATGCCTTAGTAGTTAGCTGGTCAATTTGCAATGTTTAAAGTTACAAATGTTTTAAGCATATTTTGGCCAGCTAAACTAAACACTTGTCTAATATAATATTCCTATACTAATACAAAATTATTTTCTCTTGAAAACCTTCTTGCTCCCAACAAAATTAAATATGTATATAGTATAAGCAGTAAGAATGTTAAATTATGTGGACAAACACTATTAGAATAGCACCATCTGGTAAGTTGTGTGTGTGTTTTGCATAACAAAGCTAACAATCTTAGAATAAAAATGTGGTAAGGTGAGGGGGTACAGAGAGGGAATCCAAATGCAAATCAATGACAATTCTTCTGAAACATTAGGAAATGTTTTGTACCTTTGAATCCCTTCCTTTTGACTATAGATTACTTTAAATACATGCTGCTGCACAATAAATTTTGAGTGTGCTAAGATGTCTTTTCTTTTCTTTTTTGCAGAGACAGGGTCTCACTATCTTACCCAGGCTGGTCTCAAGCAATCCTCCTGCCTCAGCCTCTCAAAGTGCTGGGATTACAGGAATGAGCTACTGCACTTGGCTTTGACTATTTTTTTCAGTGTTGTGTATCTAGCCCTAGCCCCTGCAGCCCAATAAATACTTTTTTAAATGAATGCATGTCAGTTTTTTAATGATTCTAGGAATAGTAAAAGCTCTTTTGAGGCACAGGATAAAGAGGTTTAGATAATGAGGAAGAAACACACCTAATTGGAAAAGTACTGCTAAGAGACATATATTAAGAGGTAGCATTCAGAGAGTTGGGGGAAAGTCACTTAAATGATTAAGTTCTTAATTTATTCTCTCTCACAAACCTAAAATAAATGTAAAATAACTTTTAGGTACTTGGAAACATGAATAGAGAAGTATTTTCTATTCATGAAACAAATTTTAAAGTGATACAAATACAGGAAATCCACAAGTACTTAGCACTAAAATTATACTGACTTTATGATTTCTCTAATAGAATTTTATGTTATTATACTTTTATTATGAAGGAAGTAATAAAACTAGTCTAGAAGATGATATTACCAATTAGGGTTATAAGTTTTAGCACTGCAGCTCAGAAGATAAATGAAAAGCATTTAAGTAGAGCTGTAGACTACACAATACTCTGATTGGCCAAACTCTGCTAGAGTCAGCCAGGTGCTCCCTCCTCACCAGGGGATCTAGTGGAAAAGAGATGGGTGTCCTATGTCATGGAAGAAAAGGAAAAACCTGACTTACGCTGTTTTCAAATCTGCAAGAAGATAGTCTTGTTTGTGTCCTTATTTGAACATCATCAATCAGATGGCTCTGCCTTTTTACAACTTTAAAATAGTTTTAAAAATAGCCTCAGTGGCCCCTTATTAGATAACTGAATAGAGTTAATATAAATTTTCAAATTTGAAGTTTATAAAAAATTTGCTGTTCTAAATGGTAAATTACTCAGCTAAACACTGATATGGAATTGTCAAGATGACAAAATCAGCCAGCAAAACTCCCCATGGCTTTAAGCAGGACTTCCAAAGGCAGCAGCAATTAAGCAGCCAGAAACAACACAGTGTTATAAGGGATGAAGACACTGTTATTTTAAATTTAGTTGTTGTATTATAGTAGAAAAACTGAAATAAGAAAAGCTAACCAGATTTAAAGGAGAAAAAAACTACAAAAGAAGATAACTATTCTTAGTAGTAAGTTTATAAACAGTATATAGTAGACACTATTGTAAACAGCTAATATTTTTATAATCTAGCAGCAAAACACTTATTTATGTGTATATTTACCCTGGAGGCAACAAGATTACTCATTCAGAGGAGAGAAAATGATTAGGTATTCTAAAGTTGGTGTCAAAAAAAAAAAAATCTACAGGTAATCAGACATATTTCTGTACATGTCCTGGTCACGCTTTCTAAAGTATTATGAGGTTACTTACTATGTCTTGGGTATTGTTGGCAGTTTAAATAATATCCTCATCTCTAGGTATAAAGAGAGACTGTTTTCTTTATAGTAAGACTTACTATCTGAGAAAGAATGGAAGTAAGGCCTATAATGAAGGCAGAATCAGTAACACTGTCAGAATTAATTGATACAGAGAAAAAAAGATCGCTGCCTTTGGACAATGCATTATCCTTTGCAGATCAGCACACCAGAAAAGCTAAATAGAATCTCAGAGGTCCAAATAGAGTAAGGTAATTTCACTGGTCAGATCAAGCCCAGGTAAGTAATCACAGGGAAAAGTGAACACTTTTCACAGATACTTTTTAAAATGCTGGCTGAACAAAACAGTGTATCAATTAATATTAATATCACTGACCATTAACAGTTACATGGTCAGTTAACAGGAACTCTTTTATTGTTTTTTTTTCCCTTCAGTTGCCCACGATTGCTTATTTTTCCTTTTCATGTCTATCAGTAATTTTGAAACTGGTAATTTATTTTTCTTTTAAAATTGATGTGTACAAATCAGAAACTGGTAATTTGATTCAAGTTAAACAAGTTTCCTTTTGAATCTAGAAAATAAGCTAAATGCAAAGCCATTATACTCTTACTTTATGCATCCATTTACTCTAAAAATTGAGAAACAATCATGTGGATAACTTTCTGTTATCTCAAAAAGAGAATCTTCCCTTCGATATTCCCTTCAACTATGCAGAATGTGTACTAGCATTATCATTTACCATATATGACATAAGGTTTGACTTGCCCCTTTCATTTGATGCATTTCAGAGTACTTGCATCAACTCACTGTGTAAGACCATGATAAACTGAAGGATAACTGATCATAGGCAAGTGTATCTCTTTGAGGTCTAACAAAGTTATAAATTGTAAGAGAAAATACAATAAAAACAAAAATAACCAGGAGATCCTTAATGGTTTCCCTTAGAAGCTAAAAGTAAATTACGTATGAATTACAAGGATTTGATGTTCTAAATTTAAAAGAAAAAAGAAAACCCCCCCAAAACACAATTTCAAACACTTCTGTAGAGTTTCTGTTCTAGTACATTTACAGTCTAATTACATTCTAGTAAAGAAACTATCATATTAGAAATTAATTCATTAGAACTTCCAACTAGCTTAAAAGCTTACTAAGATCTCATGACCAGATATTTTAGCTAACAAAACACACTGTGTTTCTTAGTTAATACAAAAGAATCCTTCGTTCAATAGCCTTGCGACAAATAGGACATTCGCTCATGCGGTCTCCACAAAGCTGGCATGTTCCGTGGCCACAGAGGAAAATCATATTCTTCAGACGATCCAAACACACAGGGCACATTGTCTGTAATGTGAGATAACAAAGTGATAAATGCTCAGGCACTTTATATTTTGAAAGTGACATAACGTGACGATTCTGTTATATCATTACTTTTCTTCTGTTGTCTTAGTCAAGTAATACTTTGATGCTTTGGAAAATAATGTTAAAAAATGTTTAAATAAGTAAAATGTCATCCCTATAAAACAGAAATACTGGTACTGTCAGGATAGTAGAAGAGGTACTAAATTAAAAAAGCTATATAAAACAAAAGATAAAAACACCAAAACATAATAGGAAATGGATGAAAATAGCCCCATTCAGTCTGATTCGGAAATGGATGAAAATAGCCCCATTCAGTCTGATTCAGATTCTTTAACTCTAGGTACTCAGCTGTTCTTTTTTTTTTTTTTTTCTTGAGACAGAGTCTCACTCTGTTGCCTGGGTTAGAGTGTCGTGGCATCAGCATAGCTCACAGCAACCTCCAACTCCTGGGCTCAAGCAATCCTCCTGCCTCAGCCTCCCGAGTAGCTGGGACTACAGGCATGCGCTACCATGCCCGGCTAATTTTTCTATACATAATTTTAGCTGTCCAGCTAATTTCTTTCTATTTTTAGTAGAGACTGGGTCTCGCTCTTGCTCAGGCTGGTCTCGAACTCCTGAGCTCCAGTGATCCCCCCGCCTCAGCCTCCCAGAGTGCTAGGATTACAGGCATGAGCCACCGCGCCCGGCCACAGCTGTTCTTGTGTGAAAAGAACACGATGTATCAGCGTATTTGGGGTCGGGGAGCAGTGCAGAGATGTAGTTAAGAACACGTGCCAGGCACTATGCCTGATATGATACAATCTCAGTCCTATTATCATTCCTACTTGGAAAATGAGGAAATTGAGGCTTAGTGGGGTTTAAAACCTTCCTCAAGGCAAGCCATACTGAGAACTTGGGTTGTGTGGCCCCAGACCTCTTCTCTCAGACATTGTGCTGCACTGCATCAAAATCAATGTAGATTCCCTGAGTTAAAACCAATTAGCTTTTGTTACACATTAATAAATGTAAATTTCATGAACTCAGAAGAATTTAGAAATATGTTAGGTATACTTCTGTGGAAACACCCTAGGAAATCATATTTCTTCACAAAACACATTTTATAAAAACATATTTTACCTTAATACATCATAATACTTCATCTGAATTATATCTTTCCCAAATAAGATAGAATAAACAGGAATGTCTAGATTAATAAACTAGGCCTGAAGCTTATTTGACAATGTAGTTACTGACCTTGACAATACCAGAAGATCATTGTTTAAAAAAAAAAGGAATCGTGTTCTAAATTGTTAACCCCACTCCTCCAAAGTGAACTATCATATTTATATATCTTAAAGTTTTGAGAAGCAAAACTGTAGAAAATCACACCTTTTTGGATTTTTAAAAAGCCAAACCAGGCCGGGCGCAGTGGCTCACACCTGTAATCCTAGCACTCTGGAAGGCCAAGACGGGAGGATCACTTGAGGTCAGGAGTTCAAGACCAGCCTGAGCAAGAGCGAGACCCTGTCTCTACTAAAAATAGAAAGAAATTATCTGGACAACTAAAAATATATGTAGAAAAAATTAGCTGGGCATGGTGGCGCATGCCTGTAGTCCCAGCTACTCGGGAGGCTGAGGCAGGAGGATCGCTAGAGCCTGGGAGTTGGAGGTTGCTGTGAGCTAGGCTGATACCATGGCACTCTAGCCCGGGCAACAGAGGGAGACTCTGTCTCAAAAAAAAAAAAAAAAAAAAAGCCAAACCAGCTTTTTAGTGCCATTAAAATAGCTTTGTTTTTAATAAATTTTCAAGGTCTGTGTAATTAATTAATAACTCTTATTTACAACAGTAAACACATCTGTGCACTCTGTGTTAAATTACTTTGAGATTAATAAATCCTTATTAGCAAGTGAAATTAATTTCTGTTAAAGAAACATTGTGGCAACAGATTGGAGATTTAAATGAAGAGAGTTATTCAGATGTTTTCTCTGGTTTTCTTGATAACCTTGAAGGAGGTCCCTACAAGAAATCCCATCATACCTCAGAAAATGACTTTTTAGTGATAAAATATGGTGATGAGGGTTATTTAAGGAAGAATAAACTTTTCTGGAATGCTAAACTTTGGCTATAAGTAGAGCTGAATTATTCTTTTAGAACCTATAATAGGGTCCAATAAGTGTCATCATGTATTATAAGAACAATTTAAATTTATAATTAGGAGAGAAAATGCTTTTCACAAAAGATGTGTTAAAAAATCAGATTTATCTTTTTATAATTGTCTTATGGAAAAGGAACCAAGATGCTAAGAGCTTCAAAATTTTAAAAACATTTTATTTTATATTACAATGAGCCCAAAATGTTCCCAACTACATTAAGAACCTTTAAATTCATATTTACTTATTCACTCTGTAACACATACTGCTAGGTGCTCGATTTCAAAAGAAAAACTGGCCTAATCATTGGAGTCTCCATCTTTTCAGATGGGTATTTAAATGCCTAATAAATACATACATATACATTCAATTCAAAATTAGTTATCACAGGGATTATTAGTTATCCTGAGTCACTATCTATTGGCTATGTTATTTTCTTATAAATTCAGATAAAAAACACAGGAGTGATAACTCTAATAACTACATGGCAATACTGATGTGATTGTCAAGCTAAAGAAATGACACCCCTACTGCTGAGCCCTTTGAATCAGATTTAGTCACAGGCTCAAAGTGGTAAGGTATGGCAAAAAAAAAAAAAAAAAAAGACTTTCTTTCTTTTTTTTTTTTTTTGAAACAGAGTCTCACTCTGTTTCCCTGAGTAGAGTGCCGTGGTGTCAGCCTAGCTCACAGCAACCTCAAACTCCCAGGCTCAAGCAATCCTCCTCTCTCAGCCTCCCAAGTAGCTGGGACTACAGGTGTACACTACCATGCCTGGCTAGTTTTTCTATTTTTAGTAGAGACAGGGTCTCGCTCTTGTTCAGGCTGGTCTTGAACTCCTGACCTCAAGTCATCCTCCCCCATCAGCCTCCGAGAGTGCTAGGATCACAGGCGTGAGCCACTGCACCCAGCCAAGACTTGCTTTCTTATTTAACATATATTAATACCTACAAGTTTTACCTGATTTATCTTGTTGCTTTTATCAAATATTGAGTAGATAGAAAGGATTACTTTCTTTGACGTAGGATGTAAAGAACATAACCAATACCCAGTTTAAAGTATGGAATGCTACTCTTATTTTTGAAGCCCCTTAAGTAAATCCTCCCCAAGCCCTTCCCCCTAGCCCCCACTGATAATCACTATTGTGAATTTTGCATTACCTTTCTCTTGCTTTTCTTTATATGGGGGGGGGGGGTGTCACACAGATTTTTCCTTTCCATTAAAGTGTCACACATATATAGAAATACGCACAAATCATAAGTGTACAGTTTAATAAAAGTTCACAAACTGGTCAAACTCATGTAACTGGTCCTCATATAAAGAAATGGAGCATTAACACTCTAGAAACTTCTTTGTGTCTCTTTCCAGCCATCCCCCTGTCAAGAATACCTCTATCCTTGACTTCTAACACCATCTCTATGGTATTTTTCTAAGTTTGTGCTCCCAAGCAATATCCTGTTTAGTTTTATTAGATAATAGCAAACTATTTTCCAAAATGTTTTTACTAATATGTATTTACCATCAGCAGTGTATGAGTTATGGCTGCTAAATATTTTGCCTAATACTTGATACCAACAGTCTTTAACATTTTCCTCAATCTAGTAGGTTTGAAAAGGCACTTCATTATGGTTTCAATTTTCATTTCCTGATCATTAATATGGCTGAGCATTTTTTTCCTATTTACTGGTCATGTGTGTTACCTATTTTGGAAAGTACTTGATTAAACCTTCTAATCAGATATTAGTCATTGCAAATATTCAAGTAATATAAGTGATACATTAAGATAAACCACACTTAATACAGAAAACACTAATAGTGTTTTTGTTTGTTTTTGTTTTTGTTTTTGTTTTTTTGAGACAGAGTCTCACTCTGTTGCCCAGGCGAGAGTGCTGTGGCGTCAGCCTAGCTCACAGCAACCTCAAATTCCTGGGCTCAAGCAATCCTTCTGCCTCAGCCTCCCGAGTAGCTGCGATTACAGGCATGTGCAACCATGCCCAGCTAATTTTTTCTATATATATTTTTAGTTGTCCATATAATTTCTTTCTATTTTTAGTAGAGACGGGGTCTCGTTCTTGCTCAGGTTGGTTTCAAACTCCTGAGTTCAAACAATCCACCTGACTCGGCCTCCCAGAGTGCTAGGATTACAGGCATGAGCCACCACGCCTGGCCCACTAATAGTGTTTTCTAGAAAAACAGTAGTTTCACAGAAAAATATTGAATGCAATTCTTAGAATCAATGTTTAACATGAAATCATTATTACCTGCTCTTTAATGTCCTGTAACTGCTGCTGTAACTTCTGCACGTCTGCATTGACATTAGTATTATCCTTGTCCTTTTGTAAAACTGGAATATTCCCACTAGCTATAATAATAGAAAAAAAAAATTTTCAGTTATTACAGTTTTGACATAATGACTTTTTATTTCTAAAATTATTACTGTTTTATTAAAAACACAAAACTATTATCAGAATCCTCATCAAAACAGTTTTTCACACTTGGACAACAGATACAGTAGTGACATTCATGTTATACTGTTTCATCTATAATCCTCAAAAAGAAATAGGTTTGCATGTTAATTTCTAATTATATTTGAACTCAGCTAGAGTGTAATTCACACACAGACTTTTGGGTTTTGCAAGGTTCTACTTGCTTCCTTTGGAAAGCTCACAAATACTTTTTATGCTTGTTTTCTCTGCTCCTACATACCCAAAAATGTAGCCAGCAGGATTTTAGCCAGTTTGGGCTGCAATAATTATCTTAAAGCCTCTAAGAAGATTTTTGTGAGGACACACAAAAAAACTAGCCTCCTTCCTTTATGCCCAAATTTCCTTGTTGTTACTGATCTGAGATGAGGAACTCAAGAAAGGCCATGATCAGTAGTCTGCAAAAATGGAGGGTTACCTTTTATTTTATTTATCCTACTCTCTAGATTCTTGGTCTTTTATTTTTGTTCTAGTTAATCTGTCCCTGGGATTTTTATTCTGCTCTATTTGTGATAAAGACAAAAGCCTTGAGCAGAAGCTGCTACACTAACATTCTTTCTCATCTGTTCAAAAAATGTTCATAAAACAAAGAAATCAAAGATACCATCTAGTGCAAAGAAACATCTACTGCAAAGACAAAAAAATTTTGAAACAGCTGTACTACTGAAAAAGTTTAAAGTAAATATTTTTCATCATTCCACTTACTTACTGGGTTACACTTCTGTTTACCTACAGTTACTCTGTCACAAATAATTACTATACCACAAAATACTTAAATGAAACAGGTAAACATGCTGCATAAAGGTTAATACTTTTGTAAACTGAAAAATATTTAGTAATTTGTCCCCCCAAAATACACTAAATCTCATCTTAAAAAGAGAAAGCAAATTTTCTTTAAGAACATATATTCTTTTTTTTTTTTTTTTCTTTTGGAGACAGAGTCTCGCTCTTTTTGCCCTGGCTAGAGTGCCATGGTGTCTGCCTAGCTCACAGCAACCTCAAACTCCTGGGCTTAAGCAATCCTTCTGCCTCAGCCTCCCAAGTCGCTGGGACTATAGGCATATGCCACCATGCCCGGCTAATTTTTTTCTATATATATTTTTAGCTGTCCAGATAATTTCTTTCTATTTTTAGTAGAGATGGGGTCTCGCTCTTGCTCAGGCTGGTCTCGAACTCCTGACCTTGAGCTATCCACCCGCCTCGGCCTCCCAAAGTGCTAGGATTACAGGCGTGAGCCACCGCGCCCGGCCAAGAACGTATATGCTTTATACCATACATAAAGGTTTCTCAAAAGACTAATGTTTAAAGTTCTATAATCATATCACACACTAGAAAAAATATCATTTCAGGTGCTTGTAAGGTAAAAAGAGCACCAAAAACCATACCTGTTTCATACGTCTCTGCATCCAACTCAGTTTTATAAGGCAACAGTGTATTACAGATAAGAAGAGATGTTCATGCAAGTCCCAACAAGAAAGCAAAGAAAGAAAATGCTTAAGAAAATTCACTTACAGATATCATCAGTGGCATCTTCCGAACTTTTCCCTCCACAGCACATAATGAAAGGTACTCTTCGTTCAACTACTGCCCGACACTGCACACACTTTTTCATCAGGCTAGCACAGTCTGGAAAATAGTAACACGTACACTTCTTACAAGAAAGAACATGAATAAGAGTGTTGCCTTTCTCTGCTAAATTTTATGATTTAAACTTCACACAGAAATAAACATTAAACAAGTTATATCAATATACAATTCAAATTCCTTAAAATGTCATCAACCTGAGTATTCTCCATCAGTAGCCTCTAGAACAGAGAGCACATCATTATGAAAACAATGACATTTTCTAATGCAGTTGAATAAATAGTGAAATTTGTTTTTTTTTAAATAAGTAACACAATAAATATTTCAACATCTTAAGGCTTGAGAATAAAGGAGGGAGTAAACGCTTGACAAATTTCAACTAATACTAGAATTATAAGGAAGATTGCTTACATGATAATTTTCTAAAAACATTTTCTATTGTAAATGGTTTATCTCTCAAATTCCTAAAATATGGTGAACAATTCTTTTTTTTTTTTTTAACTATTTATTTTTTAAAAGGCTGGTCAAGTGGAGCAGGAACAGGAGTGGAGTAGGAACAAAGGAATCTGTAACTGGTTGTGACCAATTAGTTGTAAACACTACTGCACTCAGACCAACAACTGTGGTGAACAATTCTTTTTCTTCTCCTTTTATCAAACTGATGCAATGTAACTAATGCAAGAAAATTATTTAATGATTACTTTTTTAATGTAGCAGTTCAGGAAAAAAAATTTTAAATTTTTCATAATGGACTACCTAATAGTTAATTTGAAAAGACTATCAGTAACATTTCAGTACAGTGCTTTCTCATTCCAAAAAGAAATATCTAGGCACAATCGTATTTGTGGATTGTTAATATTACCTTACAAATAAACTTGTTAATTAATTATAAAATAAGACACACTAATTCAACATAGCCTTTCGCATTAACATTTATTATGAAAGTATACTTAATACCTTAGCTTATGCACCAAGTGTCTTTCACTTTTTGGCTCATTTCAAAAACAGGAAAAATAATGAAACCCCATGGCACAATATCAGGGGTAACTTATGACAAAATGCTAAACTTTAACAATACTTACTACACTGTTGCATAGAGAATGGTTATCAAGGCCGACCTCATGCCAAAGCCTAAATAAACATAAATGGGTCTGATGCTTGGTTATGTAAGATATACTAGGTAGGAGCTAATGCTAGTAGAAATCTGGTTCAGAATTTGTCTTCAATGTGAGGGCAGATTTCTTCTTAAATTTAAAGGATTAATTTAATTGCCTAAATACATAACTACAATTACCTAAAATTCTTGTAATTGTTAAATTCAGTTATCATATTATTTCTATAAAATATTTCTTCAGCTCTTCCAAAAGGAATATAATCTCTCTTTCCTTTGACCTATCAAGGCACTTTAAACTCTTCAAGGTTCCAACATTCTGCTTGACATTACTGTGATGTGGATACTAGACTAACTACTTTCTGTATACTCCTTGGGAAAGGAACATTTTCCATTTCAATTTCATCTTCCCCAGAAAATAAATGTTTAAGAAACATCTATAAAATGGAGAAAACCATCTACTTCTTAGGATTGTCCTGAAGATAAATGAGGAAATATTCAAAAAGAGATTAAAATGTCTGGTACAGAGTGTTAAGAGCTCAAAAAGAGTCAGCCATTGCTCTTGTTACATTTTAAGGCAAAAAATGTGTAAAAAACTTTGAAAGCTCCTGGGGAAAATATTACATTACGGCTTTAAAATCTGTATTATCAACTAGCAAATATAATCATCTTTCAAGTCTCATATTGGTAACACTTTGGTCAGTGATAGGGGTCAACAAACTATTATCTGTGGGCCAAATCTGACCTATAGTCTGTTTTTGTAAATAAGGTTTTATTTGAACAGAGTCATGCCCACTCATTTACACATTTTCCAAGGTTTTGGTTTTGTGCTACAGTGTCCGAGTTGAGTAGTTAAAGAGTTAAGTGGTTACTACAGAAACCACGTGGCCTACAAAACCAAAAATATTTACTATTTGACCTTTTAAGAAAGTCTGTCGACCTCTGGCCTATGAAAACTTAAGGTTACTAAGCCCTTTTTACCTAAGACAGAAAGAATTCTCTTTCTATGTGCCCTTTTGATAGTTGGTAATAGCCACTTTATCAGTCTTAGCTAAACAAAAACAGTTATTTGGGGCAGAATGCTACAGCAGAAAACCTTGACTCTTTCTTTAGTTGACCAGCTATAAGCAAATCTATGCCAACAAGATTAAATGATCATATATCATTTGTATGTTATTCTAGTCAGATAATATATTAAAAGTTAATACCAGGCCAGGCACGATGGCTCATGCCTGTAATCCTAGCACTCTGGGTGGCCGAGGTAGGAGGATCGCTTGAGTTCAGGAGTTCGAGACCAGCCTGAGCCAGAGCAAGACCCCATCTCTACTAAAAATAGAAAAAATTAGCCAGGCCTGGTGGCGTGCACCTGTAGTCACAGCTACTAGGGAGGCTGAGGCAAGCAATTGCTTGAGCCCAGGAGTTTGAGGCTGCTGTGAGCTAGGCTAATGCCATGGCACTCTAGCACGGGTGACAGAGTGAGACTGTCTCAGAAAAAAAAAAGGTCAATACTTACTGACTGAACTATCTAATAACAGGAAACACCATGCTTTACATTGGGCCCATTTAAAAAAATGTGTAAGTTGTTAAACTTGTTTAAAATCCTTCATCAACAAAATGAAAAAAAGCAAAGGGAAGAGAATATTAAACAGTGTATGAACTTGAACAAGAGGAATATAAAAAGCAAAGGCCTTCAAGAGAATATGTTTAAGAGAAATTTTAAAACATCTCTTAAATTTTAATAATGTCCTCATAAAGAAAAGATTTCTATAAGCTCTCTTGATATAAAGGCTAATGGAAGGCCAGAATTTATAGCCCCAAATGATTGCCATGGGTTCTTAGTAGTGGGGAAAGTACGCAAGAGAGGCAATATTAAGGTGAAGACTAATGAAGATGTGCTAATTTTATATATGAAAAAAGGCTAGACTAAATGTTTCAATATTCATTTTTGGAAATAAATTTCTATTGTGTGTGAAAAGAGATCATTTCGTGCTAATATAACTAAAGTCAAAATCCAAGGTGGCAGAACATAGCATATACAGTCTTCTGTAATGCACAGCTCATAAAGGGAAACAGCTGACATTCTAGTACAGAGAAAGAAACAGAAGGTACTAGAGGCCCATCAACTTTTTTGTTTGTAAATTATCCAAAAAGCAAAAATACAAACACAAAACCTCAAAGATAATAACTTTTGTTTTGTTTCCATTTTTATAATAATACTGAGGAAGTTTTGTATAAACTACTTACTCTCACAAGCACACATGTGTCCGCAGGGTTGAAAAAGAACAGCTGCTTTCTTGTCAGAGCATACCACACATTCTTCAATCTACATACAGTAAAAGAGGTTACAGCACAGAGTGAACATCTACAAATAAATCTAGTCAGTATAACAGATTTTATATCCAATGTATTTGCTCTATAAGGGAACACTCTAAGCACAGAGAAATTTAATGCACCCTTTTCCCTTGTCCTCTACTCTCCTGGTTACTCATTTTCACATCTTTACATACCCTAGCACAACAGGCACTATTTCTACATTAATCTTCCTACTTCTCCTAAAGAACAGTATAGAAAAACTCAATTTCCTCTGAGGTCAGGGAGACCAGGTTAGACTTCAAATTTTTTTTTCCCAAAAACTACTTTTGAGAGGGAATTAAAAAGACAATGAACAAATAAAAAAGTTAAAAGACTCAAATGACCAACAGAAGATAGATTTCTAATATTAATAAAAATCTAGCCAGATTACTAAAGTCCAAGAGGGATTTTTCCGTTTACGCACATTTAAAGAACTGTACCTATTAATAAAAGCACCTTTTTTCAGTACCTGGTCAATTCCCATGCTGCCTGAAGCCATAACAGTTGGGCTGTTCTTTCTCCCTAAACTCTAAAGCCACAAGTCTTCTACAACCTGTGCATAATTTTCCCTCAATTTTACCTCCTCTTCATCTCCACTTAATCTGAGTTTTGAGCATGTAACTATTAACTTTGGCTCTTGCTCTTGGCTTCACAGCTGTCTTTCACCTGTTCTCCCACCTTCTAACACACAGTCACATTTAGCCCTCTCTCGTATCATGTAATATTACTGTCCAAAAATGCCAACAACCACTCACCTATAATGTCACCTAAACAACCTAATATTGCATGCTCTCCCTCTATGGCCTTTCCCAACTTATACTTCAGTATGTACATAGAATTTGCATAATCGTAGCAACAGTGGAAAGCAGTAAAACATGGTTGGTCAAGACCAGTATTTCCAGATCCAAAATATACGTCTAAAACTAACAAATTATCTAACATTGTCGAGACACTGTTTGTTTGTTTGTTTTTTTAATCTAAATGACTAACAACAATTCTTCACAGGGTGATTAAGAGTAAATCAGATATTATGTATAAAGTTGTGCTGGTTTTTTAAATGATTCCCAATGCATTTGTTTGTGCACCTGAATTGTTTTCAAAGAAGTTAAAATAATGTAGCAAATTGATCTAACAATCATCTACTTACCCATTCCCTTATTATTAAAAAAACTTTGTAGACATGACTGTTCTCCTCCTTCTGGATTATCTACTCAGGTGATACTCCCAGGAGTAGAATTACTAAATCAAGTCATGTTGCAGTAATGGTATATATATATATATATATATATATATATATATATTGTCAGGATAGTCTCCTAGCTTCCAGCAGTGTTTGGAAAGCCCATTTCCTAATTTCCTCACTAGCATTTTTTTTTTAATTTACCTTTACTAATCTGACAGGAATAGTTCATGTTAATATGTAATTTTTTATTTGTATTTCTCTAATTGCTAAAGAAACTAAGCTTGTTTATTCTCCCATCCTCCAAATACTGTATTTTTTTCCTTCAATGAAGACGTTCATTACCCTTTAACCACTTGGGGTCACTATTTCTTTACAGTCAAAGACTCTGCAAGCAACCTGGCAAATCTGTTGGGTGGGTGGGTATGTTAATTTTTGTACTTTTCTAAAGGTTTAAAATTTTCGTAATTTACAAAACAAATTGCAAGCCAATTAATTCTTGGAATAACTGTATTCACAAGGCCTGAAAAAGAATGACAGCATATTCTCTCCTCTCTACCTCCCTGTTCCATCAACCCTCCCTTGTAGACATTGTTCTTAATTTTATCTGTGCATCACAACACAGTGAAAAGAACAAGGGCTTAAGAATTTAGACCTGTGTTCAAGAACCAGTTGTCAGTGTACTTCTTTGAGCTTCAGCTTATATAAGGGCCATTTCATATCTGAGACTCTGCTTTTGACAACCTGGGCGCTGAACTCCTGTTTAGTTTACATCTTTCATAAAGCACTTATAACATCCTATATAGCAAAGTAGCTTTTAAATTAAGTCATAGTTTGCCAACAGATTATAAATTTTCGCAGTTAATTATCATATACATCTTTGTCTTGACTAGAAAACAGGTGCTCAATAAAGGTTTGCTGAAATAGGGCTTAATCTAACAAAAAGTTTCGAGCACAACAGGAGAAAACACAGACCGATCTAAAAACAAGAGAATGACTTAAATTTTTATTCTCTCATATTCTTTCCCAAACTGTCACTTTATTGTAAGCAGGTACCTAAAGAAAATTATAAATACCAAGTAGACTAATCCACATTAATTTACTAAGCAGGGCTGATACCGATTTTAATACATATGAAATGTCAACATAGTGCCTGGCATACAGTAAGTGCTGTTAGCTCACCCTCCTTACCTTTATAAATTAAGTAACTAACTGCACACATACTAGCACTCCAGTGTCACCTACCAAAAATAATTTCCTTGTGCTTTTTCCTATGCCAAATTTTTATCAAAGGTATATTCATCTGGATCATAAAAACCATCCAGTCTTAGAAGGTTGAAAGTGTACGAAGTACTGGCAAGATAACACCTTTTAAGTCACTGCCAGCTAATTTATTATGAGAATTAGCACCAGCTCCTTTCTAATTAATGATGGCTAATGAAATGCCAAGAGAAAAATGAAGAGAATAAAAAGGGGATGGAAAAAGAGTACATAGTCGTAAGTTTATACTTCAACATATTTCTTTGGTTTAAACTACTCACCTTGAGAAAAACACTTGTAAGAGACTCAAACCTCACTTTACGTATACACACACACACACACACACACACACACAATCAAGTAAGGAAAAACTAAAAAAAAAAAAAAATCAATTATTTCAGTAAACCAAAATGAGTAAAGTGGTACAGCTATAATAAAGCACTAAGATACATTGGAAAAGAATAAAACCAGAAACCCGGAAAAGAATAATACTTCTCAAAAAGCAAAAGGACTCAGGAAGAGATAAAAAGTTCAGTCAGAGTGGATAAAGAATTTGGTCATCACTAATTACAGGAGGACAAAACTTTATTTGCCTCCAGGTGAGACATAATATGAAGTACCATTGCACCATCTGTAAAGTTTTCTTGCCAAAAAAATGTTAAGCTGACCCTAACTAACCCATTACACCAAACTTCCAGTTTATAGGAAACAGTGAGAGAGAGAAACAAGTTGAACAACACTATGATAAAACAGTCAAACAAATCTAGAATGTGTGATATTCCACAAAAAAAAAAGAACTAGTGTTTTTACAAAAATGAATACAAAACTCAAAAAAAGTATGATATACAAGTAACTACAATACAAAGTAGAATTAAATGTACCTATGGTTATAGCATGCTTTGAAAGCAAAACAGATAACTTTTATTTCTAGCTACTATACTTTAGAAGGAAACACATAAGGGCTAGAAAAAAACATTTCTTCAAGTAATAGTAGTATTGAATTCAGATAATAATGAACTTGGCAAATAAATACATTAATAAGACTATAAACCAGCAACAAATTCAGAAATTCTGAATTGATCTCTTAATAAATGTATAAATTATATATTCCTATATCTAAATCATTGGTTGGAAGAACAAAATTAAACAGACTTATGATATCATATAATCTTATTTATCATTCATTATAGTCTCAAAAAACTTCATAAAATAATAAAATACTATGTTAAAAGCATATTACCTTTGTCCTGGATTGAACCTGTTCTTTACAGATGAGGCATTTCTTGACTCGTGGAGAACATAAAGAACAGGTAGCAATATGTCCACATGGGCCAAAAAGAGTATCTCTCTTCATATCTGAGCACACCATACACTCTTCTAAGGTTTCAGAATCATTACTAATCATAGAAGGACTTCGAGAACCCACTTGACCACTAATAAAAGAAAATATTTCAAATCAAGTCTATCAAAATATTTCTACCACAAATTCATTGTTTTAAAATACATCTAGAATATCATTAGTATACAAAAAACAATTTTAGTTATGTTAAAAATTAAGCTTTAACATCTGTGTGTGAAATACTGTATACTATATTTTTCTATTTATATACACCTCTGCATCTTTACGTACTTCTAGCCCGATTCAAACTTCAAATTGAAAAAACCCTCACCCAGTGGAAAAGAGTAAATCTTTTAACAAAGAATTCAAAAATAGTCATAAAAAAATAATTTAACATAAACAAAATTTAACTCAGAACCTGTTCTAGCTACATAGAACCAGCAGACAAAGGAAGGCATAGGAATAAAACAAAAATCCTAACTTGCAACCATGTTAGGTATCTTAACTAAAGATAGAACAAAGGCATCATCAGAGTCCACAACAGGTAAAGCACTTTGGAAAATATGACACTTCAGCTGCTGTTTTGACATTTCTTTGAGTGTGTCCTTAAGAAGCATAAAAAATTCTATTATAGAAAAAGAGAATGAATCTATAAATACGTAGCTATAAGGCACAGAAATACATACATATGACCAAACTACAGCTTCAGAAAAAAGATAGTTTCTACCACAATCCTCAGAAACTCATGAACACACAAACACACACACACAGAGGCTCCATCTTATACCCCTGAAGTCCCCCACCTCCAGTCCACAGCCTGTTAGGGACCAGACCACAGAGCTCCGCCCCACTCTCTGCCTCCATCAGTGGGAAAACTGGGGAAGTACAGAGCAAGAGGTGAGCAGCAAAGCTTCATCTGTATTTACAGCCACTTCCCTCACATTGCTCACATCGCAGCCTGAGCTCCTCCTCATCACCGCCCCCCCCCCACCCCAGCCATGGAAAAACTGTCTTCCATGAAACTGGCCCCTGGTGCCAAAAAGGCTGAGGACTGCTGTTATACTCCATTGTTAAAAGTTATTTGCACCATAGTGCCCTGTATCTGTATCTTTATAAATGCAGTCTTTTTTTTTTTTTTTGGTATGTTTCCTGTAATAGAATTTTATCCTCTTTAAGGATACACTTAAAGAAATGTATATATCTCATTATATTAATTTCATCTATAATACAGCTCTATGCACAAATTCCAAAACTACACATAAATTATAAGAGAGGCAAGAGAACACAAAGGTCAAGGAACAAGTACCAAAATGTTCAGTGACAAGAACCAGGTAATAAGGGCAATAATAATTGCACAGCACTGCTCAGACAAAAAAGTAATGAGATGTGTATCTTTTGGTATGTCTATAATACCGCATAATAAGGAAATCAGTTATGTCATAAATAATAATTAAATCATTAATGTGTTTATTATCAGAAAAAGAGACAAATGTGAAATGATCATTTTTAGAAAAAACACCATCAGGAATTGGTTCATCCATTTGTTCGTTCTGTCAATCCTTCATTGATACTTATTGAGCATGTCAGGTGCTGTGCAGGGTGCTAGAATTATTACAGAATTTGTGTGAGATATACCCTGTTCATGGAGTATAAACTGCCCCTCTTAGGAAGATTCTATTAAAATTTTAAATACAGAGCTGAGTGTAGTGACACACACACATGTAGCCTCCCAGCTACTTGGGAGGCTGAGGTGGGAGGATTACTTAAAATAAGCCCAAGAGTTTGAGTCCAGCCTGGGCCACATACCAAGATCTGTCTCTAAAATAATTAAATTAAATTAAATACAAATAAAAATTTAAATATATATAACATTAATCACAGTATTTTTACTGTCAGACTTTTTCTTATAAATTCCTCTCTAACACGCAGCAGTACTAGGAGAATAGACTAGTTTAGAAAAGTTTCTTGGAACTTGTTAAGCATAAAGCACTGCACTTAATAATGTGAGGAACACAACATAAAATAAGAGATACGCTGCCTGCAGGAAAACTTTCAAGGAAGAAAGGGTCAACACAAAGATACAGAAAGAGCAAAGACAAAGACATTTTCAAGTAGTCAAGTCCTCCATTATGAAACTGCATGATGCTTTCTGTACAGAATATTAAGTTTTATGATAATAAATAATACAAACCTGACTTTTTCCTTATGACACTTTGCCAGTGCTTTGCAGAGACTTGGATCAGGACAGAGATCAAGTGGCGATTGACCCTTCTTATTTCGAATGCTAAGGTCAGCGCCATTGGCTGCCAAGAAACAGGCAATAGATGCTGCACTCTTCTTCTCTGCCCCCTGGGTACCAAGTCCCATTATTAACTGAAATCAAATGAAAAGAGTCAATTTTCCCTTTAGGAATCTGCTATCAATTCTTTCCACTGTGTGCGTGTGTGCGTGTGTGTGTGTGTCTGTGTGTGTGTATGTGTGAGTGTATAGTGAATATTTATGAGTTTCAGTCCTAATATCCCCTCCCTCTTCTCCCCACTCTCAATTATCTCCGATATATATTGAGGACTGACCCATTTTCCAGTTGCAGAAGTGGACCAAACATAGCCCAAACCAACCAGGTATCTATCTCACCTACATGACTAGTTCAGGGAGGGACATATAACCCAAGTCAAATCAATTTAGGCCAATAAAACTTCAGAGCAGGACTTCAGATTTAGAGATTAAAGAAATAGCAGTCTTTTCTAATCAATTTGGCTCTGGAGATGCTAGCAATTAACTTGAAATAATGACAGGAGAGACAACTGAGAATACAACCAATACCTAGAAATTGAGCTAAGAAATGGGGAATGAGATAAATCAGGTTCTGATAATACCATCTGAGCTACAGATTCAAACATTGTATCCAAAAATAGTCACAATAATTGTTAACATTTACTGAGCGTCTAAAATGGACCAGGTATTATTTTTTCTTCTTTTTTAATGCAGTTCTCCCTTCTCATAGAACCAAATATTACTTTAAGCACTTTCCATAATCTTTACAATAACCTTATGAAGGTAGATACTCCCCATTTTAAAATGAGACATAAGGAAATGTGAAGGACTTAGAATAAACAGTCAAACAACTTTGAAAAACCAATAAGAAAATTGGAGGACTTACACTACCTGACTTTAACATTTATTATACAACTACAGTAAGTAAGAAAGGGGGGCTGGTATCACATCGCTAAAAACAAAGACCAATAGAACAGAATACAGGATCCAGAAAGAGACTTTGACATATATGGTTAACTGATTTTGGATAAAGGTACACAGGCAATTCAGTAGAAAAAGATAGTCTTTTCGACAATTGGTGCCAGAACAACTGGATATTCACAAGTAAGAAAATGAACTTGGATCCATATATCATACTATTTATAAAAATTAACTCAAAATGAATCATACACCTAAATGTAACAGCTAAAATTTTACAAACTTCTAGTACAAAACGTAACAGAGAAAACCTTAGTGACCTTGCATTTGGCAAAGATTTCTTAGACCACAAAAAACACAAATCATGAAAGAAAAACTTAATAAATTTTTCTTCCAAAAACACTGTTAAAAGAATGAAGACAAGCCATAAAGAGAAAATATGTACATATCACATGTCTGATAAAGAATTTATATTCAGATTATATAAACAACTCTCAAAACCCAGTAAGAAAACAAAAGACTCAACAAAATAATGAACAAAAGATTTGAGCAGACACTTCATCAAATATATGTGGTGACAAGAAAATAAAAAGACATTATCAGTAATCATTAGGGATATGCAAATTAAAACCACAAGATACCACTACCTATTTGAATGGCTGAATTGAAAAAGAACTGAACAACTTTAAGTAAAAATGTTAAGCAACAGAGTTAGTATTGACTTAGTATTTAGTTCATAAACTAAATTTCTAAGCATGTAGCTCTGATAAAATATTTTATCTGATATAGATTATATTAGCAGCAAATATAAGATCTTGCATTAAAAAATGCTTCCACTAGTACTGAATGAAAGATTATCTTTACTCACTGTGTTTTTGGATGGCTCCCAAGCAGCATCCACCTTCCCTACATCTTGCATATCTTGTAGCTGACGCAGCTGAGACAAAGTGTGATGCCTCAGAGCTTCATGCAAAGGAGTATCCCCATCCTTATCCTGAATATCTAACTTGGCACCTGCACGGACCAGAAGCTAAAAGAGAAAAACATTTTATTTTGGTAAAGCATCCACATTCATAAGAAACTACAACATATCTAAAGCAATAGTGAGAGTACCCTGGCCCTACAGGAGATACCACTAAAGCTAATGATTTTTATCTCTTTGCTTTCTAATATTCTCCACCCCTGTGGCTCCTAGCAGAGAGTGATATGTTCTGGTTATTCAAATATATTGAATTAGAGAAAATAGAAATGAGAATCAATATGTTGCTTAATTCACCTACTCTATGATGATGGGAACTGGGGCAAATTTGTACTTTTTTTCTCCTTTTAATTTTAGAAACTTGACTTGAGATATTTTAAGCACTTCTACCACAACCAAATCGTAATGTTCAAAATTCTTCTATTATTTAAACAAACAAGCAAAGTTATTGATTACATTCTCTTTTGGTCAATTTTCTCCAAATGTATGGTTAAGAGGAAAGTCATGGAGGATAAAGGAAGAATTTTGAGCAAGAGGAATTTCAAATAACAATAAATGTGAACAGTGTTTGCTAATCTACAACCTCTTAGATAAAATGCATAATAGACATATTTCAATAGATTACTTAAGCAGTAAAAATAAGTTTAAGACTTTGTTTGTCGTGCTTTAATAATTTTCCTAATCCTTTCTACAAATACTAGCAAAGAATTTATACCATCTGTAGAAACCAATCTCAATCTCTTCCCTGTTTTGGCAAATTGCATTTTTCCCCCCTTTGTCCCAAAAAGGTTACATAAAATGTCACTCTAGGGTAGTATTTCTCAAATTTAGATATCCATCAGAATTACCTGGAGGGCTCATTAAACCAGGGATTGTTGGTTCCCACCTCTGCAGGTTCTGATTTGATTGGTCTGAGGTAGGGCCCAAGAATGAATTTTTTACCAAGTTCCCAGGTGATGCTAATGCTGCTGGTTCAGCCTCCAAACTTTAAGAATCACTGCTCTATAAAAATATGCAAACTGATACTCCTTGACATATTTTTGTTTGGGTCACCAGATTAGTAAACTAAAAAAATATATTTCAGGCTTTTTGGAATTTGCAGCAGCAAATGTACAGCCAAAGCTTTTAATTTGTAGTTTACTCTCAATTACATAAATTAAGAAGGAATATACTTTTTAAAACGAATTCATATCACTTTGAAATTTTCTCATTTAATATTGAGAATTCACAAATCTAGCAACAAAATTAAAGACTTTGAATATCATAATTTAAAGATTTTTGCTATTAGATATTAAAACTCTTTATCTAACTCATGCAAAATATTAGCCACACTGTATCATTTCAGTCTGCAAGAGATTCTAAAAAGTCTGTCTGGTTAAAATAACTGTAAGCTAAAATTTATGTGAATTTTACTTTACCCTAACAATTTGGGTGTGTTGTCGTTCAACAGCAAGGTGTAAGGCAGTTTGTTGGTTCACGTTCTGGATATCTAGGTTTGCATTACCCTGAATAAAAAGAACAAATTTTAAATGGTTAAAATTTGACAACAGTGAAGAATGCTAACACCGTAACTATTCATAAGGAATCAATAACACTGAACTCTGTTACCACTTTCTTCTTCAGCTGCTGTGACACTATTCTCATACTTGCTGCTAAAGTAAGAAAAATGGACAGGGCAGCAAACTTTCTGAAGTAGAATAGCACATTTTAAAAAATTATTTTTATTATGGTGATTCCACCTAAGAATAGTTAAAGGACAAAGCACAGAATGGAGTTCAAACACACCTCTCTTTCAATATCCATCATATAGCAATAGAGATAATCGACTCCTTTATTTACTCCTGTAAATAATTCCTGAAAGTTGTATTAATGGCCAGGCACTGTGGCTCACACAGTAATCCTAGCCCTCTGGGAGGCCGAGCTGGGAGGATCACTTGAGCTCAGGAGTTTGAGACAAGCCCGAGCAAGACTGAGACCCTGTCTTTTACTAAAAATAGAAAAATTAGCCAGGCGTTGTGGCGCATGCCTTTAGTCCCAGCTACTCAGGAGGCTGAGGCAGGAGGATCATTTCAGCCCAGGAGTTTGAGGTTGCAGTGAGCTACGATGACCACACTGCACTTCACCCAGGCCAACAGAGTAAAACTCTGTCTCAAAAAAACAAAAAGTTATATTAACAAGTCTTCATATTGGATTTAGATTTATTTTAATAACCTGAGAAATTCACTTCCCCTTGCTGTATATTTGAGCTCTTTCTCATTCAGTGAAAAGAAACTTTGCTTGAGGTCAGAAGAAGCCAATGCTTAATTAGTATATAAAAATATTTATTAAAGGAAGCAGAAAGTCCTACCCAGTGTCCTGGGATAGCCAAAGGACTCTATGAGAATAGCTGATGCCTAATGGGGAAAGGGATTGAGGAGTAAAACAAGAGCACTTGAAGTTAGAGGACCTACATTCAAGCTCTTTCATTTATAAGCTACATGAAATTAAGCAAGCATTACACATGCCTATTTCCCCAGCTCCAAAATGATAACAGTATAACCTATTTCACAGGGCTAAGGTTAGGATTAAGAAAAATAACATGTAAAACTGCCTAGCACAATGTCTGGCAAAATTACAAAAAAAAAAATGAAATTAAGAAAAAAGCTAAAGATTTGAAAGGTAACTTTTATCATTTTGCTTAGTTCTTAAAACCATTCACATCCCCTGATTTACAACTCTGATACCCACCTATGCCCTTGCTTGGGGTATTAGGTAGAGCTAAAACTACAGTAATGCTATGCTGTATTCTGCAAGATGGGAGTTTCTGGTTTGTTTTTATTATTTATATTTCTTTTAATGTGGTCGTGAAGTACCTGATCTCAGCTAATTTTTTTTATCATGTCTGTTCTCATATAAATATGAACAATGGGGGATTTTCTTTTTAAGTTTCCTGAGCTTTTCTATCATTTAGAATTTGCTAAGTATTATTCATTGAATGGGTGTACCACAATTTGTTTATCCAGGCTCTAGTTGATGAACTAGTTGGCTTCCTTCCAGTGTCAGGGTATTATAAGTAAAGTTGCTATGAACATTTAGTACCTGTATTTGCATAGAAATGGGTCTGAAGTTCTCAGGTACATACCTAGAAGTGGGACAGCTGGGTCATACAGTGAATACACGTCTAACTTTGTAAGAAACCACCAAAATTGATTTTCAAAGTGCCTGCTTTAAAAAACACCAGCAATGTATATAAATTCTAATTGCTCTACATCCTAACCAATACTTGGTTTTGTTTGTCTAATTTTAGCCATTCTAAATGGGTGATTGGTAGTATCCAATTGCAGCTGTAATGTCTGTTTCCCTAACGACTACTTGCTTATTTGTTAACTAAATAATTCCTCTGGTAAAGTGGATGTTTAAATTTTTTGCCTATTTTTATAAGGCTATTTGTCCTTTTATTATTAAGTTGTAAAAGTTCTTTATATATATCCAGGATACTAGTACTTTGTCAAATATATGTTTTCTCTAGTGTGGCTTTCCAATTCATTTTCTTAATTATGTCTTTTAATGAATAGAAGTTTAATTTTTTATGAAGTCCAATTTATTAGGTTTTTGTTCTTTTATGACTATAACTTTCTGTCTACTAAAAATCTTTGTGTACCTCTAAATCAGAAGATACACTTCTATGTTTTTTTGGTTCTTTTTTTTTGTTTCTTCCCTGTCTAAAGCATTATGGTTTAAACTTTATGTTCAGATCTATGATTCATTTAATTTTTATATAAAGTGTGATGTAAAGGTCAAGGTTTTTTTTTTTTTTTTTTCATTTTTATTAATGTTCTTTACTCGAAGACACAGAAATAAGGGTCAAGGTTTTTTGTTTTGGAGATTTGAGGTTTTGTTTTTCTTTTTTTTTTTTTGGTGTATGGATATCTATTTGTTCTAGTCCTATTTTTGAGAAACTATACTTTCCCACAGTAAATTATTTTGGCACCTCTTATCAAAAATTAATTGACCATACATATGTGGTTCTACTTCTACATTTTCTATTCTTTTTTTTCCTCTTTTTTTTTTTTTTTTTGCCTTTTCTCACAGGCAGACTTTCTGGTTGAGACAGTTTCTATTCTTTTGATCTGTCTGATCAATACATAGAAAATACCAACCAAACTACAAAAAAGCTACTAGAATTAATAAGTTTACTCAAGATCATAGGATACATGGGCAATATACAAAAACCAATTTTATTTATATATACTAGCAATATACAACTGGAAATTGGAAACAGAAAAACAATACAATTTATAATAACATTCCAAAAAAGGTACTTAAGAATGAATATGTAGTTTAACTTTTGATCTATTTCTTTAAATTTCTGTAGTTTGGGGAGTGTATATCTTATAATCTGGTACCTAATTACATATGATGTACTATTTGCTAAATTTTTCTGCTGTTTCATCTTCTTAACTTCCTTGAAGTCAGGACTCACAGATAATTCTTTGGCAACTTCAGTGCATTTACATGGCACATGCTTTATTGAAGCATTTCAAAATTTTGCTGAATATACTAAAACATCATAAAACTGCAATAAATAGGTTCCCCCCAAAATCCAATCTCATAAAAATGTAAAGTCATCTTACTTCTGAGATAAATGAAATAACTAAGGTGAGCCTGTGCTCCTATCCAGCCACAAATTCCAGGGGTCCAGCAGTAGTTATGAATCAATCCCTTGATCCTGGCATCAGTCTGCAGTCTGATGGCAATTGGCCACACCAGTTTTTTTGTTTGTTTGTTTTTGTTTTTAAAGAGATGGGGGTCTCACTGTGTTGCCCAGGCTAATCTCAAACTCCTGGCCAAAAGCAATCCTCCTACTGCAGCCTCCAGAGTAGGTGGGACTACAGGCACATGTCACCATGCCTGGCTTGGCTATACCATTAACATGGATGGTTCTTGGTGCTGTGGTTGAAGCTATTTTCAATTTTGGGGAATCCCTGTTAGTTGATGCCTATTTCATCAGATCAATCGAGGAAGACAGTGCAGAGGAAATACTTGGAAATGAGGGATCCACTCTCATACACACACATCACTCCTCTTCATTTAAGAACCAATGTTAGGCAGAAGACAACATATGCAATATAACCGAATTTTTATTATCATGGGGTTTTTACTGTAAGCTAGTAGGCAGTTGATGAAGTAATAAAGAAATGAATGGTAATGTTCTCAAATTGTTAAAAACAATTATTGAACTGCTTTTCCTACCTGATGTACCAACAGTTCAGCCACTTCTACATGATTATTAAGAGCAGCCAGATGCAAGGCAGTATAACCATCATCTTTCTTTTCATCCACAATCCATGGTCGTGGTAATTTAGATAGTAAAACACGCATTGCACTGAAAGTTAAATTCACATTACTTTTAATTTACATAATTTGATATTTTCTTTAGAAAACTATATTCAAAAGAAATTTCTGAAATCAAATGAAGACATTTCTTTTTTAAAAAATCATGCTCCTAGAGATAAATTCAATTTTTCTAAATCTCAAATGTGCAGCTTTTTGACATTTTGAGAGGTGAATAACTATCACTGTTTGGAATAGAATCAAAACAGAATGGAAGCACTACAAAGGGGAAACATTATAAGAGGAAGAAACCAAAGAGAAAAGAAATATACCATAATGAGGACATAATTTTGGCTTTGTGGAATCTCTCAAGTTCAATTTCAATAGTATCTATTAATGAAAAAGTTAATGAAGGACAGCCAGGTAACAACAACCACACACACCAAAAAGTACTAAAATTGTGATAATTAAGACACTATGTATGTAGACATACGCAATTGGCAGATTATCATGAACTGCAGGGTTAAAATCTGATATATGCCATTTAGTAGTGCTAAACCCAGTTAAGATCAAAACACACAAAACAGCAATTATAATTTAATATTTAAAATTTAAGAATTGGTAACAAAATATTTCCAAAGCAAAAAAGACAAAGTCATCCTAAAGAGCATCACACATTTAAAACTCCAAGCATAAAAGAGAAGAATTATTGAGAAATGAATGCTTCTCATAGAAAAAGTTAGTCCACCCCCAAAACTTAGAGGCAACTTTTCTTACAACACACTGGTAACTTTTCTTAACAGAAAGATTTTATGTGGAAAACTCATAATGTAAAACTCCCTTAATATATTTATCCACTGTTTTTTTTTCCTTTTCCTTTTTTTTTTTTTTTTTTTAAAGAGAAAGGGTCTTGCTCTGTCACCTGTGCAGTGGCACAATCATAGCTCATTGCAACCTGGGGAACTCCTGGGCTCAAGTGATCCTCCTGACTCAGCCTCCCAAGTATCTGGGACTATAGGCACATAATTGTTTTGTTTTTTCTAAGACTAAGGCCTAAGATAACTACTCATGTCAAAAGAGCACTGACTGAACTTGGCACATACAGCACTGATATAAGTATTAGAACACTGAACTAAACAGCTATATATATAGTTATATTTTTTTTAATTTGCATTCATTCCTAAAAAAAAAAAAAACGGAAAATAAAAACTTTGAAAATTGTGCCAATAGAGTATAAAAGAGCAAGAAATAATAGTTAAGACACATGTTGGGATAGTTTTTCCTAAGGAGATATATATACATATAAAGATAAAAATTTAAACAGAGAAACAGGGTGAAGATGTAGAATAAGAATGTATAGGCCGGGCATGGTGGCTCACGCCTGTAATCCTAGCACTCTGGGAGGCCGAGGAGGGAGGATCGCTCGAGGTCAGGAGTTCAAGACCAAGCCTGAGCAAGAGCAAGACCCCGTCTCTACTAAAAAATAGAAAGAAATTAACTGGACAACTAAAAATATATAGAAAAAATTAGCCGGGCATGGTGGTGCATGTCTGTAGTCCCAGCTACTCGGGAGGCTGAAGCAGGAGGATTGCTTGAGCCCAGGAATTTGAGGTTGCTGTGAGCTGGGCTGACGCCACGGCACCCTAGCCTGGGCAACAGAGTGAGACTCTGTCTCAAAAAACAAAACAAAACAAAACAATGTATATAAATGCAACTATAAACTTCTGAAATAATGAACCTAAGGCCTAACATGACTCAATGTGTTTATCAGCAGTGGTCTATTTGAATCCCATATAGAAAGTTCAATAAGTCTGAGAATAGGTTTTGAAGGATCCAAGAACCTCTAAACTCATACTCAAATTGGGAAATTTACTTTTATCAGACTTTTAAACAGGTTTATGACCTCAAGTATACTGAGAATCACAGCTTAAAGACCCCATTCAGTGGTTGTTACTGAGTTACAATCACTGTTTGAGGATGACAGAATTCTTTGGAAAACTATGGAAAGCTATGGAGAAATGCATGTCAAAATCTTTACCTACAATTTTGGGTGAGTCTACAAACCCCTAAATCTCATCCATGGACCTCTCACAAGACTAAGGTTTTCTGCTTTAGTTTGTTTTAAGTTCTTTTTTTTTTTTTTTTTTTAGAGTCAAGGTCTTGCTATATTGCCCAGGATGGTCTCGAACTCCTGGGCTCAAATGATCCTCCTGACTCAGCCTTACATGTAGCTGAGACTATAGGCAGGCACTACCATACCTAGCTTTCAGTCATTATTAAGGATTCTAATCCTCCTCATTCAGTGGATTAAAATAAAATACTAGGTATTATGTAGACTGTAACTCAGATTCTTAATGGGGAAATGTATTGGTATCACATTATACTACTGAATGTCTGGGTAATAATGATGCCAATGCCATATGTTGTTTATTACCCTACACATTTGACCATGCAAGAAACAGAATCTACAAGGGTTTTACAGTTCTTTTGAAAGTTTAAAAGATACAAATATTAAATCATGTGAAAAGGTTTTATTAAAAACAAAATGTAATGTTTAAAAATAACAGTGTAAATACTTGTTATTGATTTAAACAAAAACTGTGACACAACTATGTTGAGAGGATGGGTAGTAATAGAGCATGTTAGTTTAAAATCTTCGCTTTCCATAACATGAAATCACTAGATAATGTCCCATAATTGATAAATTAAGAAATTGCAGGATAAGCTATAAGTTATTGGTGGAGGGACAAGGGGTAAGGAGGGAGGAAACAAAAGACAGCTATCTTTCATTATAAGCTTTTTAGTAGTATCTGACTTAACTACATATATTAGTTTGATTAAAAACATTTTTTAAATCAAAACACTAAAATAATATTTTGGCTTACTACATTAAAATCTTTTTAATTTGCACCTTATTCCTTTTAGCCAAGATATACCAATGTAATAATAAGTTTTAAATAATACGGTATGGCTCATGCTGACTTTATCAAGTTGCTTTTTTAAAATTATTTATTTATTTATTTAGAGACAGAATCTCACTCTGTCACCCCAGCTAGAATGTAGTGCCATCATCACAGCTCACTGCAACCTAAAACTCCTGGGCTCAAGCAATTCTTCTGCCTCAGCCTCCCAAGTAGCTGGGACTATCCGCGCATGCCACTACACCCAGCTAAGTTTTTCTAGTTTTTGTAGAGACAGGGTCTCACTCTTGCTCAGGCTGGTCTCCAACTCATGGCCTCAAGCAATAATCTCACCTTGGCCTCTCAGAGTGCTAGGATTACAGGCATGAGACACCAAGCCTAGCCTAAATTTTATTTTTTCAGAGACAAGCTCTCTGTTGCTCAGACTGGAGTACAGTGGCACAATCATAGCTAACTGTAAACTCCAATACCCAGGATCAAGCAATCCTCCTGCCTTAGCCTCCTGAGTAGTGGGGTCTACATCAGGCTAATTTTTTTATTTTTCGTAGAGACAGGGTCTATGTTTTCCAGGCTCATCTTGAACTCTTGGCTTCAAGCGATCATCCTGCCTCGGCCTCCCAAAGTGCTGGGATTACAGGTGTTAGTCACCACACCTGGCCCATCAAGTTATTTTTAAAGTCAAATTAACTGAAGAGATATTTCTGAGAAGCTCGTTTACGGAATCCCGTGTCCCCCTGTCTTCCACTCTAGTGTCAGAAGTACATTCCCACATTACACTGCCAATAGCTCAAAGAAAGGAAAGGAAAAAGGGAGCAGTTCTTCTGGGCATAAGCTGTCTGTTGAGATGGAGCCATCATTTACTTGATCTTCTGGTCTTGCATTTCATAAGTGAACAGGCTAGGGAAAGCTGAAGTCCCTCAGAAAGAAGAGCCAATGGCTCAGAAAGTTATTAAGGCACTTAAACAGAAATAGATGCGTATTTCTGAAAGTCTGTTGTCTCTCTGCTCTGTCCTTACTTTGTGTCTTTCTGCTTTTTCCTCTCTCAGTAGGATACATATAACTGAACTGTCCAAACAAGGGAAAGATAGTAATTCTAGGCTATCTAGAAGTGACAAAACTTAGTCCCTTCTAAATCACCTTCTACAAAGTAAATCAAATCCTAATATTAAAATGCAGTTCAGATGTTCAAGGAACTTGTTTTCCTTTCAGAACAAATCTATTCTTTTAATTCTTTTAATTAGTCCTACTTAATGTCAGAAATGATACTATAAAATAATCATAATTAAAATACCATCTTTGTTCCTCTCGTAATGAGAGAATAAGAAATATGCCATAAAAATTAAAATTTAAAGAAGCATGGCATCATTTAATCCAAATGCCTCATTTTAAACTGATTAAGTACATTACAATACTAGCAAGGTATTTTAAATAAAATGGTAATTTCTGACTTTCCATAAAAACAGTGTTAAATTGGAAAATGAGGGGAATATAACAGACAACAGTTAAGTAAGCAAATAAAACATATAGGAAACAACTAGAGAAAAAGATTTGTAGAAGAGGAAATCCAGAATCCCAGCTGGGCTAAAATTTAAATCAGTGGTATGAAATTACAATTAAAATATGAAAATTATATATCTGTGTCTGGAAAACAGTAATTAGTTTAAAAAGAGAGAAATGGTTTATGTGAAGACTGTAAGAAAAAGTATTTGTCAGATCATCCTCAGAATTACCCACAGAGAAAGTCTCCTGAGAGACAACCACAGTTTTCTAATTTGCCCTCCAGTAGAATGCTTTTATCATTATCAGCACATCATTACATGGAAAATTATCACCAGTTAATGACACTGTTGGTTAAGATCATCCAACCAATTGTTCTTGCTCACCAATCAATTTCCAATTGTAATTTAGCTTTCCATAGATTTGTTTTCTCCCCCAGTAGGGGAAAAAAAAAAATTACAGATCAGCTGTTTTGAGTACTGTAACTCACTTAGCAATATTTCTTTCTCTTTTTTTTTTTTTTTTGTTGAGACAGAGTCTCACTCTGTTTCCCGGGCTAGAGTGCTATGGCATCAGCCTAGCTCACAGCAACCTCAAACTCCTGGGCTCAAGCAATCCTCCTGCCTCAGCCTCCCGAGTAGCTGGGACTACAGGCATGCGCCACCATGCCTGGCTCATTTTTTCTATATATTTTTTTAGTTGTCCATATAATTTCTTTCTATTTTTAGTAGAGACAGGGTCTCGAACTCCTGACCTGGAGTGATCCTCCCGCCTCGGCCTCCCAGAGTGCTAGGATTACAGGCGTGAGTCACCGCACCCGGCCAGCAATATTTCTTTCTGTAAACACTAATTTAGCATTTTGACTTACACACCAATCACTTATAAGTTTAATTAATGTCATTCCAAGTCCAATTCCAAGTCCAATCACCTAAAAAGCTGATGCCTAAACCTGGACCCTGTGAACCCTAACTATGCATTCTCACCCATAACATCTCTAGCTAATATCTCTAACTGCAACAATGGTCATGATTCATATCTAATACCAAAATTTCTATAGATATCTCTTATAAAAATACCATAAGGCTGCTATAAGAATTAAATGAGATAATGTAAAAATGTTTTAGGTCAGGGTCTGAAACTCATCAATGTACTATTATGACAACTCTAACAATGTACTGTAACCAACATAGTACAAATTCTTTTCCCCCTTCTCTTTCCCATGCTCCTCCTATATTCTTGATCTTGGTTACCCTTATTATCATTTAATCAGCCATCCTACTCAGAAACTGAGAATCATTCTAGACTCTTTCCTGCCTTCTTACTCCTATATTCAATTTGTCCTCTTGATTCCACCTTTTGAAACTCCAACTATTCTTCCCCATGGCCTCCAGGATTCTACAGATAGGCCATCACTATCTTTCCTCTGAACATTTATAATAGCAACCCTTCCAAACCTATCCCCTATAGTACCCCCCACAAACAATTTTTGCAAATTCAAAATTATCAACATTCACCTTAAAAAGCCTTCCCTTTAAGTAAATCTTTAAAATATAAGACTGGTCTCAACAAAAATTATTCTAAAATATATTTTCCTATTTTAATATGCTTTTAAAAGAACATAAGACTCAAATTAATATTTTGTTGAAATCAATTATGGCAAAATTAACTCTTAAATTGTGGAGAAACACTGCAGATAGTCCCAAGTCAAAATTAATGCAAGAGTCAGGAGTGGGTGGATTAATTTTTGTGGTGGTTGTTTTTAAATAAACTTGTCATTTTAGAACAATTTTAGATTTATAGAAAATTGCAAAGATAGTACAGAGTTCCCATATACTTCACAACTCCCACCTTTTCTTTTTTTTGAGACATGGTCTCACTCAATTGTGGCATCATCACAGCTCACTGCAACCTCAGATGCCTGGGCTCAAGCAATCCTCCTGCCTCAGCCTCCCAAGTAGCTGGGAATACAGGAACACGCCACCATGCCCTGCTAATTTTTGTATTTCTTGTAGTGATGGGGTCTCACTATGTTGCCCAGGCTGGTCTCAAACTTCTGGCCTCAAGCAATCCTCTCGCTTCGGCCTTCCAAATTGCTAAAGTCACAGGCATGAGCCACGGCGTCCAGCCCCCACATCCCTATTATTAACAGTTTATATTAGCATAGGATATTTGTTATAATTGATAAACCAACATGGACACATTATTACTAACTAAAGTCCACACTTCACTGAGATTTCCTTAGTTTTATTTAATGTTCTTTCTCTGTTGCAGAATACCACATTACATTTAGTTGTCATGTCTCCTTAGGCTCCCTTTGGCTGCGACAGTTTCCTATACTTTCCTTGTTTTTGATGAGACTGACAGTTTTGAGGAATACCAATTGGATATTTTGTAGGATGCTCCTCAGTTGGAATTTGTCTGATGTTTTTCTCATAAAAGTGCCATTTCACCACATCATACCAAGAGTATAAACCTATCAACATGCCTTATCAGTTTAGATGTTAATCACCTCGCTAAAGGAGTATTTGTCAGGTTTACTCCGCTGTAAAGTTATCCTTTTTTCCCCTACTTCTAAACTATGCACTTTGGAAGGCAGTCACTATGCATAGCCCACATTTAAGGAGTGGGAAGTTACGCTCCACCTCCTTGAGGGGGAAGTATTTACACAAATTATTTGGAATTCTCCTAACTGAAGATGTGGAGTGGATTAGTTTTAACAGAGACCTATAACCCTCTCATCTTAATTAGAAATTGCCAGTCCCCTCAAAAAAAATAAAAACAAATAACACAAGGCCTCAAGAAAAGAGTCCATCTTTGGGCCTAGTCTGCAAGGTGAGCTAAGGGAAAGTTAAGCAAAACAGTCCCAAGTCCCCTCACCCTCAGGTCAACAGCAGCAGCCCAGAGCAGCCTATCTCATTTCTTTCCTTGGGGCAGGCCATCTTAGGAACACAAAACACAACCACAAAGGCCAGCTGCAGGCTGTTCCCTTCAGCACTTTAGTTAATTGAGCAGACTGTTAGGCTGCAACTGCAGGCACTGAGGTTCACAAAGTTACTGGGATAAGGGTCTTACTGGCTCAGTAAATCAATAATTTTATCAAGGCAATAGTCTCACCTATGGAGCATAGTATATGAGATTTGGAGATAGCTTCCCTAATGCTCAAACACTCTTCTTTATTTCTCAATCTGGTTGTTTTCCAAAAGGTTAAGGACATGGATGTTTTAAAGATAAGATCTTACTACCAGTTAAGCAGGCATTTGTGAATAGTGCCAAAGAAGCATTAAGTTCCAGAACAACTAATAATGGTGCCTAGCATAATCCCTGGCACATGATAGTACTCAAACGTTTGCTGAATGATGAACAAATGAGTTCTAAGAAGTAGAGGGGACAAGCAGCTGTCTACTTTGGTATGTAGTATTCAAATGGCACTGGGTCAATATTTAGGGTCTGCCATGCTTTGCAATCTTTCTTAAGAGGCAGGCAACATTTTCCCAGACAAACCCTAGTAGCTAAACTGTTGGAGACCTTACACATTATTATTACCTAAAAAGACATTAGAATAGCACTCTAATACATATTAGATGGTCAATAAATGCTTGCTAAATTAATGAACAATCTCTCAAATAATAGGTAAAGCAGACTGGTCAGCACTCATAAAGGAACTTGTTAAGAAAGTTGATCAATCGCAAGTAGAAGTTCTTTTGGGCATGCTAAAAGTAGGTTACAACCCAACTGGGACACATTTTGTTCAAAAAGATATGTAATATTTTGTATACCTAGTACATGGAGCTCAAAGTTTTTTTGAATGAAAAGAAGAAACAATCAAATGAACAATCATCTTTCTGAACCTACTGAGGCAAGGGCATTAGCAACATATATTTTTGGTATACTGTTGAGCTCCAAGAGTAGTAATTTCCTAACTCATCTCATTATTATTATGCAAACCAGAGCAGCAGCATGGCATTGTGGAAAAGAGCTCCTTCTTCGAAGTCAAATTATCTGAGTTCAAATTCTAGCTCTAGCCAGAACAGCTAGTGACTTGAGCGGATTACTTAACTTCTATGCCTTAGTTTCCCCATTTGCAAAATGGGAGAAGAATCACAAATCCCACCTCAGAGTTGTTATGAAAATTAAATGAGTTAATATTTATAAAGGGTTTAGAAGAATGCCAAGCACATACACATAAGGGTCTGCTAAAAAATAAATACTTTCACTGCTACAAAATGGTTAACAAAAATGGGCTAATTTAGAAAACTGAAAATTAACCTATTTTGCACTCTGAGACATGTCATTTTCTCATAATATGTGTAAAATCATTTCATTACCTAGGAAAGCTGGCTCTTTAAAATTGCCAAATATCTAGCCATTAAAAATAATTAAACTGCTATGATATTAAACACTAAAGACAAAAAGAATGTCAAGGATAAATTTCCCCTGTGGGAGAACGAACTTACAAAACTGACAATGGTTTTTCTTGAATCAATACTTAAGAGGATACAGTTAAATTAAGAACAAGGTATAGTTGGTTTCTCTTGGGCATTTTTAGGTTTGTGAGATCTTAAATTGTATCTCCACAGGTTTGCTGGATTTGATGTTTTAATATTTTTCCCCCTTTGTTAGAAAAATTAATTTTAATATCAAAATGTATTGGGAATATGCTATTAAAATTTAGAACAAAAGTGTTTTCCTGAGACATACCCTCTGTAGCAAAATTACAGATATGTCAATGACTATTTCAGTCTGTGGTAAAGTGTGCAATGATCAGACCTAAAGGTCATTTCAGAACATTACAGAGCCAGGGCAACATAGAAGGGAAGAAAAAAGACTATGCATTTGAATATAAAGTAGAATTTAATTCATAATAAAATTCATTTTAATACGTCCTACATGTATAGTTTCACTATAAAAGCACATAATTACTCAAAAGCATACTGGACCCTGTTTATCACCTAAGCACTATAAAAAATTAAAAGTGACACTGAACTAAAAGTTCTAAGTAGCATTTCCACGGTTTCATTTACATACTACTCTCTTCTTCCTCAACGATCTTTCTCCACCATCAATATATAGGTTACACTTACCATTTCTATGTACTTCCCATTCAAATACTACTCCATAAATTAAAAAAGCATGTATAGCCACAGCTAGCTCTAAAGATAACCCTACAAAACCCCTTCAGGCCTTTAGCACCATCCATAAGATTTTTTACCAACAAAAAAATCAGCTTATAAATTGTATTTTGGCAGGAGAGGTAATTTACTTGTTCCATTATCTGCCTAAAGATTGTCTTGCTACTAGCCAAGGTAATTTTTTTCCTCTTTCCTTTTTTCTCTGCAGTGCTTCTAAGTATAGTGACAGCGCATCAGGCTTTCCTAGTCTCAGCGCAAGCTCAGTGAAAATCTGGGAAATGTAAGTGGAAACATGAGAGAGCGCTTTATTTGGCAGTGCTTAACAAAAAAAAAAAAAAAAAAAAGGCAGGACAAATGGCAAAGCAGTGTTTGGACCGCAGGATGAACAATCAATAGGCAGAAAGCAAGATTGAGGCTTCCTCGGCTTTGGGATCGACAATCGACAGCTGAGAGACTATTTTTTGCTATGGTTGACTAAATATGGTCAGGGAAGAGAGAGGCACAAGAGAGCCTGTTTGCCTGGGAGTGCATGTTTCAAATGCTTAGCCGCCTATAAAGCTGTAACAGTTTAGCCTGTGGTCACTGAGGGAAGAATATAAGTTAGCCTCTGTAGTGACCATGTGGAAGTCCTGACCTCGCTTGCAGACTTGACCTCTGGATATGACAAGGTAGCTTCACCATCTAATCCTGGAAACTAAAACCCAAAAAAATCTCAAAGCAAGAAAGATGCAGAGTATTTCCTGAGAAGTCAGAAGAACCCAATGTATTCTGGTGGGCAAAGAAAAGCAGGTTGAATGTTTACAGTTACTTGGGGGGCAGTAAAGTGTTTTGGGTTTTGTTTTTTTGTCTTTTTTAGATTATAAAATTAACTTACTCTGCAACTCCCCCCCCCCACCCTTCTGAAGCATTTCATCTGGCAAATGAGCTAGGTTCATTTTCTTGGTTGTTGTAGCAACCTTCCTTGGTTGCTTAACTTTTCCTACATATCTGTGCAATACTGGTATATATGACATTCCAAATAAAATGGCCAACTTGATCCAATTTTATTGTAGGGCTTTTTTTTTTTTAAAGGAAAAGGGGAGGGAGAGGGAAAAGTAAGCTTATTTGTTTTTTGTTTGCTCTGTTTTTCAAATTTATCTTAAAAGGTGAGGTTCTGTGGTCACTGATACATCCCCCTTACTTCACCGGTTCAAGAAAGAAGTGCTGAATCAGCGAATAGAATGAGCGAACAATCAAGATGAGATGGCTGCTGCTGATGTGATTCTCTAGGTCATTACCTTCCTTCCTGCTGCAAATGCTGCATAACACTAAGCTTACAGGTAACAGAGCACCACACGGCCTGTACTTTTAAGGATGCTTATGACTTTCTGCATGCTTACCTATTATTGACTCAATATATGTTCTTATTGTTAAATTCTATCTAGACACAGCCTGATTTCACAATTCAAGTTGAGAGCTTATGTAGTATAAAAAGGCATGCTGTTCAAATATGGCAGATAACTCTTGATCTCAAAAATGTAAAAATACATTACTATGATTTACATTAGTAAAGATTTAATCGTTATTGTTTCAGATTAAATGATGATTTTTGCACCCCTGGTAAATCACATTCTGCTCCCAAAGTATGCTACCTTTTAAAAACGGTTAACTGTCTAACTTCAGGGTTTAATCAACCAAGAAACTTGGTAGATCATTAAATACTTTTTAATGTTTACTATTAATTGGTCACAAAAATAAACCAGAATGTGCATGGTGTAATTCTAATGCTGCATTGCTGAAACTGCTGTAGTACTGATCTATGTACTGCTACATTCTGATTTGCTCTCTATGAGCTGCACTAGCTTTTTGTCACAGACTGCAGAAATTCTACTATCCCTGCTCTATTTTTTTCCTGTGCCAAATCTGAAAATTTCTCATAGTTTTCTTTAAAATTAACCTTTTAATACCATAATAATTCAAGGCTACCCACCAACTATAATTTCTTTTCATGTAAATGATCAAGCTAAAACCCAGGTGTGCTCATAGGCTAAAACCTTTCAGTCCTTGCAAGTGATAAAAAGTTGACTTTTCTGGTAGTTATCCTTTATACTAAAAAGATTAATAAATCAAAACAACTAAACTTACCAAAATTAAATATTTCTACATCCATCTGAATTTGTACTCAACCTAAACAGAAGCAGCAATGTGCAAGATTCAAGTAAGGAACCAATAAAGGCAAAGAAACAACAAATAAATTCTAAAATGATCATGAGTTCTTATCTGTGACCTTATTAAAAACTAATAAAAATTCATCATCTTTAAAGATTCACTTCACTCACACTCATCCTGGTTTTTCTCCTTGTCTCAACTTTAGAGTCAATATCAGAAGTACTAATTGGTTAATTAGTGAAGTTTTGAGTAAGATACCTAGTTTGTAAAAAGAATTTGAACTGATTAATTACTATATCTACTTGTAGGATCTAGAAGCAAGCTATAAAAAAGAAGAAATTCGCTCTGAAGACAATGAAGAAACACTCGGCTGATTTTATCAGTTTCTGAAATACACTGTAAAACTCCACTGATTCTATGAATCTCTCGCAAAAAGAACCAAACCTGGACAAAGCTCAACAGATAACTGGTCAAATGTTTAGAAATATCTATGTCCACCAAGAACAAGGAACCACAAATGGCATCAATGCCATGTTTCAGGTAAACTTGTTATAAAGTGTAGTCAGTGACAAAATAGTCTCTGCAAATGATCTACTATTGCTCTACATTAGTAAGCTGAATGTTTTACTAACAAATGGGAAAATAAAATATTTCATGTTTTTACAGCTAATAATTTAGTAATACCTACTCAGAGTACATACTTCTTTATGTACCCATATGAACATACAATGCTATGGAATGTAAAGAAGTATGTATTTTTGGTAGGCAATAAACCTCCAAGAGAGAACTAAACTGCAGCTAAAAGAAGCCCTTGCTTCTTTCTACATGAATGACCTTCACATGGTAAATTAACCTAGTAAGAAATAGATGACCTTTGGCAATATTAACACCCAAAAAATGTACCTACTACTTATAGATGGAAACTAAATATCCCTAAGGTTTTTATTTTGTGAAGGAAAAGAAGTTCTACAGAAGGAGATTTCCAATTATCCTGCAACTCCTTTTAAATCATTTAAGTTTAAAACACACTACACTTACTTTTTAAATTAAGTACTCTTACTACATGATGAAAATTTGAGTACAAAAGGGAAAACAGTATTACTGGCTCAAAAGAATGAGGCATACATATAACCTATTTTATGTCTCCACAAATTGATCTTAAGTAAATCATAGTAGTAGAGCTGACTGATTTAAGAAAAATAAAAGCTAACTTCATTCACATTATAACTACTTTCATATTTTCGTAAATTTACAATCTATTAATATTAGAGGCATTTCTGAACCAAAAGTTTTATTGTTTTAGGTTTTCTTTTTCTGACAGCTACAGACATAGTTAGAAATCCTAAAAGACTATCTTTTAAGTAAAATTATACTGTTAAAAAGAAAGTGGAGCTTGTCCTTCTCAAGTTAACCAGGTCCCAATCTCTACTTTATATGTGAAGTTAGTACTTAAAATTAATTAAAACGTAAGATTTAAGCATGAAAAGTAACAAAACTCTGGGTCATAGTTGTAAGTCAACAAGGTATATTGCTAATAGACTGCCAAATATTTAAAAGAAATTAATTTATTATCTGTATTATCTTTGAATTTACTTTCTCCAAAGGGTGTATGTAAAATGAAAACACTATAGTCAAGAACCAATTTATACAGATAGACTTTCTACAGTTTTTATTGGTACTATGCAATTACAATTCAATTTTTATAAACACGATAGATCCACTGTTTACAGCATGTTAGAGATATCAAAATGCTTTTTTATTTTATGCAGTTTGTTTTGTATTTTTATAAAAGATTACAAATAATAAATCTTAGCAACAATTTATAAGTAGTACATATTTTAAGCTACTATATGACAAAGTTAGAAAAAATACTAATATTCATATATTCTAATCATTTCTTACTAAAAGTTTTATTTCAACTGAAATATTTACAAATGTATAGAAAGTGTAATACTTTAAAATTTTTTGTATCGGAAAATGAATAGAAATGACTATAAGTTTAACTATAGTTAATTTTCTCTGTTTAACAAGATAACTAGTTAATAGATGATTTTCATTTTAACAGCAGATTATAAAGAATGAGAGAATGACTTTAATATGGTAGCATATATGTTACTGCATGTTTATTGGAAAGTATAAAGAGCACAGGATTTTAAAATTCTACATTTCAAAGAATAATTCAGTTCAAAGCTTAACTCACTTAAGCATAGCCCTTTTGATCAACCACAAAACAGAACAGCAATGCTTCATGTTCCATTTGCTAAGTTTAACTGTCCATGTCCTTAATATCAAAAACTGAAAATATATACCTCAAAAGTAGAGTTTTTCTATAAAACTAACTCAAAGGGTACTACTCTACTCATGTTTTATAATGAACAATTATATTGGTTATTATAAGAAGTTTTTAAAATAATTTTTCTTAAGCATCCCAATAACTAAGAATCTCTTTGCTATAATATTAAGAATATATAATCCTTAGAAAATAAAATGATAGGCTATTCATTTAAAAAAGTAGAATTATATACTGATTCTGGTGCTTACAAGTTTAACTTAACACATCTATGAGTATTTTCAATCACTATAAAATGTCACATTCATCACTTAGATCAGCTGTTCATTTTTAACTGAGTACACGTTAAACTCTGGGCATCTGCTGACACTGGTGTAACTCAAACATTTCAACTGTCTCCCTGACAAGGATAACAGATGCTGACATTATCAAATGCTGTACTATTTTTCTCCCATGGCCTCTCCTTGCCCCGATATGGCCAGTATATGAAACTGAACTGCCATCCAAAAGCACACTTGAGCAACTGGATCTGCTAAACAGCTCCCATATAACCAGTAAAAATAGAAGTCAGTGTTATTGCTATCTTCAGCACTTAAGTTCAGGCAGTTTAACACCTGTTTCACTTCTATTAGAATAAATTATGGAAAGAATTGTAGTTACATTAATTTCACCAGCAGCATGATCCTTACCAACCAACAGATGCAGAATATACTTAATATAAGAATTGTTTGCATACTGCCTGAATTAGTGTTGACCTCACAGTGTACTTTAAAACACTAACTATAAAGAATATGTCTTAACTCTATATTTCACTGAGCACATACCTTATAGGCAAACTGTAATTTATCAAACTTTTATTTTATGCAAGTATGTATTTCAGAAGACATCCCTCTCCTGATATTAAATCACTAGTGAAACCACGTAACAAAAATTTATTGGTCATTTTTTAAAGTATTATTATACTTGCATGGTAGATTTTAATACTCAAATTCATGGATTGCAGCTAACCACCACAAGTCAATGCATTATTAAGCCAATAATGAGAAGTAACTAGGCAATCTTATACTCAAAATGACAGAAAATTTAGTCAAGGAAATAGACTTTTAAAAGGGTTAAATTACTAATCTATGATTAGTAACACTACATAAGCAAAAAGCAAAGAAAAGCTGGCATGCATGGTAGCTCCTTTCAACACAAGTCCAAGCAATACACTGAATACACGTGTGATCTATTTATAAATCAAAGGGCAGAGGTACTTTCTTAGGTCCACTCATATTCCTCCACCCCTTGGTCAACAATTTGTTATTAGTCCTCAACTATAATACAAAAAAAAAAAGCAATGGTGATAGAAAGGTGTGACTAACAGTACTCTTCCCAAACCTATTTAGCTTAACTACTTAAGTAATTTGGTTTACTGCCTAGAGATAATAGAAAATAATACTCTGAAACACATCAAGGTCTATTTGTTCCTTTAAATGCCACTGGTTTTAAAACAGCTTATTGTCTACATTTAAGAATTAAGATGTTAAAAACAAAGGTATACATTGATAATTCCTTAATGCATTGTGTCAAAAGGAAAAGACTTCTAACCTGTCAAAGTTGGAAAAAGTAAGAAAATTGCCTTCAAAATAGAAAATTTTAGACTCAGTGACTTGAAACACTGATATGAGAATTTCTAACACTTGTAGAAGGTCTGTGACTGTAATTTTATAAATGAAAAGCATTTAACTGTTTTGGATCCCCAACTAGCAGCACTACAATGCTTTGCTAGAGCTGGTAAAATGGAACCAAATCGCCTCTTCAATGGATTTGGTCCCCTTCAACCAGCTGTAGCTATGCATTGATTACTACAGGACAGCCAACGTTTTCACTTATGAATATCACTCACATGTCAACTAATTTCAACTTATTTAAATTATTCAGACTGTGGTTAAAATAAAATAATTTGTTACTGCTAATTCTACTTGGAAGAGCTATAGTGGTTAAAGATGTTTATAAAAAGCTTTATGAAAAAATGTGGATGACTTAAGGATTTCCAATAAAATAATTTTGCTTATTTATGGTCTCTTGGTATTACATTTCTTATTCTTCAGAAAAGAAATGGTAATGAAATGAAAACTATGTTTCATAATAACAAAAAAATAAACTTCCTTCAAAGGAAGAAAATATCTAGGAAGGTCACCTAAAATCCACCTGAAAACATAATGAGAATGCTACAGTGTGGTTCACATGGACACGTCTATATTTTAAATTAAAGAAAACTGTAACATTATATAAAATAACACTCTAGAAAGGTTTAGTCACTATCTTCCATAGAATTAGCCTTTAATTTGATCACTGTTCACCTGAATGTTAGCAGGTAAGGTGAAAAAGATGATATTGTAGGATATCTTGTGGAGAGACTTAAAACATTAAGTATCCACTTCTGACCCCAAACCAAAGGTTTTTAATCTTCAAAAAAGAAAGGAAATGCTAAGCATCACTACTTTTTACTCATGAAATGTATCACCTCTCCATACTTGTTTCCTCAGCTGTAAAAGGAAGAACTCTACTAATAACATGCTATGACTTTCACTGTCTTTTTGTCCTTTACAAAAATACACACACAAGTCTCTCTCTGTGGGAAGAAACTGAAGACAGGGGAGAATGACAAGTGATCCAACATCCACCTAATTTCCTCAATGACTGCAATAAAACTATAGATAATTTAATGTTCTTTAATAGAGAGAAACATTTCAGCAATTAATGAAGATTACTGAAGGCAAGCAGTAATTCAAAAACCCAGACATTCACGAAATCCTCAATTCCTGACCACTCCTCTATTTCAAAGTGAAAGTCATCCCCTAAAGAATGTGGGCAAAATAATAGATACATAGACAGACAGACAGAGATATGATAATCTTATTACTTCATTCACGTTCTTGCTCATCTCAGTCACAGTAAATACACTGATGTATTACAAGGCACACAGTGTTTGAGAGTAGATGCATGAGCATATATTAGAGAAAATGGACACACTGTAAGTATATTATCATTTAACAGACTCTTGGCTATTTTTTGTATATAGCACTCAGCATGTTCAGAATTATAAGGAAAGGAAAACATTAAATACCAAAATATGGTACAAATTATCAAATCTTCCTATATTCAACATAGTCTTGTTTACAGACCATATTTTGGAATTTAAAAAGTCAAATAAAGATATCATAATGTTATCAAGGGAAAATTATCAGCTGCTCACATATTCAGTAAGATTTAGCATGTGTCTTTTTGCTTGTGAAGTTATCTTAGTACTAACATGAACACATAACAAGTATATCACACCAGGTGGTTTACTCATATTTTACTGTAACTTTTCACATTCAATTTCTATTAAAGAAAATTTTATAAATAACATTATAAAAGGAACTTTATTATATTGTTATCAGTATCCCAAAATAATATCAACTGTTTTTGCCAGCTCTACAGATAATACTGCTGACTAATTTATTTTCATGCCTGTAAGAGAGATCTAAAAACTTAAAGGCAGCTAAAAATGTAGCATTCCCACAGAAAGCACCTAAGTAACACGCTGATTAATGACTTATCCAAAGAAATTTAGTTTTCATTTTTATCAGCAGAAATAATTTCTGCTCTTGTTTTAAATCTGAAATTTTACTGTATACCAAGAGAAGATGATATGGCTAAACTCCAGGGGAAAACATGCCTATAAATACAAAATATCAGAATACACAAGTAGCACTGTTCTTAAGATTTCTTAAAAAAAAACAAACTAAAATATTAAAACATGTTATAACTGTTATTCTAAAATACCCCAAATTTTATAAAGCATGACCAAGTACCGTGTCTCACAGTGAAAACTTATATTCTCTTCCACAATTCTAAAAGACACAAATGGTTTTATAACTTTTTCTCTTAATGTCTTTATTTCACTTACTGTCATACTATGAGAAAACATCAAGATCAGCTTTGAAATCTAGAATTTACACTGATCTAGACCTTTGAAATCTACATTTCAAAGGACATGCTTCAAAAATATCTAGACATATTTAGAAGACAAGGAAAATGATTTTTTCTTTTAGAAAAGCATATCCAATAATTATTAACTCCATTATGTTACTGATTCATTGCTGAAAAATCATCACTGCCAACCAAAAGCAAAACCAGGGAACAGAAAGGTACTTAAACTCCACCTGTATACACACGCACATACAAATTTTGGAAACTTTTCTATATTTTTAACCATAATAATAGAAATAATTATAAGTAAATATTTGTTTTGGTATTAGATTATATTCACAATGACATAAATACTTCACTCTAAAAAATATCTATACATTCTATGGCTGGGCACAGTGGCTCATGCCTGTAATTCCAGCACTTTGGGAGGCCAAGACAGGAGGATTACTTGAGGCCAGGAGTTTGAGACCAGCCTAGGCAATATAGTGAGACCTCATCTCTACAAAAAATTTAAAAAATTAGTTAATCATGGTGGTGTGCACCTGTAGTCCTAGCTACTTGGGAAGCTAAGCCAGGAGGATCACCTGAGCCTGGGAGCTGGAGGCTACAGTGAACTGTGATCACACCACTGCACTCCAGTCTGGGTGACAGAGCACCCAGAGTACCCTTTGTAGTCTCCTACAAAATTCTGTAAAATTTTGTAATGAGTATTTCTTAAATAAAGGTATATTTAGCTACAATTTCCCATTTTCTCTATGTATGTCAACTTTTGGGATACCCTGTGTGTGTGTGTGTGTGTGTGTGTGTGTGTGTGTACAGATGAAGAATACGAGGCTTACAGAGATGAATTCACTCATTCAGGATTACGTAGCTGATTACTGAAGTAGCTGGAACTTGAGCAAGGTCTAAGTGACTTTAGAATCATAGCACACCATCATGCCTAATTTTTTAAATTTTTTATAGAGACAAGGTCTCTCTAATAGCGTGTGTATATACACACATTCTAATAAAAGAAAAAAACTCAAATTAGCTAAGAATTATACTAACTAAAGTGCAATGAATTACAATTAAAATGGACTATATGTGAAAGCCAACAGTTCAGCCAAGCATACTAAAGAAGTAATCGCAGGATAAAACAAAGATCACAAAGAACAAATTGAAATGCTACAATCCAAGATAATAGATTCTTTAAGTTATACAAACTATAAAATTCATATAAGAAAGTGGGAAATGTTAGCACATTTGTTAATCATAGATAATTCATCCAAAAATGCTAAGTTCATCAGGTTCTGGAAATAATGTGTTATATCTGGTTTTCTAAAGTAAGTTTGAAGGCCAAAGAGTTTTATTTGTATTTTTTTAATTCCAAGTACATTAAAAATAGTTCCTTCTGTCTTCTGATATCACTTTATCAGTACAGGAAAGAAAAAATCATCTTAAAGAATAAGAAATTTAATATGAAAAAAGAACTCAAAACTTGTAATTACAACCGATATGTAAGTTACGTCATCTTCTGATACTCTTCTGTGTCCAATTAAAATCACATTCTATCTGGCAATCTACAGTCACAACTATCTAAAATGTCTTAAGAAAGTAGGAATAAAGAAGTCATGTAGCTTTAACTGAAACACCACTTTCGTGAAGAGCAAAAGCATTTTTTCCTTCTTTTAAAAAATATCATCTGACACCAATTATCTGGTTGGAGAAGTTGCTGCTATAAATTTTCAAGGGAATCCTCAAGATTTATGCAAGAGTTGAAGAAATAGAAGTAAATTTTCTCCTCCTTGTATAGGATCATTATTGAATACACTATGGCTACTCCCAAGAAAAATGAAACCATTCAGAATATTTAGAAGATACTTGTTTCCTAAATACTTCAATTTCCAGTTTATATTAACCTTTATGACTTAATATTGTAACGTAAGTTCCCTCAATAAAATCTTTTGACTATTCTAATCTGAAGTTAATTACTGTTTGAACTCCTAACAGTTTCTCTACACAATTCATTCTGTAATTAATCATATAATATCTTGTGATATCTAACGATGTCCTCACTGTCAAATTAAAACCAACATTTATTGAGTGCCTATTATATAGTCAGACCATTGTGGAGGACGTACAGATGAATATGAGCGCCCAGAATTTTAACAGAAAGAAACATAGAAATGTACATAGTAAAAGACAGCACTAAGCAGAGTATAGTGAATACAATAAAACAAGAATACAGAACAAGGAAGTACAGAGCAAACAGAAAATAATTTCAATGATGAGATAATAGGAGGCTCTGGGGGACAGATGGTTAAGATAAAGAAGAAGGGGGATAGGGCATTCTGATGAAAGAAAATGCTCAAAAAGATGGAAGAAGAAAGAGGACAGCATATTTCAGGAAAGGAGAGGAGTGTAACGTAGCTGGAGGATAAGGTGCACAGAGGGATTTTAATTAGTGTGAGATAAAGTTGAAAGGCTCAGGACACACCAGATATGGGTCTGAATGCCAAGAGGAGGTGTTATACATTTTATTCTATGTACAATAGAAAACAAATGTAAGTCTGGGAATAGGAGAGGAGAGCCATTTTTAGATCTATGCTTTTACAATGATAATTTGGAAATTGTATGAAAATTAAATCAGGGATAAGACTGAAATTAGAACAATTAGAAAGATACTGTAATAGTCTAGGTAAATGTGGTTGAGTACTTAATTAGGTCAGCAACAATGAGAATAGAAAGAATGGAATGGGTTGGAAAGACTGGTAGAATAAATAAAATTTCAGAACTCAATGGAAGCTGAGAATCAGTGAGACAGTCAAAGATAATCCTAAGCAATGAAGTAACACAGGGAACAATGTGTTGAAACATCATTCTTAGTTAAATCACTCACTGCCGATGTGTTCTGTTCTTGCCTTTTTATATATATAAATCATAATACAGAAAAAGTAATATAAAGTGGTATAAGAGCTATGATTCTAAAGTCACACAGACCTTGCTCAAGTTCCAGCTACTTCAGTCATCAGCTACATGATCCTGAATAAGTAAATTCATCTCTGTAAGCCTCATATTCTTCATCTATAAAATGAGGATATTGACACCTGTCTCAAGCTTAATGTTGAAAAGCATTAAGTGAGATAATGCACATAAAACACTTAGCAGAGGCCTGGCATGTGTTAAGTGCTATTCTCATCTTCTATTTGAAAGACAGGGAACATATTCTGTCTTCTTCCCAATGCAATTTGAATATTTGCAATTTGGGGGAAAAATCAAGACATAATCTAAAATACAGTCTTTCATTTCAACCTGTGTTATACAGCCACTGTTATGGGTACCAATAAGCAATAACAATAAAATTCTTGTGTTTTCTGTGATCACCCTCTAGTGGTGATACTAAGAAGCTAAAAATTGGCCAAAAAAAACCCCACATACATATAAAAATACAATAAGGAACCAAGACTAACAGTTTAGAATAGATGAAATTATCAAAATAAACATCAGAGTGAACATTTTCCATAGTCCAGATATATAGGTTTGATTCAACAATCAACAGAAGACATCTAATGCAGAATTTTCTAAAATGCAAAGAAAAGTTATTTCAAAAAATGAGTTCATAGAACTTTCTAAGTTAAACAAAGCTAAGCATTTTCTTGTTCTGTGGGACTCTGCAGATTCTTTATGAATAATGTGACTCTCTAAAAGCAGCCCTTTTCAAACTTTAACCAGGAAAAACACTTTATTTAGCCACAAGTTTAAAAAAATAATTATCATGCAAATAACATGGATTAGAGGACATCCTGAGAATTATTTTGAAGAAACATAAATCTCAAAATGGAATCCATTTTAATTAAACTTTAGATAAAGCCAGTATTCCTGATATTTTATATCCACATTTAATATATATTTAAATAATCATTTCATAATATTTGTATTGGTTTCACAACCAAGTTAATCATATACAACACTCACCTATTGAATGAGGGTGTAATTTCCCATAGATTTTTTAAATGATTTAAAATACTAAAATAAACCAAAATTATTTCTTCATCAGTATCAGAAAAAGAGAACCAGCAATAGGAAAATATTTTAAATTGCACCTAAAATTGTAAAGGGTGACATCTTTACCTGGGATTTCCCCTTAGTGCAGCATGATGTAGAGCATTAAATCCATTATTGTTTGTGATGGTAACATCTGCTCCAGCTTCCAAAAGAACTGCCAGGATATCATCACGTTTCTTACTTATTGCATCATGAAGAGGGGTATCACCTTCAGAATCCTTTTTTTTTTAAAGTTTAAAGAGACTTTCATTAGTTCTTCTTCAATCAATTATCACATATAATAATAATACTTATACTGAACTACTACACAAACAAAAAGAAACAAAGGCCATATCCAACAAACATCAATAAAAGAGCATGCTATGTGTTAAATATAAAATGCAGGCAAGGCCGGGCGCGGTGGCTCACGCCTGTAAGTAATCCTAGCACTCTGGGAGGCCGAGGCAGGCAGATCGTTTGAGCTCAGGAGTTCAAGACCAGCCTGAGCAAGAGCAAGACTCTGTCTCTACTAAAAAAAAAATAGAAAGAAATTATCTGGACAACTAAAAATATATAGAAAAAATTAGCTGGGCATGGTGGCGCATGCCTGTAGTCCCAGCTACTCAGGAGGCTGAGGCAGGATTGCTTGAGCCCAGGAGTTTGAGGTTGCTGTGAGCTAAGCTGACACCACGGCACTCTAGCCCGGGCAACAGTGAGACTCTGTCTCAAATAAATAGATAAAATAAAATAAAATAAAATGAGAAACATTAGCCACATTATAGTAAATAAAGTCATACCCAAACATAGACGAAAACACAATAAACATGCTGAAGCTTTATAAAGAAAAAGAAGTTTTCAATCTTAGCTGCTCATTAGAAAATGCTGGGAAGCTCTTAAAAAACCTGAGGCCCAGGCTGCTCACCTGTCACCCCACTAAATCTCTGGGGGTGACAGCCAAGCATTAGTAATTTTTCAAACTCTCTAGCTGAATATATTGTGCAGTCACAAGTAAGAACCCTTAACCTAAGTGTTTCAAAGGGTAGGAAAGTGGCCAGTTGGCTCAAGGTAAAAACGACTATAAATGAAAATTTAGCAGTCTCAGTCCACCTTTTATTCAAGCTGACTTACTATTTATATTAATCAACTGATTTAGGAATAAGTTGTTATTCACTATCAATCATCTACATACATAATTTCGACCTCATTCATTTCATAGTTTCATAGATGCTATTCTCAGTAAAGTCATATACAGCCTACCCTATGGCACATATTAGAGTTGTCAAATTCAACTTGCCACCTGTTTTTGTAAATTAAGTTTTATTTGAACATGGCCACACCCATTCATTTATTTACTATAGTATCTATGGCTGCTTTCATTCTGCAATGACAGAGTTGAACAGTTGTAATAGAAACCATATGCAAGCCTACACTATTATCTGTGCCCTTTACAGAAAATGTTTGTTAATCCCTGGAATATTCACCTACCTAAGAAATTCCTAACCCAAGTTCAACTCAACCATCCACTTTCTATCGTCCTATGCCCGGTGGCACTAAAAATTCATAGTCTTCAACTTGAGAAGAGCTCTTCACATGATTGGAATACCCTTCTACAGATCCCTGGTCTGTTCTGCCTTCTGGTCCCCACAGTAGCCATCCCAAACTTTTACTACTCTTCTCAATTACCCTTTCCTACCCCGCTACCCCATCCCACTTACACATTCAACAGATGACCTTGCCTCCCATTTCAGACCAAAAAATGTCAGCAAGTATAAATTCCCTCTCCTTCATCAGATCAACACCACCCCCAATTCCTCCCTCATCCTCCAATCCTGCCCCTCCTACTATAAGGCCACATCCTAGTCACCGTCAGTTCCAAAATGGCTGCACTTCAGAAACATTGCTTTCTAATAACCATCTCACAGAACAAAATCTCCTATTCTTTCAGTTCACCTCAAGCCCCCACTCCTACTACTCCTGTTCTTCATTACTTCTCTGAGATCTGTTCAACCCAGCAAGCAATTCCTGGATGCGTGAATTATCTAAACTACAAGCAGCTTAAGATTCTAACCTCCCCTTCCCTTTTTAAAAATCATTATTGAGTTTTTGATTTAAACAAAGTATGTTTTACATATTCAATGTGTTTTAGGGACCACTTTTATTTAAAAATAATGTTACTTTCTGAAGGCAGTATAGGTTGTTAGAAAATAATATAGTAATAATATGCTATTTTAAGCCTATTCTGTTAAGGAACCCAAAAGTTAGCAAATTATGTTCATGTACTATTTTATTTTGCTATGAAATTATCAAGTATTCATATGAAATTTTAATATGACAGGTACACAAAAGGCAGGTTACTTAGTAACCAAACTAAGTACATAATGGACACACACTACATTTGCCTTACATACATGGTTTAATTCATCTGATTCCTAAAACTGCAGATGAGAAGAATCATTTCTTGGGCCATCTTGCTTCAAAAATTAGGTCCTACTGTAAATCAACTCTAAAATCCTATATATGTTCCAAAACAGAAAATCTTTCAAGACTAGACTAATGACTATTCAAAGACTCTAAGATAAATTAAGCTACAATTAAAATAATTTAGATATTTATGAGGTAATTATTATGAAATACAGTCTATTATACCTCTTTAAGCTGCTGAAGCTCACTGTCATGATTAATAAATTTAAATCAATTCATAAGCTGATATTTTCGCAAGATTAGTCCCCACTCCCACTCCTCAATCTAAACCCAATATATTGACATTTTCTTAAAAAGGGCTTTTTAAAGAAGGAATAGCTGCCAATTTTATAACATTCTATACCTTTGGTATCATTTACTATGACCATTTGTACAAAAAAGAATTGAGAGGCTGGGTGCCTCTCAATGGGTGGGTGCAGTGGCTCACACCTGCAATTCCAGCACTTTGAGAGGCCAAGGCAGTAGGATCTCTTGAGGCCAGGAGTTGGAGACCACCAGCCTGAGCAACATGAGACTCTGTCTCTACAAAAAAAAATTTTTTTTTTTAAATTGGCTGGGCATGGTGGTGTGCACCTATGGTCCCAGCTACTCAGGAGGCTGAAGTAGAAGGATCACTTGAGTCCAGAAATTTGAGGCTGAAATGAGTTATGATCATGCCACTGCACTCCAACCTGAGTGACAGAGTGTCTCTAAAAAAATAATAATAATAATTAAATAAATAAAGAATTGATAAAGGAATGCATACCATAGAACCTAATGCTTCCCCTTAATAGGATCCCAGCAATACCTGCAGAATATATTTCTTTAAAGATTTTACCTGGAGACTGGGATGACAGCCAAAGTCCAATAAAGTCTTCACGACTTGAAGATGACCTTTATTGACAGCAATATGAAGTGGAGTCTGTCGGCGCTTGTTGCGTGCATTCAAATCAGCACTGCCTCGGTGTAGTACTTCTATAACAGCACCTTCATCTCCAAAAGCTGCATGGTGAACTGCTCTATCACCATCTTTATCCTAAACATCAGCATTTAAATCTGAATTAGTGAATATATTACAAAGAAAAATAAAACTTAAAGCTATAATAATACACCAAGAACCAGATTAATTTGAGAAAAGGAAACACAGGGTGGAGCCAACAAAATAACTAAAAACTGACTAGAGTACAGTGATAAACTTTAAAGATAGACCTAGGCCAGGCACGGTGGCTCACGCCTGTAATACTAGCACTCTGGGAAGCCGAGGCAAGCGGATCATTTGAGCTCAGGAGTTCAAGACCAGCTTGAGCAAGAGTGAGACCCCATCTCTATTAAAAGAAAAAACAGAAAGAAATTAGCTGGGAAACTAAAAATACATAGAAAAAATTAGCCGGGCATGGTGGTACATGCCTGTAGTCCCAGCTACTCGGGAGGCTGAGCCAGGAGGGTCGCTTGAGCCCAGGAGTTTGAGGTTGCTGTGAGCTAGGCTGATACCACGGCACTCTAGCCTGGGCAACAGAGTGAGACTCTGTCTCAAAAAAAAAAATAAAATAAAATAAAATAGAATAGGCTGGGTGCGGTGGCTCACGCCTATAATCCTAGCACTCTGGGAGGCTGAGGCGAGTGGATCGCTCGAGGTCAGGAGTTCGAGACCAGCCTGAGCAAGAGTGAGACCCCGTCTCTACTAAAAATAGAAAGAAATTATCTGGACAACTAAAAAATATATATAGAAAAAATTAGCCGGGCATGGTGGCGCATGCCTGTAGTCCCAGCTACTGGGGAGGCTGAGGCAGTAGAATCGCTTAAGCCCAGGAGTTTGAGGTTGCTGTGAGCTAAGATGACACCACAGCACTCACTCTAGCCCGGGCAACAGAGGGAGACTCTGTCTCAAAAAAAATAAAATAAAATAAAGATAGACCTAGATCAATACATTATATTATACATATGTACCAGTCTAACAGTTATATCATCAATCCTTCAGTGCTCCTCAATTATTGGTCATGATGCTAAGCCAATATTAGGAAAATGTTAAATTATACAACTATATAAATTTTTTTGCCATTTAAAAAATTTTACATGGCCGGGCACGGTGGCTCACACCTGTAATCCTAGCACTCTGGGAGGCCGAGGCGGGTGGATCGTTTGAGCTCAGGAGTTCGAGACCAGCCTGAGCAAGAGTGAGACCCCATCTCTACTAAAAATAGAAAGAAATTATATGGACAACTAAAAATATATATAGAAAAAATTAACCGGGCATGGTGGCACATGCCTGTAGTCCCAGCTACTTGGGAGGCTGAGGCAGGATTGCTTGAGCCCAGGAGTTTGAGGTTGCTGTGAGCTAGGCTGACGCCACAGCACTCTAGCCTGAGCAACAGAGTGAGACTCTGTCTCAAAAAAAAAAAGGAAACAGAATGCAATCCTATCCTATCATACTTAGTAGGTCATACATGGAGAAAACCAACTTTCCAAAAGAGCTCTTTGAGTTTTCCCTAAGAAAAAGAAACAGGGAAAGAAAATGTAATCTTATCACATATTCCAAAGGTATGATAGGTACCAAGTAATCTTGTTTGTTAACGGCGTAAATAAACTAAAAAATCTACAATAACCATCTATATTAGGGGCCAGTAAACTTTTCTGTGAAGGGCCAAAAAGTAAATATTTAAATATTTCAGGCCGGGCGCGGTGGCTCACACCTGTAATCCTAGCACTTGGGAGGCCGAGGCGGGCGGATCGTTTGAGCTCAGGAGTTCAAGACCAGCCTGAGCAAGAGCGAGACCCCATCTCTACTAAAAAAAAAAAAATAGAAAGAAATTATCTGGCCAACTAAAAATATATAGAGAAAAAAAAAAAATTAGCCGGGCATGGTGGCACATGCCTGTAGTCCCAGCTACTCGGGAGGCTGAGGCAGAAGGATGGCTTGAGCCCAGGAGTCTGAGGTTGCTGTGAGCTAGGCTGACGCCATGGCACTCACTCTAGCACAGGCAACAGAGCGAGACTCTGTCTCAAAAAAATAAATAAATAAATAAATAAATTAAATAAAAATAAATAAATAAATAAATAAATATTTTAGTTTTTGCAGCCCACATGGCCTCTTGTTGAAACTACATAATTCTGCAGCTGTCACACATAAGTAGCCCCAGACAATACATAAATGAATGGGTGCACTTTGTTCCAATAATACATTACAATACAGACGGAGGGCTGGATTTGGACTCAGTGTTATAGTTTGCAAACCCCTGATCTATAATATCTTGAGTCTATTTCCTGATGCAAATGGAAAAAATGAAAGATTACCAAATGAGATAACTAGAGAATAAAATACATTTCTCTTTAATCTTTAGCAAACCTCAAAACCTTTAAGAAAATTAGATTTTTAAAAATCAATGTCTTCATTTAATTTAATTTAATTATCATAGTTATGATAAAGTTTTCTTAAAAGTCCTTATTTTTTAGGATACATATTAAAATGCTGATTAAATAATATGATACGTGGATCTGCTTCAAAATAGCTCAGTGGAGGGAATAGGAGGTAAGAGGTACAGATAAAACAAAACTGGCCATGAATAATAATTGAAGTGAGGTGATGGGTATGTGGGATTCATACTATTCTACTTTTGTAAATGTTTAAAATTTCCAATAATAAAAAAATAAAAACAAATCACTTTATAAACAAGCTGGCAAATGATGAATAACAAATGTGAGTGCATTTGCAAAATTAACTATTTTCTGAGCTTCAGCACTACTGACATTTAAAGCCAGATCATTCTTTGTCATGAGAACTGTCCTAAGTGCTGTAGGATATTTAGTACCATTCTTAGCTTCTACTCCCTACACACGTCAGTAGTACCCCCCAACACCACCCAGTTATAACAATTAAAAATGTCTCCAGACATTTCCAAATGTCTCCCGTGGGACAAAAATGCCCCCAGTTGAGAACCACTGTTTTAAACAAACTATACTGCTGTTTAAGAGACAATGTTCATTCCTATATCCTAGAAAAATGAGCCTTTGATTAAAAAATTTTTGTTTCAGTCTTAGGCCATAAGTTGTATTTATATTTTAACCCAATTTTTAAGTGTAATTTTTCCTTTACCAATTGGGAACCTGTGTTATTAATTTAACCTGATGTGTAAATATCCCTTTTTTCACACTTCCACAAAATACATCTACATATAATGGTTATGGTTTGTTTTTTGTTTTTTTTTTTTTGAGACAGAGTCTCACTCTGTTGCCTGGGCTAGAGTGCCGTGGCGTCAGCCTAGCTCATAGCAAACTCAAACTCCTGGGCTCAAGCAATCCTCCTGCCTCAGCCTCCTGAGTAGCTGGGACTACAGGCATGTGCCACCATGCCCGGCTAATTTTTTCCATATATTTTTAGTTTTCCAGCTAATTTCTTTCTGTTTTTCTTTTAATAGAGATGGGGTCTCACTCTTGCTCAGGCTGGTCTTGAACTCCTGAGCTCAAACGATCCACCCACCTCGGCCTCCCAGAGTGCTAGTATTACAGGCGTGAGCCACCGCGCCCGGCCTCAAATTTTTATTTTCAATCAGAAAAGCCTTAGGTAAATATTAAATTTAAATAATGAAAAAATCCATCTTGTAGTATAGAAATTATTTCTAAGACATTAATTTTCACTTAAAATATTTTTCAAGTTTAGTTACCTCTGCTTCTACATCCACGTTTTGCTTCAAAAGTAACTTCAAAATGTCAACATGTCCATTCTGACTAGCAGCTTGCATAGCTGTATGGCCAGCACATTGCCCATTTACCTTAAAAAAAAAAAAAAAAAAAAAGAATGAGCATCTCAAATCGAAAGAGCCTAGACATACAGGAGATAATAGAGTGTAGGTTTAAATCTAATACACTGTATGATTCTACAATAATAATTTAGGTTGGTGTTCCATGTATCAGTACAGACAACCAGGGACTCTTTAATTTAGAGAAAAGAGGCAGGAATTTTTTTAAAAAACAAAAGTTCCATTGTTTGAAGAGCTATAAAAGAACTGTTTAGCCAATCTGCAAAGTCAAAAGAAGAAAGGAAGGGAAAGAAGGGACGGAGGAAAGGAAGTAAGTTAGTTTTGGGTATATATACTTCTTTTGGGATTATTATTATTATCTTGGAGCCCACAGTCCAATGAAAAAAGCACTGAGGTGAATGGAAAACTTGAAAAGATACTGGCTGTTAAAGTACAAATAAATTCAACTCAACAAATATACCAGATACCAACAATAGGCAAACTACCATGAAGAACACATAAATGCGTTAGCAAGATGGCTATATACAATAAAGCAGTAATCTCCAACCTTTACTTCACTTCAGATGTTGTCTACATGCATAACTTATCCATGGACCATCCAAGGCCAAATGCAATTTTTTATTTCCACCTCTTTCACTCCCATCCATAAAACCATAAAAGATGGTAGCCTAGCCACACATTTATATTTTATCTCCATGAAGTCACATTAAAATGATAGTAAAATAATGTAAAACATAAAAATCCATAAAGACAAAGAGAAAAGGAGAACACGTGAAAACAAGAAAAAATAACATATTTGTGAAAGAGAGAAAACAGATGGAAAAGTGTTAATTGACTTTATAGGGAACAGGAAACCAACGTGTAAAGAACACCGAGAATCCCAGACAAACACAAAGCCTACAAACTACAAACACAAGTGCATCAGAGGGCTAACAAGAAGGGCCCCAAGTATAAGTCTGATGTGCAAGTGCAATGGCCGCACTCTAGGCCACTCCTCAAACTCAAGGACAGGGCACTAGCTGCCTGCATCTCTTCCCTAGACAGGAAAAAAGATCTTTCTTGTCCTGAACAGCTGAACAGCTGTGGAGAACACATTCCTACATCACGGCATTTCGAGATTCCCAAAAGCTCTATACACCCAATCACCATGATTCAAAATTAGTCAGTAAGTCCTGTCCAGGTAAAGAGAGCTACCAATCAGCTTCTAATGTCTCATTCAGACATGAATGAACAACCAAAGATCAGAGATTTGAGGAAGGCTTCAAACACAAAAAAAGACAAAATAGGCTGGGCACAGGGGCTCATGCCTATAATCCTAGCACTTTGGGAGACCAAGGTAAAAGGATTACTTGAGGTCACGAGTTTGAGACCAGCCTGAACAACATAGCAAGACTTTGTCTCTACAAAAAATTTAAAAATTAGCCAGGTGTGGTGGCGTGTACCTATAGTACCAGCTACTGGGGAAACAGAGGCAGGAGGATCTCTTGAGTCCAGGAGTTTGAGGTTGGAGAGAGCTATGACACCATTGCACTCTAGCCTAGGCAACAGAGTGAGACCTTGTCTCAAAAAAAAAAAAAAAGACTAAAAAGTAGAAATCAGAGGAAGATGCTAGGAAAAATAGAAAAACTAAAGGTGAAAAATTTTCCATTATAAGAGGTGGAAGATGGGTAGATATGAGTCAAGAGACCAGTGTTTTTTGGTATTATGAGAATGAGACTTTTTAAGGCATATCCTTCTTATATCAGTATTTTTAAATTAAAGGATGGGTTGCATCCATTTTCATTACCTCTTGACATCTTACTAAAGTTATTTTTCTTTTATGCCTCAACTCACAAAGATAATTGGAGCTAGAAAGAAAACAGAACACCCACACACACATGCATACACACTGGAAGCTGGAAAGCAGACAAACAAGAACTGACTTAGCAGACCAAAGAAAGCAGACCTTGGCCTGCCACAAGAAAAACCAAGAAGCAACCTTTTCGCCAATGAACACACAAGGCTCAGAACTGATGACTGGATACAGAGATAAATACAATGGTGGGTGCTAAACACAAAAGCACTGGTTGAAAGTCTGTCTAAAAAGCATTCAGATCCCTGGATCCCTGGTCCACCCATACATTAACAGAAATCTGAAAGTTTATTCTCTGGAAATGGTACAGTGTCTAGCCTATAGAAACCAGGCACTGTTAAGGGTGAGGTACAATACCAAAAAGAAAAGTTTAATGTAAACATTTACATGCTGAATACCAAGAACCCAGCCCTCTTCCCTTAGTATTCAAAGGCTGGCAGTCAGGTTTATACCCCATAAGCAGAAGAATCAAGAAACCTCTCTGGGGAGTCACACCAGCCCAAGAGAAAAGACCTAATGGCTGATGACAAGAGTGATCCAAAGAAACATCCAACCAGATCACCCCACAAAGGCCACAGTTGACAAACGCACTCACAGACACAAGAGGTTCCCAGCAAGCCTTTTTACTATCTATTCTTATAGATGAACAGACAACCAAGGAGCACCAGGTATCTGAGGAATGGCCTCTGACATGAAAAACAGAGATCAAAACAAACAGAAAAGTGTAACTTAGAGGAGACAAAAACTTAAGCAAAGATAAGAAAAAAGACTACTCAGTAAGGAAAAAGATGATCTTGCAACCTCTTTAAATACCAATATGATACTGTGAAAAGAACCAAAAACAAACCTGAAATTCAAAACTGATGGAATGAAAACTTTGAAAAGATTAGAAGATTAAGTTAAGAGACCTCCTAGAAAGGAGGTAGAGAAGAAAAAAAATAGAGGGGAAAAAATAAGAACATTCAAGGAACAGTCCAGAATTAGAGACATTAGAAGAAAGGAAATCACCACTAAAAGAATTATAGAAAACTTCTAGATATGAAAGACATGATTTCCAGATTGAAAAGGTCAAACATCTAAAGCAATAGATCCACAGCAGGGCACATCATTGTGCAAGTTCAGAATATTGACCAAAACAAGAGATCCTCATGCTTGAGGGAAAAAACAGCTCACTTGTAGGATTAGGAATTAAAATATATTGTCCTCTCAACAGCAATTATGGAATTATTCTAAAGTAAAATATTTCTAACCTAGAATTCTATTCCCATCTAAAACTTAATTGTAAGGTGTAAAAACAAAAATTCAGACATTAAAGGCCTATTTCCCATACATCCTTTCTCAGAAACTATGAAAAACTGTATTTCACCAAAGACAGAGCAAACATGGAAACAGAAAGACAGGGGATACAGGAAACAAGAAATCCAACACAGGAGCAAGAAGGAAACCCTCAGGATGATGGATGAGGAGACATTCCAAATGCACATCAAGTATAGAGGGCAACCTGTCCAGATGGAACACATTGGACACCCTGAGAAATTCCTATCAGAAGATGAAATGAATACATACCTGGTGTGCCTAAATGTCTTGCGAGATTAGACAATTAGAGAGGAATGTAGAAAGAAAGAAATTAATTATAAAAATACAGATTACTAACAAATGAAAAAATTTAAAAATTATGTGTAGGGTGAACAGGGACTAGAAAAGACCAAAAACTGACCACAAGTCAACTTTCAGGAATGAAAGAAATGTTCTAAATCTTTTTTTTTTTTTTTTTTTTTTTTTTGAGACAGAGTCTCGCTCTGTTGCCCGGGCTAGAGTGAGTGCCATGGCGTCAGCCTAGCTCACAGCAACCTCAAACTCCTGGGCTTAAGCAATCCTTCTGCCTCAGCCTCCCGAGTAGCTGGGACTACAGGCATGCGCCACCATGCCCGGCTAATTTTTTCTATATATTTTTAGCTGTCCAGATCATTTCTTTCTATTTTTAGTAGAGACGGGGTCTCTCGCTCTTGCTCAGGCTGGTCTCGAACTCCTGACCTTGAGCTATCCACCCGCCTCGGCCTCCCAAAGTGCTAGGATTACAGGCGTGAGCCACCGCGCCCGGCCATCAATCATCTTTTAATTGATACCATGTTGAAATAACATTTAAAATATATTGGGTTAGATAAAATCTACTTTTAATATTAATTTCAATGGTTTCTTTTTACTTCTTTTGAACATGACTTCTAAAAAAATAAAATTAGATATATGGGTTGCATTATATTTCTATTTGTGCTGATTTTGATTTTTGTTACCCAATGTGTAATCCCCAGACCAGCAGGACTGTCATTACCTGAGAGCTCTTTAGAAATTCAAAATCTCAGGCTCCACCTCAAATCTACTAAATATAAACCTGAATTTTGACAAGTTTCCTAAAGTGATTTGTATGCACATTAAACCTAGAGAAGCATGGATCTAAACAACTAAGCAAGATTAGTGTTTGCAGTCTATTACCCTTCAATGCTACCTTTCTCTTACTGTTCTTTCTAAAACTATGTTCATCCTTATTTAAAATCTGTAAATGGTATAGCATTTTATGCTAATACTAGCATAAAAAGGTGCAAACTTCTTACTTAGCCAGGCAATGTTCTAAATTTTAACAGAGGTATGGACTACATGGGCATGTTCCTTTGTCAAAACTGGCTAATCCACTTATTTCACTGTATGAAAATTACGTATCTCAATTTTTTAAAAAGGACAATTATGAACTCCAATGAAAATAAAAAGTTCTGTAGGAAAATACAATCTAGTACACTCCACAGCTAAGCTATGAATGTCATTTATACAACATGCACAAGTAATTCTGATCTAAACAAAATTACAATATAATATAACCACATGAAGAAGCTGGAAAGAGTATGTATGTGTCTGGGATGCAGGTGGTAAAAGAAAGCTGAATCCTCACCTTCTAATGGGTATCAAAAGATAACGCCTTAAAAAAAGAAAAAGAAAAAAAATTGAGACATAACAACAAAGGTATATTACCGGAAGGTGTTCAGGTTAATAGGAAGAACATCAGCTAAAAGAGCCAAGAAAAGTTGCCTCTGAAGAATGGGAAAATAGGGGTGAGAAGGAAGAGATATTATTTTTCATAATAAACCTTACAAACTATTTTCCCCTTTAAATTTTTAGTATGTATGACACTGTTAAAAATAACTTTAAAATAAGTTAGTAATTAAATGAAGGAAAAAATTACATCTAATAAGATCTAAATCTCCTTGACTGATTTAAGAAATTTGATTCTCTCTTTCAAACAGAAAAAATATTTGGTACTTCAATATCAAACAAATTATTTGTAACATATCTCACAACCAAAGTGCTGTGTTATGTTGCTGCAACTGATATCTCTAACAACGCTAAAATGTCACATGAGATTACAGGAGAAATAAGACATTAATACCTTATAATTATAAATATGATTTTCTTCAAAGTGTCTACTGATAGCATACTTAAAAACAAAGAAACATACAAAGGTAGGCAACAAAAGCCCTTACAACACAGGATAATTCAAATTGCCACTCCAACTACCATCTCTTGGCTGGCACTGATCATAATATTGGTGCCAGCAAGATACCAATGACAAATGCAAAATACAACAACTAAGCTAGAATCAAAACTGTCCACTTAAAATATGGCTTGTGTGAATGGCAAAACTACAGCATAACCTAGAAAGGGTTATAAAATATGAATACATGACCTCTAATTCATTTGCCTTATAAACTGTGAAATTGTAAACTTTCATGGAAAGCTGGAGAAAAGGTGTAGATTAAATGTTTTGAAAAGATAGACAACTGCTAATAAAATTTAATAAAATGTATTTAAAAGATATCATAGAATGACATTTACATGAGAAAAAAAAAATCACCAAATTTCCAAAAAAAAACCTAACCACTTAAAAACCTAAATTTTAAAGTTTTGTCAATCATAAAATTAAAAAGTTATAGTATTAAATAAGAAAATGTCAATATTTTTTAGAAATGCACACTAAGGAATACCTGGTGTTTGCTTTAAAATACCTCAGAAAACCAAGAAAGAAGGAATAAATGAAGCACGTGTAGCAAAATCTTAAATAATTGTTGGGTATAAACTTCATTATACTATTTTATTTTTGCGAATGCTTCAAAATAATTTTTCAAATACTCACATCCACATCTGGTCTTTTTAGCAAATCTTCCACTTTAGCAACATCTCCATTAGCAGCAGCCTTAACTAATTCTTCATTGAGGTCACCAGATTCTTGAGTTTCAAATAATTTCTTCAGGAGTTGTGAGAGTCTTTCTGTAAAGCATCAAATAAAGCTGCTAATATAGAAGGATCTCAACCCTTAACTACTAAGAAACACATATTACCCATATTCCTATAATCTTTTCCTTTTTATTATTTCTCTCATGTTTTTTCTATTATGCTACAGATAACTACCCATGCAAATTATAAACACTACTATATCAAGCTGCATTAAATTCAAGCCCATAAGTACTCTAAGTTTTCTCCAATTCACGTATGTCAAGTTAGAATTTTAGAAAAAGTGGTGAGTTACATACTAATTCAAAATTTAGAAGTCATACCAAAGAAATTGTGAATAAACACACTACTATGGGAGTATCACGATGACACAAACTTCAAGTTTTAAGCATACCACAGTGACTCTCAGAGCTCAATACCACAAACCTTAGAATAATTCAACAGATCAGTGATTATGATTCAAAAGTAACTAATCTCTGTAATATCTGGGAACATATTTTAGGGACAAACTAATATCCTTTCAGTTCAAAAGGGACATCTAAGTTTCAATAACATACCTTCAATATGTGCCGACTGATTGGTTTTGACAAAAATAAGAATGAACCAGGGATAAACATACACAGGCTCTTCATAAAATATCTTTTTTCTAAATAGTATCAATCAATACAGAAGCTACCAAGTTCTATTCCTTAATTCTTGGGGTACTTATTGGAAAGCAGAAAAATCACAAAGTAGGGCAAGGAAAAAATCACAAAGTGGGCCAAGTCCCCATTATTTTAGAGTATAATATTAACCATTCATCACTCTTTTACTTTGTAGGTAGTCAGCTTATTGTGATGGCATCTAACCTTGAGGTAAAACTAAACACCTGACTTAAACTTTAAACATACTAGCAAATTAAAGCAGAAGAGACAAAAAAACAGAGGAAGTAGAAAGTAGTACAAAAATAAAACTGGAGGTGACCTAATGTTTTCCTTTTGTTTCTTACCATTTACGGTATAGTTTCACCTTCTTTTCTGGATGACAACAATTTACATACAGTAACGTGTAACATATAGAATGAAGTGAGTCTGTGTATGTAAAGCTGGCGCATAACAAGAAAAGGCTTTGGGAATAAGTCTACATAAGCATCCAGCATATTCACATTTTAACATGGTTTTCTACCCATTGTGACATATATAATAATTCTTTTTTTTTTTCTTGAGACAGAGTCTCACTCTGTTGCCTGGGCTAGAGTGCTGTGGCATCAGCCTAGCTCACAGCAACCTCAAACTCCTGGGCTCAAGCAATCTTCCTGCCTCAGCCTCCCGAGTAGCTGGGACTACAGGCATGTGCCACCATGCCTGGCTCATTTTTTCCATATATTTTTAGTTGTCCAGTTAATTTCTTTCTATTTTTCAGTAGAGATGGGGTCTTACTCTTGCTCAGGCTGGTCTCGAACTCCTGAGCTCAAACGATCCACCCGCCTCGGCCTCCCAGAGTGCTAAGATTACAGGCATGAGCCACCACGCCCAGCCTACGATGATTCTTATTAAATGGTAAGAGAAAAAAATATATCTGATATGTAAAAATATCCAGGAAGAAAGCCATCTACTAGCAACAATGTTGGAAATAAAGAAAAAATAAAGCAGTCTAAGAAAGCAATAGACAAAAGGTTTAAAGAGTAGAATGCTGAATTTCAGGTATCACAGATTTGATGTGGAGAATTGCTTGATATACCCAAGAAAAAACACGTATTCTTGGGACTTTTTCCAGGGAATACCTCAGCCAAAAAAAAGCTGTTCATCACATAAAAAAATACAAACCTTTAGTGAATGTTTAAAAGATGGTCAACATTCAAGTGAGGCTACGTAATCTGGGAGAAAAGCCAACATGCACATGTACAATATTATCTGTATATGAGAACTGGGGAGTTAGCAAAGGTTTTAATGTAAACCATATTACCTTTAAAGAAACACAGTACAAAACATACCACCAGATGCATTGCTAATGGCTGATCCTGCAGATGCCACCTTGGAAACTGCTGCTGGATTATATGTCCAAGATGTTCCACAAACTTCCACCTTTAAATCACTGTCTGAATATATCTGTTGTACTCGGCCAACTTTACCTAAAGTCTTGAAAAAAAAGTTAAATTCATGTTTCCAAGTCTAAGAATATACCATAAAATCAATCACTGGTTTTTAGTATGTTTAAAGTATTAATTCTACTTGTTCCTAATGAAAACACTTTTAAAGAATAACCATTATCAGGCCGGGCTTGGTGGCTCACGCCTGTAATCCTAGCACTCTGGGAAGCCAAGGCAGGAGGATCCTTGGAGCTCAGGAGTTGGAGGCCAGCCTGAGCAAGAGCAAGAACTCACTTCTACTTAAAAAAAAAAAAAAAAATAGAAAAAAATTAGCTGGGCAACTAAAAATACAAAAATTAGCCAGGCGTGGTAGTGCATGCCTATAGTCCCAGCTACTCAGGAGGCTGAGGCAGGAGGATTGCTTGAGCCCAGGAATTTGAAGTTGCAGTGAGCAAGGCTGATGCCTCGGCACTCTAGCCCCGGCAACAGAGAGACACTCTGTCTGAAAAAAAAAGAAAGAATAACCATTTTCAAATGGGTTATTTCCGGCCGGGCACGGTAGCTCATGCCTAAAATCCTAGCACTCTGGGAGGCCGAGGCAGGAGGACGGCTCAAGGTCAGGAGTTCGAGACCAGCCTGAGCAAGAGCGAGACCCCACTTCTATTAAAAATAGAAAGAAATTAGCCAGACAACTAAATACATATAGCAAAAATTAGCCAGGCATGATGGCGCATGCCTGTAGTCCCAGCTACTTGAGAGGCTGAGGCAGGAGGATTGCTTGGGCCCAGGAATTTGAGGTTGTAGTGAGCAAGGCTGATGCCACGTAACTCTAGCCCAGGCAACAGAGCACTCCAGCCCAGGCAACAGAGCAAGACTCTGTCTCTAAAAAAAAAAAACAAAAGGGTTATTTATTACAGTTACAAAATTTAAAGAGTATCTTTAAAAATAATCTTAATAAATAAAACTACTACACTTCCACAAGAATATAAAAGAAGTCTATTTTATTCATAGAAGTTCATATAAATTTTGTGATATTCAAGCCTCCTTTTTTAATCCCATAAGATACATCTTTAGAACTTACAACTCAAGTAGTCCCAAATCCATCACCAATACAGCCTGAAAAAAGAAAATCTGAATTAAAAAAAAAAAACTACTTGAGCCCAAAAAGGCTCAAGCTTACATCTATGTTTAAATCCTTTTTGGAATCACCCCTGATTCCAGAAGAGAAGTGGGTATAGAAACAATAAGTGTTTTAAATATACAGAATGAGAAAGGAAGTCAGATGCAGATCACAATCAGCAGCAGCTCTTATCATGTAGAAGATATTGTTCTAACAGCTTAATAAATATTGACGCACCTAATACATAAAATCCTGAAATACAAATGCTATTATCAGCCCCATTTCAAACCCAGGTCTAAAACTCATTCTCTTAAGCACAATACAATAGCAAATAACAATACTGGAAAACTGGTGAAGAATAATGATACCTGACTACTTCCTAGCACAGAGGAGAGATTGATAGCCCTGGAATGTTTTTTCCTTTCTCTATAGCATTTAACCCCAACTTCTTGAAGATATTCTCCGGATGACAGACTAATCTTTCTGCCAGTTCCTTCCCTTTCTCTGCTGACCAGCTCCTTTCTCTTCCTCAGATCCCTAAATCTGTTCATTTTCCCAGAATGTTATTCGTTAGGTTTTGACTCTTCTTTCTTAAAAATTCAATCTACTTTGACAATTACTACCTTTTTCCTAAAAGCACCAAAATTACCCTCACCCCACCCACCCACACCAATTCTAACTTTTAACTTCTCATTAGACATTTCCACTTGGAATTTTCCACCATCATCTCAAACTCTACAAGGCTACATTCTGTATTTTTCCCCCTAAATTTTTTACTACAGGAATTTCCCAACACATACAAAAGTAGACAATAGTATACGGAATCCATCAAACAGTTGTTTAATATGTACCAATCATACAGCTGCGTCAACAGCTCGGGGCCAATCTTGTTTCATTTATTCCCCTACCCATTCTCCCCTCCTGTATTATTTCAGTATGTACCTCTAAACAATATCTTTCTTTAAACATAGCTACAATAATATTTATTATCAACTCACCCCAAATTACCAATAATTCTAATCATATAACTTACTCTTCCACACCTTTCAGGCTAATTTAACTGGAATACATCAGAACACAAAAGGCACAAGCATGCCTAGCTGTCAATGGAGACTACAGTTCTAGGAAGGCTTATGCCAATTTAGTTTCTAACATTCATTTACTTTCAAAAACTAAATAAGCATATTATAATTCCTAGCCTTAAAACTATTCTATATATACTTACTGGAAGCATCGCTTCAGCCCATTCGCCATGTCCTCTTTGTAGAAGTTTAATTCTTTCCAGATCATAACAAACTTGTACAAGATCACCCACTTGAAACTGGGAGGCGCCTCCTTCTGCACCTTGAGCAGCATCCCCACTTCGGACAATGTTTGCTTTAGTGAGAACAGCAGGATTGAAGGTCCACCTACAACAGCAAAGCTAAAACTCAAAATGGGTAGGTTTATTTAATTTTCACAAAACATTCTTAAACAAAGCAGATCAAAACAGCAAGGCAATCCTTTGCAATTACATCCTGAATAATCTGTATTTCCTTTTCATAATTTTATTATACAAATTTGGGAAAAGAGTCTTCTATAATCACACCACTCTAATACAACTATTAACATTTTAGTATACTTTTGACTAGATTTATTCTCTCCTGAATGTTTTTAAAAAATTTTTCTAAAAATGAACATACAATCATTGTTAAAAATTCAAGCATTTCAGAAACATGTAAAATAAAATTCAAAGTTCCATTTCACATAAACATACCTGGATCACCATTCCTATCACACTAGAAACTATTACTGCACTACTGTGTATCCTTACACATCTTCTATTAATATAGGTTATTAAGTATGAAATGTCTGATTTCCTGAAGTACTAAGTTTTAGACAGTTGATATCTCTGACATTTCACTTTGACACTTCTTGTTTTATTTTTATTGTGAAGGTAAAACCTCATTCTTTCAAACGCATGGTTTGGCTTGTGATTATCTGCCAAATTTTTTTAGAGCAATTTTTGTGAAATCACGGATAAGTCAAAAATTCATGTTATTTTTGAATATGAGTTCTGTCATAGAACCAATACAGCACAAACAGCTCAAAATATCAAAAAAGTGTTTGGGAAGGATGTGGCTAATGAATGCACAGTATGTCAATGGTTTGAGAAGTTCCATTCTGGTGATTTTAATCTCAAAAATGAGTCACATGGGTGACCTGAGACCAAGCTGGATATGGATGAGCTGAAAGCTGTAGTGGAAGCGAATCCATCTCAACCTATGCATGAATTAGCAGCAAAGTTTGATGTTGCTATTCCAATAATACTGGACCGTTTGAAACAAGTCAGCATGGTAAAGAAGCTGGATAGATGAGGACTGTGTGAATTAAACGAGCGTCACAAGAGCAATTGTCTCAAAGCTTGCCTTTCTTTGCTGTCATGACATAAAGGTGAACATTTCTACTCCATGTTGTTATATGTGATGAAAAATAGATTCTTTTTGATAATTCAAGCATTCCACACAATGGTTGGATACAGATGAAGTGCCAAAACACAGTCCAAAACCGAACGTTCATTAAGAAAAGCTAATGGTGTTAGTTTGGTGGTCCAGCACTGACACTATACACTACAGTTTCATGAAACCTGGTCAATCCATTACAGCAGATGTCTACTACATTCAACTGGACAAATTGATGAGGATGCTTGTGATTAAGCAGCCAAGATTGGTCAATAGCGACAGGCCAATACTCTTGCAAGACAAAGCTTGACAACTTGTTGCACAAACAACACTGCTCAAACTAAAGAGGCTGGACTTGGAAACTCTCTGTCATCCACTGTATTCACCAGACTTTGCACCAACGGACTACCACTTCTTCCAGGCTTTGGACACTTTCTTGAAAGGAAAAATATTTAATTCTCAACAAGCTGTGGAAAACACCTTTTGCGATTTCATTGCCACTCGCTCTCCAAGCTTCTTCAATGCTGGCAGAAACAAGCTACTGTTAAGATGGCAAACTGTGTCAATAGTTTAGGTGCACATTTTGATTAATTGTACTGTTTCTTGTTTGAGATAAATGAAACTTTTGATTCAAAATCGGACATTTCATATTGAATGACCTAATATATGTATGCTGATAAAATTTATAATGTATAGAATTGTTTTCTTTTCCATAAATGTGATATATAATATATATTATTCTGTCACTTCTCTTCTCAGAGAACACATCTTTGAAGATTTTTCAATCATAGATCTACTTAATTCAATCGCTACAGAGTATTCCATACCTTGAATATACAGTAATATACTTAACTACTCTCCTACTATCATTTAAAATACTTCCAAATTTTCACTATTATGTACAATACCATAAAGAAAATCCCTATAATTATATCTTTGTGCACATGAGGTCAGTATTTCACTACAGATTCACTTTTTTTAAGAGACAGGATCTTGCTATGTTGCCGAGGCTGGTCTCTAACTCCTGGGCTCAAGCCATCCTCCCACCTTAGCGAAGTATACATTTGTTTACAATTCTAATAGTTAGAGCCAAACTGCTCTACAAAGAGTATACCATTTCTCCCTATCATTGCCAATCTCAAGTATCAAAAAACAGTATCTAGTTTTAATTTGTCATGCATGGGTATTTGACATAATTATAATCACTGTATCAAAACAAATTTGGATACTGACTTCTTTATTATATATAAGCATTTTTCGATGCTGTTATCATCTTCAGAACTGTCATTTTAATGACTACTTAATATTCCATCAAACAGATGTACCACAATGTATAATATAATTCCCCTAATTTCGCATTGAACTCCAAGGAAAAAAGTTCCCTCATAAAATAAGTTTCTACATTATGGCCATATTATACCCTCTTCTCCTTAATTCAAATTGTTATTAGCATATGAAAGATTCTAATTGGTCACATCATATAAAAACCTATTTACTAAGCTCCTGTAACCATGAAAGCAAACTTTTCTTTTTTTATTTTTTCCTTTTAGAGACAAGGGTCTCACTATGTTGCCCAGGCTGGACTCAAACTCCTGGGCTCAAGCGATCTTCCGGCCTCAGCCTCCTAAGTAGCTGGGACTACAGGAGTATGCCAGCATGCCCAGCACAAGTAAACTTTTCTTTCTAAAGTACCCTCAAAAAGAAAGAAAGGTCTCTGAACAGTTCAGGATAAAAATCAGATACTCAAAGTTTTCTTCTTAGTCTTAACAACAGTGCCCTTTACCTCATTCCCAATACCCCCAAATTTACTACACTTATAATAGAGCCTGAACACAGCAGTATTTACTCAAGTTGTTCCTTCTGCTTAGAGTGCTTCCCTATCCTGGTGAAACCTGATCATTTAGACTTACTCCAAGTATAATTATATACCTCTCTGAAGTTTTCTCTGATTTACCCTATAGAAATCACCACCGTTCTCTTGAGCCCTCAGAAAACCCTGAATACTTACCTATCGTATTACTTTTATAATATTTTGTTAAAGTTATTTTCCATTTTGTTTATGCAAACTAAAAGGGTTAACAAACCGATTCAAAGCAAGAGACCATGTCTTGCCTTTGAAATTCTACTCCTGATCTTAGAGCCTAATACAGATAAGTGCTCAATAAATGTTGTTGAATAAAGAACCAAAAAAAAGATTATTTTCCAGAATTCTGTCATATTACTGTTAACACTCTACTGCCCAAGAAAGAATTTTGAACAAGAAAGAATTCTGCAAGTAATAATCCTAATTTGTGCTAACCTACCATTCACAAACAAGAGAATATTTAACACAAAAGATGTTAGTACACACTAGTTAGAACTTAAGGCCGGGCGCGGTGGCTCACACCTGTAATCCTAGCACTCTGGGAGGCCGAGGTGGGTGGATAGCTGAAGGTCAGGAGTTCGAGACCAGCCTGAGCAAGAGCAAGACCCCGTGTTTACTAAAAATAGAAAGAAATTATATGGACAACTAAAAATATACAGATAGAAAAAATAAGCCGGGCATGGTGGTGCATGCCTGTAGTACCAGCTACTCGGGAGGCTGAGCCAGAAGGATGGCTTGAGTCCAGGAGTTTGAGGTTGCTGTGAGCTAGGCTGATGCCACGGCTCGGGTGTGGCAATGGAGCAAGACTCTGTCTCAAAAAAAAAAGAACTTAAGTTGCGTCTTCAAGATTTTTTTCCTTTTTCCTTCTTTAATGTTTTTATTGATATATGATAGCTGGACATTTTTTACTTTTTTGATAACAACCTTTTTTTAAGATGTAATTCACATACCATACAATTCATCTATTTAAAGTGTGTAATTCAGTGGTTTTTAGCGTATTGACAGAGTTGTACAACCATCACCACTATCTAATTTCGGTTTTTTGGTTTGTTTTTTTTTTTTGAGACAGAGTCTCGCTCTGTTGCCCGGGCTAGAGTGCCATGGCATCAGCCTAGCTCACAGCAACCTCAAACTCCTGGGCTCACGCAATCCTTCTGCCTCAGCCTCCCGAGTAGCTGAGACTACAGGCACGCGCCACCATGCCCAGCTAATTTTTTCTATATATATTTTTAGCTGTCCATATAATTTCTTTCTGTTTTTAGTAGAGACAGGGTCTCGCTCTTGCTCAGGCTGGTCTCGAACTCCTGACCTTGAGCAATCCTCCTGCCTTGGCCTCCCAGAGTGCTAGGATTACAGGCGTGAGCCACCGCGCCTGGCCTCTAATTTCATTTTTATCATCTCCTAACTATTAGTAGATACCCCATAACTATTAGTAGTCACTCCAAATTTACCCCTTTCCCCAGTCCCTAAATGACCAGGAATATACTTTCTGTTTCTATGGATCTGCTTATTTTGAACATTTTATAGAAATAAAATCATACAATATGTAACCTTTTGTGACTGACTTCTTTCTCTTAGCATAATGTATTCAAAATCCATCTATGTTGCAGTACGTGTCAGTACTCTATCCCATTTTGTAGATGAATAATATACCACTGTATGGACATAACACATTTTGTTTATTCATCTGCTGAAGGGCATTTTGATTGATTCTACTTGGGGGCTCTTATGAATAATGCTTCTATAAACATTCATGTACAGGTTTTCGTGTGAACATACATTTTAATTCTCTTGAGTATATACCTAAGGAGTAGAAATGTTGGGTAATATTGTAACTCTATGTTTAACATTTTGAGGAACTACCAAACTGTTTTTTAAAGCAACTGAACCATTTTACAATGCCACCAGCAATATACAAAGGTTGAAGTTTCTCTATATTCTCACCAATGCTTGTTATCATCTGGCTTTTTGATTCCAGCCATCTAGTGCGTGAAGTGATATGTCATTGTGGTTTTGTTTTGCATTTCCCTAATAACTAACAACATCGAGCATCTTTTCATGACTGTTACGGACTGATCTATCTCCTCCAGAATTCATATGTTGAAGCCCTAACCTGTAATCTATATTTACAGATAGGATCTTTACTAATGTAATTAAGGTTACATAAGGTAATACAGCTGGGACCCTAATCTGATAGGGATAGTGTCCTTATAAGAGGAAGAGACACCACCAGAGATATCTCTCCCTCTCCAATTGTGCATAGTGGAAAGGCCATATGAGTGTACACAGAGAGAAGATGGCCATCTACAAGCCAGGAAAAAAGGCCTCACCAGAAACTAACCCTGATAACAATTTGATCTTGAACTTCTAGCCTCCAAAGTGTGAGAAAATGAATTTCTGTTGTTTAAGCCAAGCAGTGTGTAGTATTTTGTTATGGTAGCCCTAGCCAAATAATACAATGGGGTTAGTAGCTATTTCTATAGCTTCTTTGGAAAAAATATCTATTCAAATCCTTTACCCATTTTTCAACTGGGTTGTCTTTTATTGTTGAATTTTGAGAGTTCTTTATAGGTTCTAGATACAAGTCCCTTATTAATCATATAATTTGCAAATCTCTTCTCCCATTCCAAGGGTTACCTTTTCACTTTCTTGATAGTTTCCTTTGAAACACAAAAGTTCTTAATTTTGATAAAGTCTCCACTTCTTTGGATGCTTCTGCTTTGGGGATCATATCTATAAAACCTATGTCTTATACAAGGTCATGAAGATTTATACCTGTATTTTGTTCTAGGAGTTTTATAAGTTTTATAAGCTGTTACATTTAGGTCTATGCTCAATTTTTATTTAATATTTGCATATGGTGTGTGGTAGGGGTCCAACCGCATTCTTTTGTTTCTTTATATCCAACTGTCCTAGCACCATTTGTTGAAAAGACTATTCTTTCCCCACTGAAGCATCTTGGACCCTTTTCAAAAAGTCAATTGACCAGCCAGGCATGGTGGCACACACCTGTAGTTCCAGCTACAAAAATCCTCAACAAAATACTAGCAAACCAGGTCGGGCACAGTAGCTCACACCAATAATCCTAGCACTCTGGGAGTGAAAAGGCAAGAACATTGCTTGAGGCCAGGAGTTCAAGATCAGCCTGAACAAAAGCAAAATCTCTACAAAAAATAGAAAAATTAGCAGGGCATGGTGGCACACAACTATAGTCCTTGCTGCTCAGGAGGCTGAGACAGGAGAATCACTTTAGCCCAGGAATTTGAGGTTACAGTGAGCTATGATGATGCCACTGCACTCTGGCCTGGGCAAAAGAGCAAGACTGTGTCTCAACAACAACAAAAAAAAAAATTAGCAAACCAAATACAACACCACATTAAAAGATCACTCACCATGATCAAGTGGGATTCTTCCCAGGGATACAAGGATGTTTCAACATACACAAACCAATAAATGTGACACATCACATTAACAGAATTGAAAACAAAAACCATATGATCAAGACAAGGCACAGTGGCTCATGCCTGTAACCTCAGGTTTGAGAGGCCCAGGTGGGAGGACTACTTGAGGCCAGGAGTTTGAGACCAGCCTGGGCAATATAGCAACACCCATCTCTACAAAAAATATTAAAATTAGTGAGGCATGGTGGCATGTGCCTGTAGTGTCAGCTACTCAGGAGACTGAGGCAGAAGGATCACTTGAGCCCATGAGTTCAAAGTTGCAATGATCATGCCACTGTACTCCAGTCTGAGCAACAGAGTGAGACTCTGTCTCTAAAAAAACAAAACAAAAAAATATGATCCTTTCAAGAGATGCTGAATAAATATTCAACAAAATTCAATATCCCTTTATGATAAAAACTCTCATCAAACTGGGTATTAAAGGAAAATACCTCAACACAAGAAAGCCCATAAATGGCAAACCCACAGCTAACATCATACTGAACACGGAAAAATTGAAAGCCTTTCCTCTCAGATCTGGAACAAAACAAGGATGTCCATTTTTACCACTTATATTCAGTATAGTACTGGAAGTCCTAACCGGAGCAATTAGGCAAGAGTAACAAAGAGCATCCAAATTGCAAAAGAAGAGATCAAATTATCCTTGTTCACAGATGACATATTATACTTAGAAAAACCTAAAGACTCCATAAAAAAAAAAAAACCGTTAGTACTGATAAACAAATTCAGTAAAGTTGCAGAATATAAAATCAACATACAAAATTAGTAGCATGTATATGTGTCAACAGTGACCAATCTGAGAAAGAAATAAAGAAAGCAATCCCATTTACAATAGCTACAAAAATTTAAAATACCTAGGAATAAATCTAACCAAAGAAGTGAAGCTTCTCTACAAGGAAAAACAATAAAACACTCATAAAAGACACTGAAAAAGACACAAATAAATGGAACGATTGGAAGAATTAATATTGTTAAAATGTTAATGCTACCCAAAGCAATCTACATATTCAATGCAATCCCTATCAAAATACCAAGGATATTCTTCACAGAAATAGAAAAAACAAGATTAAAATGCAAATGGAACCACGCATAAAACCCCAAATAGGCAAAGCACTCCTCAGCAATAAGAACAAACTGGAGGCATCACACTATGTGAATTTAAAATATACTACAAAGCCATAGTAACCAAAATGGCATGGTATTGGTATAAAAATAGACATATAGATCAATGGAACAGAATAAAGAACCCAGAAATAAATGCACACACTTATAGCCATCTCACATTTGACAAAATTGTCAAGAACATTACACCAGGGAAAGTACAGTCTCTTCAATAAATGGTGCAAAGAAAACTGGACAAATATATGCAGAAGAATGAAACTAGACCCCTATCTTTCACCACAAACAAAAATCAAATCAAAATGGATTAAAGACTTAAATATTAGACTTAAAACTATATAACTACTAGAAGAAAACATTGAGGAAATGCTTCAGGACACTGATCTGGACAAAGTTTGTTTTTTTTTTGGGGGGGGGGGGCGGTAAGACCTCAAAACACAGGCAACAAAAGCAAAAATAGACATATGCAATTGCCCAAGCTAAAAAGCTCCTGCACAGCAAAGGAAAACAATCAAAAGCGAAGAAACAACCTACAGAATGAGAGAAAATATTTGCAATCTACCCATCCAACAATGGATTAATAACCAGAAATATAAAGAACTCAACTCAATAACAAAATAATAATGCAATAAAAAATGAGCAAAAGATCTGAATAGACATTTCTCAAAATAAGTCATACGCATGGCAAACAGGTACATGAAAAAAATACTCAACATCACTAATCATCAAGAAATGCAAATCAAAACCACAATGAGATGTCATCTCATCCTGGTTAAAATGGCTTTTACTAAAAAGACAAAATATAACAGATGCTGGTGAAGATATGAGGAAAGGAGAATGCTTATACACTGTTGGTGGGAATATAAATTAGTACAGCCACTATTGAAAACAGTATGGAGGTTCCTCAAAAAAACTAAAAATAGAACTACCAAATGATCCCCCAATCCCACTGCTGGGTATATATTCAAAAGAAAGGAAATCAGTATATTGAAGAGATATCTGTGCTCCTGTGTTTACTGCAGCATTACTTACAACAGCCAAGATACGGAATCAACCTAAGTATCCATCGGTGGATGTAGATTAAAAATATGTGGTATATATACACAATGGATATTATTCAGCCACAAAAAAGAATGCAATTCTGTCATCTGCGGCAACATGGATGGAACTGGAGGTTATTATGTTAAGTGAAATAAGCCCAGCACAGAAAGATGAATACCAAATGTTCTCACTCATGAAGAAAATAAAAAGGTAGATCTCATGAAGGTAGAGAGTTGACTGGTGTTTATCAGAAGCTGGGAAGGGAAGGGGAGAGCAGAGGACAGGATAAAGAGGGTTGGTTAATGGGTACAAAATTATAGTTAGACAGAAGGAATAAGATCTAATGTTCGATAGTACAGTCAGGCAACTATAGCTAGTAACAATTTGTTCTACAGGTCAAAATAGGTAGAGGAAACGAATTGGAACGTTCCCACCATAAAGGGGGGTAAATGTTTGGGGTGATGGATATCCCAAGTGCTCTGGTTTGATTGGTACACATTATATGCATATATCAAAATATCATATGTACCCCAAAAATATGTACAACTATTACGTATCAATAAAAGAAGAGAGAGAGGGAGATGACCCTGGAGATATGGGCCACAAGAGTTTTAACATAACCCTTCTCAATCAGGGTAGATTGATATCATCCATAATGAACAGAGAACTTTTTTTTTTTTCAAGAGAGAGGCTGGCCAGGAATGGTGGCTAACACCTATAATACTACCCACTTTAGGAGGCCAAGGCAGGAGGATCACTTGCGGCCAGCCTGGGCAATGTGAGACCCCGTCTCTACAAAAAATGTAAAAATTAGCTGAGTATGATGGTGCATGCCTGTAGTCCCAGGTACTCAGGGGGCTGAGACAGGCAGATCACTTGAGCCCAGGAATTTGAGGTTGCAGCGAGCTATGATCACACCACTGCACTCTTGCCAGGGCAACAGAGTGAGACCCTATCTCAAAAGAAAAAAGAGAGAGAGAGAGAGAGAGAGAGAGAGACAGACTGACAGACAGGCAGACAAAGTGGACTGAAACTGCTGGGCTCAAGCAATTCTCCAACCTCAACCTTTAGAGTGGCTGGGATTACAGGCGTTTGCCAGACCCAGCAACACAGAACTTTTTAGCCACTTAGACCTAATATTGATAAAATGTATTCTACTCCAGAAGGAAAAATGAATAGTGCACAGAACACTGTATCACAAATCTAGTCATATAAATTCACATATACACACAACATACACACACAAAATTTTTACCTACCATCTAAGAGCTAGCTTTAATGAGTCTTTGGTTTCTTTTGCTTTCTTTAAAGTTCTCTATATAATAATTTCATTTGCCATCATCAAAAGTTGAGAAATATCACCTACCTATTGCCACTTGGATACTGTACTACAATGTCATGATCTTCATCAATGCCACAAACAGTGCCAGTTGTAGTTAAAGTCTCAAACATTCCATCAGTCCATCCTCCATGACCATGCTGCAAAGACTGTACAATTTCTAGGTCAAGATCTATATTTACGAGGTCACCAATCTGTAATCCACCAGGATTCCTGTTGCCATTCTGCTCACCTGCAAATTCAGACACAGTTGAAAAAAGAAAAGGAAAAAAATCACAGCAACTACATGCAACTTCATTATTTTTAAATAAGAATTAATAAGAAGATATATTAGTTTTAGGTGCCATCTAATCTTAAAATACTTGGAGAATTCACTGTAAGTATGAAATTCTAGAATTAGAGAGCTTTAAAAAAGAAAAAAATCACACTCAATAATTGAAATAATGTGATGATTTACAACAAACTAAAATAAACAAGGGTAGAATCTACAAAATCCAACCTTATGTCAGAACACAAAGTTCTGGGTGCTGAAAATATTCACTTTTATGAATAACTACAGAATATGAAAGAAAAGTGAAATTATTTTTTTTCTCAAGTGCTTAGTACTATTTTTTAACAAATAGTTCTTGTGATTTTTGCCCTAAAGAGCATTTTTAAATATTTTAAAGCCTATTCCCTAAATTATTTTCAAAGCTAGTTGTGAGATAAAAGATTCATGATCATAAGAAACTATGCTGAGAGAACCAAAATATGCATGCTGACTCCGCATTTTTCTTATGAAAGCAAGATACAAAGTAAGAAAGTTTCTGAAAGCGAGAGAAATGGATTAGTTCATCAAAACATAGGTATTTTTCCTACATTCTCCTTTTTAAAAAAAAAATTAAGATATGCTGCAAGAAAGCACTGTTTGCTAAAAAGGCAAGTCCAGTGATTTGGAAAGAGGAACACATAGTTCACATGAGAAAGAAAAACATTCAGAGACTAAAGATTTGATCAGGAAAGCGTAACAAGTGTTCATCCTTACCACAGTAAATCAATAAAATAAAGATAGTTTTGGTTTCTAGTCCTCCTTTTTATTTTACTGATACATGAAATCATATTTATTATATTACCTTAATCTTAGAACTATTCTTATATTAAGAAGACAATTTTACAGAAATTCTAATGAATTTATAAGCACTAACTTGTCAAATTCTATTCTCAATAGTGTATGATATACAACAATGATGTAATCTAATGCAAAATTTTTCGATGGTATGTTTATAGTTAAAAGTTTTAAATATATATTATGACATAAATGGCATATCAATTCTCCAGACATGACAACTCTTTTGAGTCTAAATAAATTCTAGTAAAGGAGCAAATGCTTTAAAACCAAAGAAGTATTTCTCTAAATAACTTTAATGGTAATTAATTTATATAAAGTCCAATTTAAACATTTTACTGAGTCCATGAACTCTGACCCATTATTTAGTAATTTTCTCTAATCTGCTAACTCACCTAGCACAGGGCAGTGATCTCTGTAGAAAGAACCTCCTTTGGCATCCTGGACACACTTCAGATCAGACTAAGAAGAAAAGAAACCAGAAAAAAAATCACACATGAAAACTTCAAATGTGGCTCAATACCTGAAATAAGAACAAATATTCATTCAGAACATACCCACAACAGAAGTCAAGAGTAGCTCTGGATTAACAAACACATTAAACATTGTTTTCAAAAGTACTTGTCAAAAACTTGAAACTCAGTCTTCATATAGATCATGCTTGATTTATTTTTGCTTTCTTTTAAAGCTCATAATTAAAATACCTGAATCTTATTAGATGATATTATAATATTTATAAATATTAATTACAATATTTTTAAAACCACATTAAAAAAGGACAAATATCTAGTAATTGAAATGTGCATAGCACATTCAATTTGAAAGATACTTTTACCAAAAAAGAAAAAAACTGAAAATTGTCCAAGACTAAACAGCCAGTACAAAGTGGAAAAAGATGGAACCAAATCCAGTCTTTTGATTCCTTGTCCAGTTAACTTTCCTATTTACATCAACTTTAGTTCTTACTTCACCATAATTTGGTTGACTAAAGTTCCTTATCCTTTATCTTTCATAAGAAAACAAATTATAAAGAACTTTGAATGGGGAGGTAGCTGTGGTATAATAAAAACTACAGAAAATGTGGACTTAGAACAACCTTGGGTGTTACTGTGAAAATTCAGAAGTGGATTTACTTAAGTAAAAGTGCCTAATATGGCTGGGCACAGTGGCTCACACCTATAATCCTAGCACTTTCTTAGGCCAAGGAGGGAGGATAGCTTAAGGCCAGGAGCACAAGACAAGTCTCAGTGAAATAGTGAGACCCTCATCTCTACAAAAAATAAAAAAAATTAGCCAGATGTAGTGATGAATGCCTGTAGTCCCAGCTACTTAGGAGGCTGAGGTGGGAGGATCACTTGAGCCAGGGAGTTTGAGGTTGCAGTAAGCTATGATGACACCACTGCACTCTAGCTGGGACAACAGAGCAAGATGCTATCTCAAAAAAAAAAAAAAAAAAAAAAGTGCTTAATAGTACCTGGCATACATAGTAGGTGATCAGTATTTCTCATTCTTTATTGAAGAAAGGAGCTCCTTTATGCACATGCATGCATGCACTCATACACACAGGTGCACACAGAACCCAACCCTTACAAGCCTCTTCAATCCTGGCCAAAGAGACACAGGGGTTGAATTGCTTTAAAGTAATACTTTAACCCAGAATCTATCCTAAGGAAACATACCCATAATGTGCAAAAAGATAAGAACAAGGATGTTTACTGACACACTGCTTACAGCAGTGGTGGAAGGAACAAAACCCAATCCAGATATCCATCGACAGACATCTCATTAACTAAATAATGGTGTAACCATAGAAAGCAGTACTACTCAGCCATCAATCTATATATACTACTCATTAAATACCTAATTACATATAGCACATAGCATTCATATGAAAGAAATTAATAATCACTCAGAATCCTACAAAAATTCAAGTTAAAAACAAGCAGAGGCATGAAGATAATAATGAAAAACTGGTAACTGATGATATATATGATAAAATTGGCACATAATGTATTTGTTTAAATTCACATAATAAATAATAAATTAAGGAGACAGTGGGATATTTTCTCCCTTCCTAATGAGGGACACAAGATAGTTGGAAAAAAATGAAACTGAAACAATTCTTTGAATGGGGAATGTATTAAAGATGGAAAGGACATGAAAAGCATTAATATTTTGGCATTTGTTATGCTCTATAAATATCAAGATCACCGTCTGAATAATGGTGCATAAAATGCAGAGTCATAGGGCAATCCATTGAATAAGCCTCCATTATTCTTCTAAACACTTAAGTAACTCGAGGTGTCTCTAGGTCAATCATTTTCAATTATCAACACTACACTTTAAAACTTACAGGGGAAAAAAATCTCCTTAAAAATAATTTTTTTTTTTTTTTTTTTTTTTTTTTTTTTTGAGACAGAGTCTCGCTTTGTTGCCCAGGCTAGAGTGAGTGCCGTGGCGTCAGCCTAGCTCACAGCAACCTCAAACTCCTGGGCTTAAGCAATCCTACTGCCTCAGCCTCCCGAGTAGCTGGGACTATAGGCATGTGCCACCATGCCCGGCTAATTTTTTCTATATATATTTTTTTAGTTGGCCAGATCATTTCTTTCTATTTTTAGTAGAGACGGGGTCTCACTCTTGCTCAGGCTGGTCTCAAACTCCTGAGCTCAAACAATCCACCCACCTCGGCCTCCCAAGTGCTAGGATTATAGGCGTGAGCCACCGCGCCCGGCCTTAAAAATAATTTTAATACCTATTATAATTTATACTTTTATCACCTACTGGAGCACAGAATACAAATATACCATAAAACCTCATTGTAATACCTCCAGGTCCGTGGTCTTACAGGAATGGTCTTACAGACAACTTTAAATCTTTTTTTGATAAATTTTAGTAAATAAATCCCCCAGACTTACATTGATAATGGATCAGCTCTACACAATCAATATATAGTAAGGTGCCCAAACATTAACTGAGGGCAAAATCTTATTTACTATTAAATAATTTAGACAAACATAGTAAAAATGTAAAGGTCTCACAAGTTTATTAAATTCTCACTTTACAGATTTCCTTCTTGTTGCATACTCATAATTCAGATGGCTATATTCTGACAAAGGAAAACAACAAAAGGTAAAAAAAAATAAAAGAAAGGGCTATTCAGCCATCCAACATTTCATCTGTGTGGTTCTTCACTACTTACCATGCCCTCAAAGCCAACTCTGTAAAGGTTCTTAGCACCATTATCCCAGAGAACATACGCTGCACTGTGTGGGCTTGAGGCACTCCAGTCCTGGATTTCTGTTACCTGACAGAAGTTTTTAAAAGAGAAGGAAGGTTCTTTTAATTACTACTTTCAAATCTGAAAAATCATTGCACCTATCAATCTGTGTAACAGGATCATGAAAAATACTTATTTGCCAAATATACGTCACTTCTAACATATAATGAAATTATCATTAGAGCCATATTTTCCCAGAATTATAAGGTTCTTTCCAAAACTGTTCTAGAAATTTTAAATTTGGAGGTTATTGGATTACACTAATAAAATATCAGAAAATAAACAATTTGATACAAAATTTAAAATCTTTGTATTCTTAAAGAGTTTAAGAACAGCATATTTTTTTAGACCATTACTCAATGCAAAATTTTAAAGCTTTGACCAAATATCCAAAATCATTCAAGATAAAACTACTCTCTAGTCACCTAAAAACTGTGAAGCACAATGTTCTTCAAGAGCCTTGGTGGCAATGCTCAAAGAGGACATGAGTTGCTTTTGTTCCTCCAGCAGGTCCCACATTTGTCCCAAATAAGCAGATCTCCTAAGCTAAAACAGCATGCATACAATGGAAATGCAGCACAATCTCTAGGCCCCATATCCAACTAGACTTATTCTTCAATTCATTGGATTGAGAAAAAAAAAAGCACTGGAATTGCTATTGCTTAAGGGCCGAGAATTAAGCACAGGATGAGTATTCCTTATCCAAAATGCCCAGGACCAGAGTTTGGGATTTGGGACGTTTTCAGATGCTGAAATATTTGCATTATACTTAGAGCATCCTAAATCAAAAAATCTGAAATCTAAAAGGCTTCAATAAGCATCTCCTTTGAGTGTAAGGTCAGTGCTCAAAAAGTTTCAGATTTTGGAGCACTTCAGATTTCAGATTTTCTGATTTGAGATGTTCAACCTGTACACAAAATGACAAAACAGTGAGCACTAAACTTCGGCATTCTCAAGTAAACCAGTCTATAGCTAAGAGTGGGAAACTGCACACATGCAATTCAGATTACTTTTCTCCATATTGACACTTAAAATCAGCCACCCTTCATAGTGACTTAGAATGACAGACTGATGTTAAGTATAATTTTTAAGGCATAGACTTAAAAACATTAAATAAAATATAAAATGAGGCCGGGCATTGTGACTCACGCCTGTAATCCCAGCACTTTGGGAGGCCGAGGCAAAAAGATCACTTAAGCCCAGGAGTTTGACACCAGCCTGGACAACATGGCAAGACCCCGTCTCTATAAAAAATTTAAAAATTAGCTGGGTGTGGTGGCATGTGCTTGTTGTCCCAGCTACTCAGGAGACTGAGGTGGGAGGATCACCTGAGCCCAGGAATTCAAGGCTGCAGTGAGCTATGATCACGCCACTGCACTCCAGCCTGGGTGACAGTAAGACCCTGTTTCTTAAAAAAAAAAAAAAAAGATAGTGACATTTCTCTTTTACCCTGTACTAAAGAAATAATTTGTAAGCTAGGTATATTATAGTGCTTTTGTGGAAATAAAAGGGTTTTATATTTAATATCTAATGAACCATTTGAGAAATATTTTAAATTGTTAGTAAATGAGGCCATTTATTCTTTTAAATTTTGAAATACACTATACATTACAAAAATATAACATATGTAAAAATTAAAGAATAAAAAAATGAAATGAATACCCATGTACCTGTTACCCAACCTAAGGAAAACAAATATTACCCATACTTTTCAAGTCCCCTGTAGATATCTCATCAATCCCATTTTCCTGCCTTCCAACAGAGGTATCCATCACCCTGAATTTGAGACCATCATTGCCTTGCTTTGCTTTATGATTTCTGCTCAATTAACCACCATATAACCTTACAAAAAAATAGTTTCTAACACTCAAAAGGTAAAATATGGCCAGGTGTGGTGGCTTAAGCCTTAAGCCTGTAATCCTAGAACTTTGGGAGGCCAAGGCAGGAGGACTGCTTGCGGCCAGGAGTTCAAGACCAGCCTGAGAAAGGGCAAGACCCCATCTCTACAAAAAACAGAAAAATAAGCCAGGCATGGTGGCGTGTGCCTGTAGTCCCAGCTACTTGGGAGGCTGAGGCAGGAGGATTGCTGGAGCCCAAGAGTTTGAGGTTGCAGTGAGCTGTGATGACGCCACTGCACTCTAGTCCAGGTAACAGAGGGAGATCCTGTCTCAAAAAAAAAAAAAACTTGATGACTGTTGAAGGTGAATGATGGGTACACAGGTATTTGTTATGCTATTCTTTCTACTCTGGTATATGTTTGAAATATTCCATAAAGAAAAACTTTTTTAAAAAAAAGGAAATATGATCTAGCATACCTATATGAAACACTCAATTCACATGTATTCAGCAGTACTTGTGAAACAAAAACAGCCTTAAAATACTAACATGGGTAGTAGTACTTAAGAAGCCCTCTAAGAATACACTACACCCAATTAATGTGGAAAAGTAGAATAGAGCAGCCAACATTGAATGGAAAGGGAGGATATTAATGTTCTTCAGTCACATACACAGAAAAAAGTAAGTCAGACAATAAAAATTACATTTGGTCTTAAACATGTACTTAACAATGTTACCCTAAAGATTTATTATATAAAGTTCCCTCACTCAGAGTCACATGTGCAAGATGGCTTCATTTATTTTTCCTCATTTTATTCTTAAAATGCAAGATGTGTTAAATCATAACAAACCAAAAATGTAATACAGATGACTCAAAGTCTCAAGAATGCCTACTTTTATCCCCCAAAAAGTGCCAATATAGCAAAAACCCAGAAAGTTCCATTTAAGTGGCTTAAAACTTTAACAGTAACTGCTTCTAAAAGCTGATGTAGAATAACTGGCAACCCTCTGACCATATAATTAATTGTGGAGAAGAATAAAAAGTCATTTTTCAAAGTGCAAGTATTTAAAACTTACTTCCCGGGTACTCTTTCAAAAGAATTTACCAGAACGTGTGCTCTACCAAAAGAAAGAGTAAGTTAAGTAAGATGACATTAACAGAATACAGAAAACATGGCCAGGTCTGGTGGCTCATGCCTGTATCATAGCACTCTGGGAGGCCAAGTTAGGAGGATCACTTGAGCTCAGGAGTTCAACACCAGCCTTAGCAAGAGACCCCGTCTCTACTAAAAATAGAAAGAAATTAGCCAGGCAACTAAAAAATTAAAAAAAAAAAAATTTAGCCGGGCATAGCGGCGCACACCTATATTCCCAGCTACTTGGGAGGCTGAGGCAGGAGGATCGCTTGGAGCCCAGGAGTTTGAGGTTACTGTGAGCTAGGCTGATGCCACAGTACTCTAGCCCGGGCAACAGAGCAAAACTCTGTCTCAAAGAAAAAAAAAAAAGAAAAGAATACAGAAAACATGAGATCCAGCCAGGAAAGAGGCAAAGGCATCCGTCGTAGGACATAAAGGGAGCTTTCAGGCTGACTGCTGAGCACCAGGCACCCATCTAGATTGCAACCATTGATTCATGGGCCAGACAAGTTGAAGACTCATCACTAAGATCCCCACTGCCATTGTAACATTTTTATTGATCTGAGGACATATTGCCGAAGCGAGCCTGACTCACGTCCTTAGTGTACTTGGCTTATTTGGACTATGTAATGACAACACTTACTCTCCCCTCCGCCCCCCATTCCTTGCCACCTGGATCAGCTGAGGTCTCTCGGCTCACCCTACAAAATATTCTGCTTTGACCTACTTATAAAACTCTTGAGCTCTGCACACTAACTGAGAATGGCAACAAAATAGGTGCCCACTGTCCCTCAGAAATAGGCCTTTAAGGGAACGGAATATGAAACAAGTCAATTCGAACGAACTTTTAATAGCAAGAAAGTCAAGCACGTGAGATACTGCTTAGGGACGAATGGCCCAAACGGGGTGTTCAGAAAGGCAATCTGGGCAAAAAAAATGACAATATAAAAAAAAGCCTGACGGTGGAAAGGTAAAACCTACCTAACAACCTTCTCAAGGAATACCAATGCTTACAGAAGAGCAGGAAGACCTTTTTCTTCCAGAAAAAAAAAAAAATAAATAAACAAAAATTTTTAAAACTCTCATTGGCATAGACAAAAAGTCATTGGCATAGACAAAAATGGGCCAAGAAATTCATTTGTGATACTAATAAAAATCTTCTGAACATACAGTATTCTAGAATACATGACGAACTAAGAAAAACACTATACCTTTCCCCTACGTCCATTTCCACCATCCTGATCTTCCCACTGCCAGTCCACTCCTCGTACCACTCTGGCACCTGCAAAGATTCCTCTGGCTGTAATCTTCTTAGATTTTCTACGAGACTCTAACAGAACCCTAAAAATAAAATTATTTATTTTCAAATTTATATAAAAATGAGTAACTAATTTATTTTTTAAAACAAAATTATAAAAAGGTTATTTTGAAAGTAGAAGAGATTCTTCATTGTTCTGGTTATTACCATAGTATTAGTAGCATGATACAGAAATACCTTGTACATTCCACAGATGATGATGACAACTGTAGTAGTAGTTGTATTAATAATAGAAGAGCTAACATTTACAGAGCTTTTACTATATACATAAAAGCACTTATATCAGTGTAAAGTGTTACACTTAAGAGAAAGGTACTGATATCTTAACCATTTTACAAATAAGGAAACTGAGTCTCACAGAACTAATATGCCCAAAATCACAAAAGTTAAAAAGTAACAGAGTCTATATGAACCCAGTCTAAGCATTTCACAGTATCACTATACTTTTTACTATTTTAGAGGTGGCAAACTCAAATCCCTAAAGCTGGAGGCAAGTAATATAAATGAGGGCCTAAGAAAAATAGCACTACAACGACAAATGGCAGATGGCACTTGACCTCACACTTAGGAAGACAACAGGAGGTGACAAGAACTTAGGTCAACTCAAGAGCATGATCTGTTTTAAAGGACGCAGGTGCTTGTTCCTCTGCTTCAGCCAACTGCTACCAAGAACAAATGTAGGCCAGGCATGGGGGCTCACACCTATAATCCTAAGCATGTTGGGAGGCTGGGGTGGGAGGATTGCTTGAGGTCAGGAGTTCAAGACCAGCCTAACCAAGAGCAAGACCCCATTCTACAAAAAACAGAAAAATTAGCTGGGTATATATAGTGGCTTACGCCTGTAGTCCCAGCTACTAGGGAGGCTGAGGCAGGAGGATTGCTTGGGCCCAGGAGTTTGAGGTTGCAGTGAGCTATGATGATGTCACTGCATTCCAGCCAGGGCAACAGAGCGAGACCCTGTCTCAAAAAAAAAAGAACGTAAGTCCAGTGTTGAGTGCCTTCTGGCAGGAGTTTAAAAAATCCATAAACTTAGACTTTTGTGTGACGTCACTTGATTTTAAAAGGTTAACAATTATTCAAAAACTTAGAGTAATATGTATGCTAGCAAAATACATCTGTGGCCAGAATTTGACCTACACTAAACTGTCTCCAAAGTACTGCATACTGACCGAAGATTATGAACCTTGAAAAATATTCCACACTCAACTATCTGGGCCAGTTTGGTTCTCCAAGGCCATCTATCGCTTACTCTTCTATATCCTTCTCATTCATATGGTCAGAAAAGTTGAGGGGGTTTTGTTTTTCTAATTTCATCTCATTGTTCATCTATTCATTTTCAGAATGTCTTTATTATTCCCTAACTTTAAGTATAACCAAAAGACAAAATAAGCAACTTGTTCAAAACTACTCAGTTAATAAATGGCAGGACCATGATTTACACCGATACAGTCTAAGTCTAAAATATATTTATCTATTAATACTACTACTCCTAGCTGTCTCCCTAAGACTGGCTGGATTCTTGCTCCTATGCATTATCCATATCTACATGAAAAGATTCCATCACCTAAAACTCTGCATCCATTAACAATGAATACTCTCTCATTGCTCCTAAGACACTTAATACATATCTCTACCACAGTCCAAAACATCACATGATAATCATTGATCCATTATTTCCCTTAACTTTTAAACACCTTAAGACTATTATGGGGGAAGGGAAGGGGGAAAAAATGTCCACAAACATAGCAGCTGCCATGTAGTCTTAATAAATGCCTATCGACTCAATCAGTGGGCCTTAGTGTTCATCTGGTAGCAATTAATAGAATAGCAAGCATAATGAGAAGAAAATAATTGGGCTGCCTTTGCATTTCCAAATATAGAGTAGTGCTAAGCTTCTAAGCTAGAGAAAGAATATCCCAGATCACCCTGGAAAAATACATACAGTTCCACCTTCACAGAGCTCTCTTGTTTTATGGCAGGCTTGGTCTACTTCTAGCCTGCTATCTGCTACCTTCTGATACTAAACTACTTGTCAAAAGCTATTTGCTCATCCCATTTTTAAGGCTCAGTAGTACAAAACAAATACAAACAAGGAATCACAACTGAAGAAAAAAATTATTTCCCTTACCGCTCACTTCCTGGTGTGGTAATTCTGTAAAAGCGATGTCTTAAATGATGTTTATCTCCATGATAACACACTGTGCACAAATCATAATTTGTACACTCTGCACATTTCCATCGAATGCCAATGATTGGTTGCTGGCGGCAGGTATCACACATGGTTCCATCATGCTTGATGCCTATTAAAATAAAGATACATACTTATGTTAAATACAAATATAATTTACTTAAATATTATTCTCTGGGGGGAATAAGAACAGTGCATTTTACGGGTTATTTTAATAAACTGGGAAAGAAATAACATTTCAAATATACCACATACAGCTTCAAGATAATAGATCTCAAATATTTTAATCAGTACAAGTTATAAACTAAACATTTTCTCTCTCCTCCCTTTTTCATAAGCAAGAATGTACCTCAGAGTAGCTCTTTCTTTGCTCTCATCCACAAACTGAAACTTAGGTTCAATGCAGAGAAAAACAGAAGAATCCTTTACCACCAAGTAGATGTTCTGAACTACAAAACCTCAGAAATCTTTGGAAGAATTTTAACCTATTTTCTAAACAATTACTCCAAAACAAAAGACAATTTTATCCTCATGATATCATGGAAACAAACTATCAATTAAGAATTTACTCCTAGGTATTGATAATTTTTTCCCATTAACAATAAACTTTAGAAAATAATTGCAAGAAAGTTTGCCTATTTCAAAGAAAATAAGGGCCGGGCGCGGTGGCTCACACCTGTAATCCTAGCACTCTGGGAGGCCGAGGCGGGTGGATCGCTCGAGGTCAGGAGTTTGAGACCAGCCTGAGCAAGAGCGAGACCCCGTCTCTACTAAAAACAGAAAGAAATTAGCTGGACAACTAAAAATATATATAGAAAAAATTAGCTAGGCATCGTGGTGCATGCCTGTAGTCCCAGCTGCTCGGGAGGCTGAGGCAGGAGGATCGCTTAAGCCCAGGAGTTTGAGGTTGCTGTGAGCTAGGCTGACACCACAGCACTCTAGCCTGGGAAACAGAGCGAGACTCTGTCTCCAAAAAAAATAAAAAATAAAAAAAATATATCCAGCCAAAATGAAGATGGAAAAGACACCAAAAAATAAAAAATAAAAAAATAAAAATAATAATAATAATAATAAAAATAAAGGAAAATAATACACTGTGGTAGGGTCCTTCCCCCTTAAGGAACAAGAAGTAATAAACTCTAGGGGAAAAAAAAAAAACAAGCACTTGGTAAAATAACCTCCACTAAAAATAATCACAGGTATGGATGAGACAGACATTAGAACTATAAAAGGTACCACTATAAAGTAATGAAAATTACTTTCATTTTAGGGTAATAGAACTGGGGGTAATGTTCCTTTACTATCCTATAATATTATCACTTGTTCAATAAACTAAAACTAGGATTTTTTTCTCAACAATGTGTGGCTTGGGTGGCAGTTCAATATCGAACAAGCAAGGGCTATAAGTACATCAGTGACTCCTGAATTCAAGTTCCGACTCTGTGAATAGCTATTTTTGTGCCCCTGTAAAGGTCATTTTTACTAAAGTATTTACATACAAAATAATGGTGTTTATTTCAAAATAATGGGGGTGAGGGGTGCCACAGAGGAGAAGTAAGGTGAAATTTAGGTAAAACAAGATTAGTCAAAGTTGGGTAATGGGTACATGGGGGTTCACTACATTATTCTCTATTTTAAGTTTAGAAATTGTCCATAATTAAAGAAAAGAGCCCTTTTTCTCAGAACTTCAGTCCCCTTTGAAGAAGGTAATATAGCCTTTAAAGGTGAGACAGTATGTTCTAAAAATTCCATAAGAATGTGCTATATATGCAAAAACTAGAGTACAATAGTAGTAATATTACTGAATTCTACAAGAAGTAACACACTATTGCTATTTCCGGATACGAAGGGGGAGAAAAACATATGGATTTTCTATAACAAAGTAACAAGATTTAAAACAAAGGGCCAGACTTGAGTATAAGCCTGTGTTTGAGCTGAGAAGGTTACGGAAAAGCAGGGGGGGGTAGGGCAGAAGGGAAGGGGGAAGCAGGGAAAGAGAAGGAAAGAAACAAATACTAGAAAGAAGCTGGGATGCCTAGTAGACTAAAAAGAACACGATACCCCAACATCAAATATGTTTTATATGCAATCCTCCTATAGTCTCATATCACACAAATGCTTGACAGTGGGGATAGAGAAGACAGTGAACATGAATGTCTACTGATTAATTCAGAACTATTTCTTTATTTCTATTGTGGACAGGTTCTTCGCTGCTTTCAAATATCATTCTTGCTACAGAATGGAGAACAGATAGGACAAATGTAAAAATGGCTAGAGAAAGGGAGTCAAGTTTTAAGAAGTTCATAGCAATCCAGGTTAAGATCTTGACAGTTTAAATTAGGGTGTGACAGTAGAAGTGGAGAGAGTCAAGAAAAATTTAGGACTTGGTAGCTGTGAGAAGACAAAAGATGTAGGAGGTATAAATAAGAAAGTATAAATGAGATTATTCAAGACAAAACAGTATTGGAAATATTTAGCAATTAAACAGTACAATAAACTGAAATCTAGAACTGCTCTGCTTAAAAACAAGGAGAGCCACCAACAAAAAGTAAATAAGAACATGCTAACTAAAAAATACAACCCTATGTTTCCATTGATACAAACTCATCTGAAAAACTAAATCAGAAAAAGAATTGGGAAAAGTTTCACAGAAACCATAGACGAGGACACCTTTCAGAGAAAGGAAGAAATGGCAGAAGAGTATAGTGTGTATGTTCAATGAACCAGGAGCAGCTTTGTTTAGCAGGAACATGAAATACAGTCAGAGACTTGAAGATAAATTACACAGTTAAGTTAGGAATTGGCAAGATCAGGTATGATTTTTAACCTGGATCCAATATTTAAATTGCTACATTAAATGGCAAAAACAAGGATATGTGATTTAGGAACCAAGTTCTATAACTTACTATCTACTTAATATTCAAAATCAACTTAAACTACTCTAGGACCAATAGTCTCATTTATAAATTAAGAAAACTCTTTCATATGGAAAGAAACATTGTCAGGCTAAAGTAATAGGTGAACACATTTGAAAAGTTTTAAAGCAAAATGTGAATATAAAGAATTATACTAAACTTAATTTTAATATAGATTTATTACGTGCATTAGTCATCTATTTAAACAACTTAATAATCAAAATCATCACATATCCCAGGTAAATTCTATAATACTTATACAGAAATCAAAAAGCTTAATAAAGTTTTCAATTTTCAGAGATTACACACATATAAAGAACATTCAATTATTCATGTATGTGTGAATTAATCCCATTTTAGCAAATCACCCACCTTCTCCATGGCCATTCTCTTATTACTATTGTGTCTCAGGTTTTTCCCCTAAACTTACAGCTTCCCAGGGGTTGTACCTGTCTTCTAAATTCCTTTCAATTTTCACTCCAGAACATCATCAGAGGACACAATTGCCACGACAGCACTACACGACACTAGATGACCTGCCACTTTCATCAGTTAATAATGATGTTTTTCTATCCAATGCCTAATTAAGTCTGACTGCATCAATCATGAAACTTATCACTGGCCACAGGCTCAAAAGAAATTATAGTCTAGTTGGCCGGGCGTGGTGGCTCATGCCTATAATCTGAGCACCTTGGGAGGCCAAGGCAAGAGGATTGCTTGAGATCAAGAGTTCAAGATCAGCTTGAGCAACATAGTGAGATTCCATCTCTACTACAAAAAAAAAAAAAAAAAAAAAAAGAAAGAAAGAAAGAAAAATTAGCCAGGAATGGTGGTGTGCACCTGCAGTCCCAGCTACTCAGGAGGCTGAGGCAGGAGGACTGCTTCAGCCCAACAGTTTGAGGCTGCAGTGAGCTATGATCATACACCACTGCCCTCATGTCCAGGCAACAAAGTGGAAAAAAAAAAAAGAGAGAGAGAGAGAAACGAAAAGAAAAGAAAGAAATTATACTCTAGTCTAAATGGCATGTAAACTAAAATTCTAAAATTAAAAAACCACAAAATTATACTTACACAACTCAGCTACCAACATTCACTAGTATTATATGCTTCAGTCTTTTAGAATATACATCAAAGAGCTGAATGCAACCGTTAATTCTTCCTTTCTGTGTATAACAAATACACAGAAAAGTGCTTTTTTTTCTTAAATCCTAAAGCATAAAAAAAAAATCAAGATACCCAAATAATCCATAAACTGGTTAATCATCCCAGGAGTTAGTAAGAATTTTGCTATTTTTGCTTTAAATCAATATGTAGTCATTTCTATATTAATGTCTATCTTGGAAAAATAATTCTGTGATTATTTTTTTCTTTTGTTTTTTTTTTAGAGACAGGGTCTCACTACATTGCCCAGGTTGGTCTTAAACTCCTGTTCTCAAGTGAGCCTCTCTCCTCAGCCTCCCAAAGCGCTGGTGATAAGGAAAACCCCCATCTATTACTTAGCACAGCAGCCACCTGAGACCCCCACCCCTCACAGAAGACCCACATTAGCATATTACTAACCTAACACCTGGCACATTAGCATACCACTAACCTAACACCTGGTACATTAGCGTATCACTAACCTAACATCTAGCACATCAGCATAACACTAAACCTAATTACCTGGTGCAGGACACTAATCTAACCTATTACCTGGCGGGCATTAGTCACCTGAGACCCCTCCCCTTGGATCACCCCAACTTAATAAGAGTGGGAAAATTTGGGTAGACGGGGCTCAGAATTTGGTGGTGAGACCCCTCTGAGCCCACCGGCGAATAAACGTTGATTCTCCGACTCTCTGTGTGCCGCTCGGTTTGTCCTCGGGACCACTCGCTGTAACACTTGCTGTAACACTGGGATTACAAGTGTGAGGCACCATGCTCAGGAGTGCGCTCTCTCTCTCTCTCTCTCTCTCTCTCGTTTTTTTTAAATATTACTTCCAACAAAAATACTAAAAGTTGACAAGGTTAGGTAAAATATTATTCTAGCTCATACAAACAAATTTCTTAGGTAAATTCTGAAACCTATCAACAGAAAAAGGATTTTGAAGAACTGTCATAATTGTCTGATGCTGGGCTATTAAACTGAATTTTAAATTTTCATACAACTGCCATTGTTAAAGAGAAATGCCAAGAATAACAATACATTTAATATGAGGATTTTTTTAATTCACAGATTTTAATACCGGCATAGAGGTATATCTGCCTTAAATAGGCATTATATACTAGTTATATTCCTTGAAAACTGAATGTATATTTAAAATGGAGGAGAGGTATGCCCGATGGTATTTTCCAAAGATGGCCACATCAATCCACCTTTCATCCCATATGCTCTTCTTAGGAGACACTGACAATTCACTATCAAGAGGTGGGGTCTACTTCCCTCCCCACGGGACCTCTTTAGACATTTGTAACTGCCTTGATCAATAGAGTACAGAGGAATTGACACTATGTGACTTCTGAGGTTACGTCACAAAACCCAAGGCAGATGGTACTTGTCTGCCCATGTCTGTCTGTCACTCTCTCCCCACCTCAAGATTCACACCTTACATGCATTGGAGTTCTGAGCCAATGTGTAAGTCCGGCTACCCTGAAGCCACCACAGTGGAGAGACCACACAGAGAGAACACACAGAGGTATAAAAAAGTGCCTAAGGAACTCTTGGCTGTCCCAGCTCCCCAGCTGTTTGACTCTCCCAGCTGAGGCCCCAAACATTGCAGAGTAGAGACAAGCCATTCCTCACGGTGCCATTTCCAAATTTCTGATCCACAAGAGCCACGAGCATATAAACTGCTTTTCACCACTCAATTTTAGGGTAATCTGTTATATAACCATAGTAATTAGAACAAAACAAACTGAAAATATTTAATAATCTTTGTTATAGTTCTCTACTGTACAATGGACCCAAAAATAAATTCAAGATAAAATAAAGAGCTAAGTGTGATAAAAAGAAAACCGTAAGAGTGCTACTTAAAAGTTGAACAATATATTTTACAAATTTGAGGAAAGTCTTTCTAAGCATGAAACAAACCTCAGAAGTCACACACATGTGACCACACATATACACAAGTCTGTGACTACAGAAAAATCTGAAAACCCACACCGAACCGCTAACAATAGCTGAGGGTGCACAGGTTGCGGAGTACAGAAAAATCTGAAAACCCACACCAAACTGCTAACAATAGCTGAGGGTGCACAGGTTGGGGAGACACACTTTCACATTTTGTTCTATATGCCTTCAAATTGTTTAACATGTTATTTTAAGCATGTTATTAATTTTATAATTCTAAAAAGAAAACAAAAAACAAGAGATATCAATTTAATCCTCTCAAATTGGCACCGATTTAAAAATACTTTCCTACTGCATTACAATGTGCCAAGAAAGCCAGTCAGATACTGCTGAGGGGGAAAGAAAAATTGTCACAACCTCTACAGAAGTGTTGCATAGAGTGTTGCAAAATGTTTCAAATCCCTTAAAAGACTTTGATCCTGCCCTGGAATTTCTTAAAAGGTAAATCCAAACATACTTAACTGTTTATAGTAGATAAAGACAAAAATTTAACATAACCAATGTTGAAAATATGGGGCTACTCGTGTATAAACTATGATAATCCATAAAGGGAAAGTCTATGCAGTTATTAAACCATGTTATAGAAGAAATATTACTAACATGGTAAAATACATTACCATTATATAAAGCAGTTTGCAAGAAACGAAGTATATTTTGACAAATACATTACATAATACATATGTAATACATGTGCATAGAAAAACCAGAAAGACAATTCCTAAAATGTGTTGATAGCATTACCCTCTGTGGTTTTCCAAGTTTTCTACACTGAATGTGTATTAATTCCAGAAAGCAGCTGGGTGAAGAGGAGCATTTAATATGAAGTATAAGCATCAGAGACGTCATGTCATTTCACTTAAAATTAAAACTAAAAACAAAAACATGAGGGATCCTAAGCAAATATTTACAGGAACCAGTCTTTGAATTACTTTAGTATAATAATAAGGTATATAATTGCCACTTAAACATTTTTATTTCTTTTAATCCTTATACTGTGTTATATCATGATTATGAAAAGAAAACATACTTACCAAAATATACTCCTCATGGCCACATGCTTATAGTTAGAGTCTAAAAACTATATCTGTCTTAGCACAAGAAAGCTGACCAAAAATATCATAATATCAAATACCAGTAACAGTAAATGTTCACACAATGGTTAAATTTCTGAACTAGGTCTAAAATAAAATAAAATTTCACAAAAAAGTAAAATGCACTAAACAAATCAGTATCCACTGGACACTTAGAGGTTTATCCTGAACTAACTGTGTAGCTCTTTAAATGTGAGTTGGTTGATGAAAGACAGGAAAAATGTACTCCAATTTTCCCACTCTACCAAGAAAAAAAAAGTCCAGCTTGCAACTACTGCCCTATTTACATATTTTTCATCTCTATTTTCATTTTCCACAAAGTATAATGATAACAGTCATGGGCTCATAATCTGTGTCAGGCTTTCTTTAAAAGGAACTATTACACACAATGATCACTGGTTAAAAAAAAAACAACCCATATTTCAGGAAAACCATTAATGCACACAAAAGCACAACCAAATCCTTTCTTGGTTCCCACAGTTCAAATGCCAACAAAGCTACTGAACAGCTGTGAAACGGACTAACACTAAGAATTGGAAAAAGTAAACAAAGCAACCCACGCCACTACCAAAATGAGCACTATAGAATTTTTAATGAGAATCAGTTGACTTTAAAATGAAAGTTGATATTTAAAGAAAACATAAAGCAGGAGAAAGGGTATTAAATAAACAAAGCCAACATTTTACTGATCTTTTACTGTACTGTGGTAGCTTTTTTGTTCCCCCTTATTATATACACCCAATTCACCTCATCTAAAACCATTAGCCCTGGCAAGTTATTCCTTAAAATTTTTATTTCGTAAAACTTAATTCCCTAACTAAACCCATTAAGTGCTTTTTCTCCTTCCTATAGAATACCATATTACCCTAGAGAGCTAATGCTCTTTTCCTTTGCTAAGCTTTATGAAGACATCTGCCACCATTAAATGAACCACCTGATGATAGCTTTTGACTCATTCTACTAATACTCAAATGACCATCTGCTCTAAGTTTTAATGGCATCCCAGCTAAGTTCAATAACTTAGAGAATTTACATAGCTGAAGTCTTTTTGTTGGAAAATGGTATAAAAACAGTGAAATACACTACTCAAGATCAATAAACACAAGTTCTTAGGAAAATGAATAAAAACAGCTCAAATTCACAAAGCACTGATCTATTTAAGAAAAATGTTAAACTTCTAGGTAGAAAAGATGACAAAGAACCAGAGTTCTCACTGCAATTAGTTATGTGTGAAACATTTCAACACGGAACAAAAATATCTAAATTATCACTTTGTATAATAGCAAAAGAAAAAAGTAAGCAATATAATTGTTCATCAACAAGAGAATGGATACATATATTAATTAGGTATACAATGGAATACCTAAAATGAAGGTTCAAGAGCCACATAATTCAACATGTACATATCCTTCAATCACAATACTGAATTTTTTAAAAAAATTACAGAAAACAAAGTGTTGCAAATAAAGTACTATATATTATTTGCAGACATAGGAAAATGTATCATAAATATACAGAAACTCATGGGAATGATAAAAATAATTTCTGATAGTTGGTCACTTTAGGAGAGGAAAGAAGGGAATGTAACTTAGAAGAAGTACACAGGGTGTTCAAATATATTAGTAATGCTTTTTTACCCAGAATAGTTGGATACCCAATTACTTCTGTAATACTGATTTATCCACTTGGATATCTTAAATATTATGTAATAATTTTTAAAACTTTATTAAAACAGAAAAAAAAAAACCCTACTAGACTGATAGGGTGCCTAGCTAATACTCTAAATTTTTGCCCAAATTAAAAGATTTCACCTAACATTAAAAAAGAATTTACATATCAGTAACCATTATTCAAACATAATTACTTACTGTGTCATAACTGTTGATGTCATTCAACCAACTAAGAAATTCTACTTCCAATTTATAGATCCACTCGTCTTTAAGCCCAAATCAATGTGACAAAAAGTAGTACAGAGATTAAGGAGGGTTAACCAACTAAAGTATCCATCTTATTCTCCCTGAACCACCAAAATACTTAACCGGTTTAGAAATTGTCTCAATTGTAATTAAAATTCCTAATGAGGGCAAGACCTTTGTGACCTGCCAGCTGGTTGGTGTAATCCACATTCCTCACTCTTGAGAAATACTAGATTAATGAAAATAGGATTGTTGTTATAAACAATACCAGCCACTATTTATTAGTACCAAGCTCAATTCTTTACACAAACTTTACTTAACCTTCCCACCAATCTTTTTTTTTTTTCTTTTTTTTTTTTCCTTTTCTTTCATGAGACTCCACTGGAAATCCAACAATCTTAAAAAGTAAGCATCGTTATGCCCCATTTTATAGATGAAGAAACTGAGTCTCAGAGAAGTAACTTGTCTGCAGTCACACAACATTAGTAAGTGGCAGGCTCAAATTCAAACCCATGTGGGTCTGATTACAAAGGGGTTTTTCTCCCCCCCCCCCCCACTTAGGACTGATCTTATCTGAACAATAATCACATATCTAGGGCATCATGTTCCCCCATTCAACCTGCTGGACTTAAAATATAAGTGATTAAATCCTATTTTAATATTCAAATAAATCTCAAAAAGATACATTTTAAAAATTAAAAAGATTACCTTTTTTCAAGTTAATTTCAATAGTGCAGTAGAATGACATACCATCTACTTCCAACTCTTATTATGTGTTAAGAAATGTCTTTGAAGGTGTCTCACCCAAAATCTACCACTCCTCCATACCTACTCTGTTGGACAAATAATTCTCTATTTTTGCAGCCTCTGCTACTCACAACTGTTACAAGCATGCATAATAAAATTACAACCATGCCACACACTGTCCAAAAGAAAGAAACAAGTTGTCAAACTAGGCATATAATTGGCAATTTCAGCAATGTATTCGCTTGTATTTAATACTTTCAGCATCTGTTACATAGGGGTAGAAAATTAATGAGGTGAAACATAAAATTAAGAATTTTATTCCCTTTAAGTAACTGTACTAACTGGTAAAAACTCATTATTTGATTTTAGGAGCAAAACACCTGTGTACCTTGACCTACTCCAATTTCATTTTACAAATGTTGAATTAAGGGCAAAGTGGAAAAAAAGGAAGAACAGACCTGGATTTGTATCTCCACCATCAACTTACTACTTGTGAAGTCTTGGGCAAGTTAGTTAATTTCTCATGGCCTATTTTCTCATCAGTAAAATGAAGCCTACCAAACAACATTATTATTAGGATTAAATGAGATAAAATATGTCAAACACTTAGCAATGTCTGACACATGACTGCAGCCCAGTATATGGTAATCCATTCCCCTAGTTAACAGGCTCACTTGCTAAAATGGAGAATGAATAAATACCTTGATTACTTGATTCCTAAGCTATTGCATTTTCCACTACAACCCAAAGAGAGACTGAAGAGGGATGAGCAAGGATTCATAATGTAAAATATTATGATTTCAAGCTCTCATGATTTATTATCACTAGCCCTGCAAAACTCACAGAAATCAAATAATAATTTCTTTTGCTATTAAAAGTTTCCACCCCATTTCCTGCTTTTTTTTAGGAACAGAATTATCATCAAGAAGATAAATCCACTCTTTCCCCTATAATCCCAGCACTTTGGGAGGCCGAGGCTGTAGGATCACTTGAGGCCTGAAGTTTGAGACCTGCCTGGGCAACATAGTGAGACCCTATCTCTACAAAAAATAAAAATTATCTTTGAGGTATGGTGGCCCA
>CM052443.1:38399141-38418354 GCA_028533085.1 Varecia variegata
GAACATATGTATTATAGAAACACATTTCAAAACGGTTCAATCAGGCCGGGCGCGGTGGCTCACACCTGTAATCCCAGCACTCTGGGAGACGGAGGCGGGAGGATCGTTTGAGCTCAGGAGTTCGAGACCAGCCTGAGCAAGATCGAGACCCCATCTCTATTAAAAATAGAAAGAAATTAGCTGGACAACTAAAAATATATAGTAAAAATTAGCCGGGCATGATGGCGCATGCCTGTAGTCCCAGCTACTCAGGAGGCTGAGGCAGAAGGATTGCTTGAGCCCAGGAGTTTGAGGTTGTTATGAGCTAGGCAGACGCCACAGGACTCTAGCCCAGGCAACAGAGCAAGACTCCATCTCAAAAAAACAAAAACAAAAATGGTTCAATCAGCTAAAATCATTAAAAGAAAACAAAAATCAGAAAAGGATTTATTTATTTATTTATTTATTTTGAAGGCAGGGTCTCTCTGCTGTGTCACCTGGGCTACAATGCAGCAGCATTGTCATAAGTCACTCACTGGAACCTCAAACTCCTGGGCTCCTCAAATACCTGTCCTCATTCTTCTTTCTCACTGATTCTGCCTCGGGGACAAAGTACCACTTTCGGTAACAGTATGACTAACAACCAACCAAGGCTTGGAATCTGCTGAGGGGAAGAGGAGAAAACAGAGCCTGGGCATCTCAGGTAGACAGTCACTTAGTACCCTGCTATTCAAAGTGTATCCATGAGCCAGCAACATCTGCAACACCTAGGAACTTTCATTTCTAATAAAATACTCACAGAATCCCAGACCTACTGAATCAGAATTTGCATTTTTTTAAGACTAGTCAAACGCAATAGTGAGAAGGAGGAATGAGTAGAACAAGGAGTTCAATCTGTAACTGACTGTGAACAATCGAGATAACTCACTACCTTCGTACCAGCCCAGAATCTGTATTTTTAAAGGTCCCCCCAGATGATCTGTCTGCTTAAAGTTGAGAAGTACTGACATAGGGTTCTATTAGTTGATTTCTTGAAGTCCTCAACTCTACTAAGCTGCAGTCCACAGGGAGTATTAAGAACTGGACACACTTTCATTATTTAAAACATCTTTTAGCAGATGGAGATAAAATAAGAAAGACATTTTACAGAAGTCTTTAGGTAGGATCTGTAAGAAAATAAAGTTTTCCTTGCAGATAACATTAGTAAAAAACATAATGCAATAATATTTCATGCTTTCCAGGTCTGGCATCCTACTCCCAAAACCCTGTTCCCCCAAGTCCTACTTTTTCCCCAAGGCTCTGTGCCCTGACAATAATCTATTCTACTGTAGTTCTAGAAACAGATCAGAAGAGAATAGGGGACCTCAGAAAAGGAAACCCTGGGGATTATTAATCCATTTCAGTTTTTTAATCCAGGGTCAGCACTTTTAAACCTTCAACTGAATACAAAACATCTGAGGAGTTTTTCCCCGTGACCCAAGAAGCATCCTTTGCTAGGGGTGGAAGAAAAGGGCAAAGAACTGCCTGAACTACCCCTAAAACAGCTTGAACTAACTATGACAGAAGCCAGTTTTGAATAAAGCTGATTTTCAATACCTCTTAATTTTTTTTGATCCATACCAAGAATGATAGAAAGAACCTAAACAGGAAATCCAAATACATTTTCTCCATTCTCTCTGGTAACAGTTCAACACTATAGTCAAGTGACCACAAAACAAGCATAATTAAAAACACATTTCTCCCTAAATCCTATAAAATCAATGCATAAATGATAAAAAGTCAACTATACCTACTTGACTACAGACTTCATAAAATTAACTCCAAACGAATTAAATAATAACCCATATATTTCCACAATCTTCTTGCTTACTACAAATTAGCCAAATAATATATGGACACAAGATAGGAGTTATATCATTCAAATATATACTAAATGATCCTCTTCGCAAGGTGTAACTATCCTAGACCATAAATTCAAATATATCATGTGTTTCCTGAAAGAAAAAAATAAAGCTTATATGGCATACAGACCCACATACAACTCCCAGACAAAATCTCCAACATGTAGTGAGGGAATATCAGAAAGATTCACACTGACCCAACCACTACTGAATCCTTAAATCTCTGTAAAGTTTCAAAGAATTTTATGTTGAAGGTTACCCATTTTTTAATTCCCAAACATACTGCAATAAATTTTCTGTTCATACAATGTGGTTATAAGTAGGAAACAAAGAATGAATGAAAGGCAACCTCAGTTCTCTGTCTGGTAAATATCATAGGCTGTCTTTTTTTCAATTAACTATGAAATTTGTCAAACACACAAAAAAATTAAAATAACAAATATCTATGCACCAACTACCCAGTTTAAGACATAAAACATTACCAAAATAGTTAAAAAAGCCCCTGGTGTACTTCCACCAACTGCATTCCATTCCCAGTATTTATCATTACCTTTTTGGCATACATTTACCACACATGTACATATCCCTAAATTAATGAGTCTCAAAGGAGGCCATCCCTTCCAGTAGGAGGCCTGCATCTAATGGGTAGAGACCAGGGATGCTGGCCTACAATGAATAGGACACCCCTACAACAAAGAATTATCCTATCCAGTTCAAAATATCAATAATGCCAAAGCTGAGAAACTCTACCTAAAAAAGTGTTGTTTTGCACTTCAACATACCATAGGTTTTCTTTTGCAAATGTATTTGCTTAACATTAACTTTCTTTTCTATACAGTATTATACTGTACAAACTCACACAGTTCATTTATCCATTCTCCTGATGATGCACATTTAAGTTTTTTCCAAATTTTTTGCTTTTACATACAACATTGCTGTGAACACTCTTATACAATCCTCTATGTGCTCAATGAGAGATTCTGTCTAAGGCAGTGATTTTCAAAGTGTTGTTCTAAAACCCCTAGGGAAATCCTCAAGACCCCTCTAGGGGATTCATGAGATCAAAAGTATTTTCATAATAGTAAGTAACATATTATTTACCTTTTTCACGCCAGCATTGCACTGATGGTGCAAAAGCAATAGTGGGTAAAACTGCTGGTGACTTAGCCACATTAACACCATCATTAATGAGACATATGGATATCACATACCTCCTGATATGTGGGTCAAAACATCATTTCTATGGTTTTCATGCCAAAAATATATAATCTGATTTTAATCATGTGGAGGTATCAGACAAATTCAATTTGAAGGCCAGTGCACAAGACTACTGGTCAGTGTCAAGGTCATGAAAGACAAAGACCCAGGAACCAGCCCAGATTGGAAGACACTACTAAAAGCACTGTGATGTTAGATTAAAAAAAAGAACATTTGCAGGACAACTGGTAAAATCTGAATAAGGCCTACAGATTAGTTAATACAGTACTATTGCATTAGTGCTAATTTTCTGGTTTCAATAACTGTACTTGGTAAGATGTTAACACCTGAAGAAGACAGGTAAAGGGTAAATGGGAACTCTTACTAGTTTTGTAGTTTTTTTATAAGCCTGAAATTATTTCAAAATGAAAACTTAAATTTTTCAATTTTAACTATTATGTAAAGTACTGAATATAATAAATACTGACTAAATCTGTCAAAATATAATAAAATGTCAATGGATATCAATTATTAAATATTTTGAAGACAAAAGAAAACACTGAAAGTAGTAGTATAGTCTTGAGGCAAAACAAGATCTAAGAGCTCATGATTTATGCAATCCCTTTTTAAAAAATATCTAAAGAAATTAAACCACAGAAATTAAAATACATTTCAATAAGCATTCCACACAAAGGCTGGTTATCCTGCATTTAAAATGTTTACTAAAAGAATCAGATGAACAAGATGAACCATTACACATAATACTGCATAAAATTATCTTCTAAATTAAACTAAGATTCTAAAACAGTTCTCTGAAAAAAAAACTGTTTTTGTATTAAGATAATAAAACTATTAATATGAAGGATACACTCCATACAACAAAACACATAGACATTAAAAGCCCTTCAAAAATCACCATAGTGGGCCGGGCACGGTGGCTCATATCTGTAACCCTAGCACTCTGGGAAGCTGAGGCAGGAGGATCGCTCGAGGTCAGGAGTTCGAGACCAGCCTGAGCAAGAGCGAGACCCCCGTCTCTACTAAAAAATAGAAAGAAATTAACCGGACAACTAAAAATATATATAGAAAAAAAAAATTAACCGGGCAAGGTGGTGCATGCCTGTAGTCCCAGCTACTCGGGAGGCTGAGGCAGGAGGATGGCTTGAGCCCAGGAGTTTGAGGTTGCTGTGAGCTAGGCTGACACCACGGCACTCTAGCCCAGGCAACAGAGTGAGACTCTGTCTCAAAAAAAAAAAAATCACTATAGTGCAGGACTTGTTACACTTTACCTTAGCCTACAAAGATATTTAAATTTCCCCATAAACCTACAATTACTGATCCCAAGAACTCCAAGAGTTGTGGTCAGACTTTAGCTTGAGCTAGCATGGTAACAAAACTTTAACAGAGTATGCAGAAACAGGCATAGGCCTCATACAGTGTTGCAAGGAGTGTCAATTGGTAAAATGTCTTCAGAGTGCAATTAGTCTGCTGGACACAGTGGCTCCTGCCTGTAATTCCAGCACGTTGGGAGGCCCAGGCAGAAGGACTGCTTGAGGCCCAGAGTTCAAGACTATCCTGAGCAACACAGGGAGACCCCATCTCTACAAAAAATAGAAAAGTTAGCCAGGTGTGGTGGTGTGCGCCTATAGACCCAGCTACTCAGGAGGCTGAAGCAGGAGGATCCCTTGAGCCCAGGAATTTAAGGTAACAGTGAGCTACAGCTGGACCAGTGCCTAAGTGACAACCTAAGTGACAGCAAGACCTTGTCTCTTAAAATTTTTTTAAATTATTTTTATTATAAAAGAGCAATTAGTCAACATTTATCAAAATGTTAAAAATGTGCACACTTTAATGCAATTCCACTTTTTCAGAAGTACTCAACACATATGCACAAAGATATATGTACAAGGATTTATTCACTGCATCACTGTAAATAAGAAGACCTAAAACAATACAAATGCCTGTCAATAAAGTACTGGTTAAATAAATCGCTGCATCCAGTCACTGGAATACTATGCAGCCATGAAAGAATGGATCGATCATCAATATGAATTATTAAATGAAAGAAACAAAAATGCACAAAAGTGAATATAGTTTATCATCATTTGTACTTTAAAAGGGGAGTAGACTTACAGTATATTCACATACATGCTTGCAATGCAGAGAGTATTCTTTAAGAATACACAAGAAACTGATAACAGTTGCTCCTTTCTGTACTGTTGAATCTTTTTATTTTCTTTTGCATGCACATACATCCTTTTCAATATTTAAAAAAGCTAGCTAAGAGACACAATTTTATCAGATATCTGTTCAAAAACTGAGCTGGCTTGAGTTACTTTCTTTTTTATTGCTGCTAACAACTATACGCCCATTTCAAGATTTGTTAGGCTTTGACAAACTCAAACCATAATGTCTTAGAAGCTGTTCATTTAGGAATTCTGGAAAGCATCCAGTTTTAAGTTTGAACTATTTTCTACTGAATCAAGGAAAAATATCAAGGATAAACAATATCAAGGATATATGTATGCAAAAATGAATTAAAATATATTTATTTTGTGAAAGCAAGCCTTCAGTTAATCATATTTAAAAACTCTAGAGTCAATAACAAACAGACCCCTAAAATTTACTGAATCAAGGAGGACACTGACTCATTGCTGGGTGAATGGGTAAGACTCTGACATCACCTTACTGAGACGGGATGTTAACAAAAAAAGAACATGCCTATCTGCCACTTGGAAAAAGTATTTAACACAAAGAAATGCTTCAAAGCTCAGGCTGTTTTCGCTCTATTCATATTAAGACATAAAATTAAACAATTTAGATGAAAAATCATTCCAGGGGGTCTCAAGTAGCATTCCACTACTGAGCTCCAAGTCATTCTGTGTTACGTACGGGCGGCAAGAAAAAAAAGGTATCTCAGATCCGAGGTACCAACGGCCCCTCAGCAATTGTAACCGGTCAACTAGGCACCATATGGCAAGCAAGCCTCCCTTCAGACAGTTATCACTTGGTGGCTGATTAATGTCAATGGTTTATTAGGCCTCTCCAACCCCTTCCCTAGAGGAGAAGGAGGAGGGGAACAGTGTCTGTTGTATTCCCGGTGCTTTGTGTCTTCCAGGCTTGAAAGCATCCTAGCGATGGTACTGCCATCGTTTCCCTTGAGGGCAGGGGATCTTTTCTCAAAGTTTTTGTTTACCCGTACTGAACCTAAAATTCTCTTTGGCCCTTACCCCTCTCCGCTCCCTGCAGGCGGGCACAGCGGGCGAGGTGTCCCACCGAGGGCCTCTCTGCCAGGCGGCCCCGAAGCCCACTGCAGTCTCGCCCCAGCCCCCCACGCGCGCAAGCCCCGGACCAGGCGGCCACAGCTTACCCGTGGGCGCGCTGTCCAGGATACGCAGGTCGTAGGCCCCGGAGCAGCGGTAGTTTGCAGCAGTGCCGTTGTCCCACACCACCACCACCTCCTCGGGGCTCTCGAAGCTCCGGACTGTGCCCACATGGCCCTCGCCGCCGTCCTGCTTCCCCCACTTCCAGTCCGGGCCACGCACTACCCGGGCTCCGACCCCCTCCACCATCACCCGATTATTCCGGGAGTTACTCATTGGGCCCCGGGCGGTGGGCTCCGCTGCTGCCGCCGCCGCCGGGGGGCCCGTGAGGGAGTTGGGCCCGGGCCGGACTCTCGGCGCCGGCGGGGGTGGCAGCGAGCCCCGGGGGACGTGGGAATAACTCACGGGGGCGGCTGCACGGTCCGCGCGGAGCCCACAGCCACTGCCCAGCCGTCGCCGCCGCGCCCCCCGCTCGGACTGGAGGCCGGCCCGCGGCGGCTGGAAGGCGGCGGCGTCGAGCGAGCAGAGTGGAGGGGGCCGTGGGCGGGGACTGCCCCGCTTCCTCCGGGCTCCCCGGCCAGGCTACAGCGTCGGCCGCCAGGAAACCACGCTCTCCCCCGGCCGGGAGCGCGAGGAGCGCAGGGGGCCGGGGGAGGCCAGCCCGGGGGGGACGGCGAGGGCGGCGGGGAGCAAGCTTAAGTACCGGCCTTTATTCTCCCCCGGCCCCTCGCTCCGGGGTGGGCGCCCAAGTACCGGCGCCGCCTCCTCCCCCGTGGGCAGCGGTGGTACCTCCCGGCGTCCGGCGAGCGCCCGGGCCCACAGGCCCCCTTCTCTCTGCCCCCGCGCACGCCGCCGCGCTCCGCCCCGCCACAGAGTCCCCGCCGGGCGAGAGCGGCTCCACATCCGGGTACTGCCGCACCCAAGGCCGGAGCAGCACCTTCTCAGTGACTAGGGGCGGGGGTCCTCAGCAATAATAGGGTGGGAAGGGTTACGGAGAGTCGCACCATCGCGGAAAGAAAGAAGAGAAAACCGATCCCTAAGCGTCTCTCCAGGGCCCAATGAGAGTGCGCATGCGCGTCCCCCCCCAAAAAAAAAAAAAAAAAAAAAAAAAAAAAAAAGAGGGTAGGAAGGCCCGCCCCAGCCTAGGGAGATGAAGGGGCGGGTCCCTGGAGTGGTCTCCCTGTGGTATGGCGCGCCTCATTGGCTGTGAGGAAGGGGCGGAGCCTGTCTGGAGGTGGGGCTGGAGGAAGTGAGAATGGGGATGCGACCCGGGCTGCTGAAACTGTGCAATGGTGAGGAGGCCAGTCTTTCGTTCAATTCTAGTGTTCCTAGGTGTACTAAGGTGAATTTGGGATTCCATATTGTTTTAGTCTTCTTTTTTAATGGAGGCAGGAATAAAACAGATTAAGGGTGACCTAAATCTTCGTACGTGTAAACTGAAAACATTTCAAGCTAGAGTGGGTGATAAGGGATGGGTTTTTAAGCTGAACAGAATGGTATTGAGTGTTGCGAGCGACGGTAAAGCCTTTTGGAAGGTGTGTTTTTCCTTTATGCAGAGTCAGGGGGGTAGCTAGGCTCCAAAATTTACTCATGAATAACTGTCTCCACCCACGACATAATTCAGAACCTAATTGCAAAATACAGCCTTGGAGAAGGTAAGAGGGCTGTAAGAGTGGTTTCTGGTTGCCATTACTTAAATGACATTATGGTGCATAGAGTTTAAAACCATTGTTTCCACAGCCCAGCATGCATGCATGCATTGTTAGCATAAGCTGTTGCTTTTCCTGAGGAGAGTCGAGGGAGGAGGGAAAATCCAGCAGAGTGAATAATAAAGTAGAAAGACAAGAAAGGGGGTGTAAAATGTACCCAATGAATTATTATGTAGTGAAATAAATAAGATGTTCTTAATTTTTTATGTAAATACAACCAACAAGAAAATACCAATTGCAGAATCCCAAAGGCCAAATACAGCTAATTTTAGAGACTAAACAGAATTTCACTATTTGCTCAGAATAGGGCAGCCAAATTTCTAATTTGTATTTCAAAATATTTCACAATGGAAATTTTAAATGTGTTATTACCAGCACTGCTCAACTGCAACCATTCAGTTAGGGGCACTGTGAAGTTTTACTGTTCTACCAATTCTTCCTACTCTCTTTGTGATCTTTTCTGGTTTCCTTTTGTTAACTAGTTAGTTAAACTGATCACATGAATTAGTAAATGGATAAAAAAAATTCGAATAAAATAGTCACTGTTAAGAGTTATACCTGTGATTGACAAAAGTTAATTCAAGTAAAAGCCAGCTGAGATGTCAGATCCTTAATAGTGTAGCCTTACATTTTACATCAGATATATCAATAACATCTTTCCACATGTTTGGCTCACCCAGGAATTTTATATTGACTATATTTATATTTACATAGTCTTGTTAAAATAGGCTGTTGAGCTGGGTGCAGTGGCTCTCACCAGCTACTTGGGAGGCTGAGGCAGGAGGATCCCTGGAGCCCAGGAGTTCCAGGCTTCCAGGCTTCAGTGAGTTATGATGGTGCCAGTGCACTCCAAGCCTGGGCAACAGAGTGAGACCCTGTCTAAAAAAAAAAAAAAAAAGCTGTTATTTTTAATACCAGAGATTTTTAATGCCAGAATTTTATTTTCCCTTTAAATGAAGACTTACACTTCCTTAAACTGGAAAGGGATCTTAAAAGGTGATCTAACCTAGTGGCTTTCTTTACTTTTCTTTTTTCTTCTATAGCCCTCCCCTCCCCCTAAACCTCTTAGTTCCTACCTTATATGTTTGATCTATACCAGCAGCTAGGTACTATAGATGAAGCAATATACAGAAGGCCCCTGATTTATGATGATTTGACTTATGATGATGCAAGAGTCATATGCCTTCAGTAGAACTGTACTTTGAATTGAATGTTTTTAAAATTTTTTAGAGACAGGGTCTCATTCTATTGCCCACGCTGGAGTACAGTGGCGCGATCATAGCTAACTGTAACCTTAATTCCTGGGCTCCAGTGATCCTCCTACCTCAGCCTCCTGAGTAGCTGAGACTACAGGTGGATGTCACCACCCCTGGCTAACTTTTAAATTTCTTTTGTAGGGAAGGGGTCTTGCTATATTACCCAGACTGTTCTCTAACTCCTAGCCTCAAGTGATCCTCGTAACTTGGCTTCCCAAAGTACTAGGATTATAGGCTTGAGCTACCAAACCTAGCCAAATTTTGAATTTTGATCTTTTCTAGAGCTAGAGGTATGCGGAACAATACTTTTCTAGTGATGCTGGGCAGTGGCAGCAATCAGGAAGATAATACTGTACAGTGTACTATATTCAATAAATTACATAAGATACTCATTTTATTATAAAATAGATTTTGTGTTAGATGATTTTGGTGAACTATAGGTTAATGTAAGTGTTCTGAGCACGTTTACAGTAAGCTAGACTAAGCTATGTTTGTAGGTTAGGCATATAAAATGAGTTTTCAACTTATAATATTTTCAGCTTACAATGAGTTTATTGAGATGTAACCCTGTTATAAGTCAAGAAGCAAATATAGTAAGGCTGGAGCCCACCTGTCGTCTCCCCTTCCTCCTACCTTTGCAGGGACTCAAGGGAAACTCTGGAGTACAACTGAACACAAGTATGAAAACCTCAAATTAACCCAATCTCCATATTTGACATGAAGAAAATCAGGCCAGGACTGATTAAGTAACTTGTCCAGGATTACAGAAGAAGGTAAGAGATAGTACTAAGACTATCACCCATCTAATATTGGGTGTGTTTGTCTGTATATAAACACTCTCTTATCCATCCATCCCCCTGTTAAATACATTATGAATATATAACACTACCATATTGCTAAGACTATTTCAAGGCCTTTAAATGAATAGTTTGCCATTGGTCTCCAAATGGTTTTGATCATACTTCCTTTCAGTACAAAATTTTTGACATGTACTTATTTATAAACTTTATATATACTATCATGTTATACATGTTATAAAACAAATTCAAAAGTAGACATTATAAGAGGATAAGATACTTTTTTTTTTTTTAGGAGACAGGGTCTCATTCTGTTTGTTGCCTAGGCTGGAGTGCACCAGCATAAATCATAACACACTGCAGCCTCCAACTCCTGGACTCAAGTGATCCTCCTGCCTCAGCCTCCCCAGTCACTAAGACCACAGGCACATGCCACCATGCCCGGCTAGTTTTTTCATAATGTTTTTAGAGACAGGGCCTAACTATGTTACCCACGCTAGTCTCAAACTACTGGCCTCAAGCAATCCACTTACCTCAGCCTCCCTAGTTGATGGGATTATAGGAATGAGCCACTGCGCCTGGCTATAAAGTACAAAATTTATAGAAAAGTTTCCATACTTTCTCCCCTTATTCCCATAGATCATCTCTTGTATCCCTCAATGTTTAAATTGGTATTCTTCAAAATCGACAAACCCCACTTTGGAGACCACTGTGTCATACATGTGTCTGTCATGTTTAGAACCCAGTGATTGTGCACATATTTGTTTATTTATTTGTTCAGAATCATTTAGGGTTACTCAAAACTTATAAAATTGTATTCCAATCACAGGTAATACAAAATAAATGCTTGCCCCAGAAATGAAGTCGTTTTGCTATTCACCTACTCTTCTACTATGAATGAATTTCTGGCTGCCTTATATGCTACAAAAATGTATAATATTTGGACAGAAACTTTATTAGTTACAGTAACACTATCTACTATAACAAACAGACCCCAGAACATATAAAGGCTCAGATACAATTGAGTTTTATTTCCCAATTATAAAATAACCTAACACTTTCTTCCACATGGTGATTCAGGGACTCATGCTGTTGTTTCACCATCCCCAGGGGTTATCTGTGTCTAGCTGAAATAAATAGGGGTTGGGGTAATGTAGAGGGGCCTAAATTCCTCAAAAGTCCTGGCCCCAAAATGGCATATATCATTCCATCACATTTTATCACCTAGAATTCAGCCACATCTATTTGAAAGGGAGGAGAAATATAGTCTGAATGCCCATGAAGAAAAGTATATCAGTTAGTGTCCACTTAGGAGAACATAAATCACTCTAAGTATTCAAACAGAAGAAATTTAATATAACACATTGTTTGCAAAAGTGTTGGAAGGGCTACACAGATCAGTGACTACTGGAAAACACTACCACCCAGGACCAGAGGCACAAAAGAGAAAATGGCGTTACCTAGGACCCATGATCACTGTGTCATTGAGGTGGTGGGAGCAACTTCTACAGATGTTGAACTGCTGCTGTTTTGCAGTAAGGAAGGAGCCCACACACTCACACTGAAGCTATTGGACACTAGGAGCCCAAAGTCGCCTACCACTGTCACTACCGATGCCAAAGTCAGAGCTCCACCCTAATCCTGCACCTTCTTGAACTGTCCTACCTGTGCAGGAACCCAGAAGCTGCCAGAAGCCGCCTCAGAAGCAGTAAAGAAAAAATGGTTTCTCCTCTCTTCAGTAGGTTTCCCATCAGTCTCCCGCAAGTAACTAGAATAGCCTGCCCTTTGTCAACCTGAAATAATCAAAAAGATAAGAGTTTAATTTAAAGAGAGTTTATTCAAGTGCAAAGGTTGTGGATGGCCACCTGGGAGCCTAGATTCAAGAGTTGCCCTGAATATACACCCCGATTCACAGTAGTTACAAGTGGATTCTTAACCAAAAAAAGAAGAGGCAGTTCCTAAGTTGTTTACTAAGAATTTATATTAAAATAATGCAAGCTATTAATTGGCTATCACAATTAATTGGCTTTGTATCACAAATTCTAGGAACAAGAAGATAAAGGGTGAGGCAGCAAGTCAGGAACAAAATGCCTTTAAACAATTGCCCCCAGGCGTGGGTGTGGGGCGTGACTGAAGTCCCATACTCCTGTTTGGGCCTGATAAATTTTGCATACCTCACATAGCTCAGACAGCTCTGAGCTATTTTTCATTTCTCACCTTTCAGGTATTCAGCACCATTTTTACCATTCTGCCATACTTAAACTTCCATATAAAAAGGGAATACTAATAACAACACCATGTATCTGCCTAAAGAGATGCAAATATTCCACTTAAAATGAAGATGCTTTCACCTTCTCTCTCCCCCAAAAAGAGAAGGCATAAAGTCATATCTATTACCATATTCATATCTGGGACATATTAATTACACTTCTATTTTTTTTTCTTTTCTTTTTTATTTTTCGTCTTTTTTTTTTCTTTTTTTCCACCTTCCCTTTGACAAAATTCCACTTCTAGTTCAGCCACAATCCCACCTGGATATTCTGTAACCTACATTCTAAAATTAAAAACTACCAATGAAACTGACAGACCTTTTGCTAGACTGACCAAGAAAAAAGAGAAGTCTCAAATAACCACCAAAATTCCTTATATAAAATAAGAGGAAAGGGAAAGGAGGAAAATAATTGGTTTTATATACATGACAGGTGTTTTGGATTAAATCACGTGCCCCAAAAAGATGTGCTGAAGTCCCAGTACCAGTGAATGTGACCTTATTTGGAAAGAGGGCTTTAGAACCAAGTAGGTTTTATAAGAAAAATAAAATAAAATAAACAAAAAAAAAAAAGAAAGAGGACTTTTGCAGATGTAATCACATTAAGATGAGGTCATACTGGAGTAGAGTAGACCCTAAATCCAATGTCTGGTGTCCTTATAAGAAAAGGAAGAAGGAGATTTGGACACACAGACACACCAAGAAGGCCATGTGATGACACAGGCAGAGACTGGAATAATGCAACTTTAAGACAAGAAGTGCCAAGGATTGCCAGCAACCAGAGCAGAAGCCAGGAAGAGGCAGGGGAAGATTCTTCCCTAGAGCCATCAAAAAAAGAGCATGGCCCTGCTGACACCATGATTTCAGGTTTCTAGGCTCCAGAACTATGAAAGAATAAATTTCTGTTGTTTTAATCTACCATCAACCCCTTAATTCCTGAACCTGTCTCTTCTGACTATGGGAGCATTATATGTTGGTGGCAATTTGTTGTTCCTAGTGTCCTAGGAAACTAATACAAGAAAGGAAGAATTAAATATAGCTATTACTGTCCTCCTTTCTGTTACTGCTTATAGAGCCATAGCTGATATTTCTACCTCCTTCCTTGCACTACACAGACCATACCCCCTTTTCCCTCAGCTAGCACATCAACTGATCAGAGTCCCAAAGCTGGCAGGGGATCTGAATCTTTATTCCTGAAGTACTTCATTCTCAGTCCTTAGTGGGTTGTTGTAGTGTGGGGGTTAATTTTATGTGCCAACTTGACTGACTCATGGGGTCCCCATGCAACTGGTCATAATTAAGGGTATGTGTGTGAGCATGATTTTGCATGAGATTAACATTGGAATCTCTAGACTGAGTAAAGCAGATTGCCCTCCCTCCCCAAGGTGGGTGGGCCTCATCTAATCAGTTGAAGATGTGAATAGAATAAAACGGCTAAGTAAGAGGAACTTCTCCTGCCTGACTGCTTGAGCTGGGGAATTGGTCTTTTCTAGCCTTCAGACTCAAAACATTGGCTTTTCTTGGGTCTCAAACCTACTTTTAAGCTAAAAATTACACCATCAGCTCTCCTGGTTCTCAGGCTTTTGGACTCAGACTGGAATTATACACTGGCTCTCCTGTGTCTCCAGCTTGCCAAATGTGGATCTTGGGATTTCTCAGCCTCCACAATCATGTAAGTCAATTCCTCATAATAAATCTCTTTATTATATATATTTGTTCATACAGATATATTTATTTATATATGTATACACATGTAAATACATGTATACATATTTATTTATATATGTATATATACATATTTATATGTGTATATGCATATATACATATCTCTCTCTCTCTTTTTTTTTTGGAGACAGAGTCTCGCTCTTTTGCCCTGGCTAGAGTGCCGTGGTGTCAGCCTAGCTCACAGCAACCTCAAACTCCTGGGCTCAAGCAATCCTACTGCCTCAGCCTCCCGAGTAGCTGGGATTACAGGCATGTGCCACCAGACCCGGCTAATTTTTTCTATATATATTTTTAGTTGTCCATATAATTTCTTTCTATTTTTAGTGGAGATGGGGTCTCGCTCTTGCTCAGGCTGGTCTCGAACTCCTGACCTCGTCGAGCAAGCCTCCCGCCTCGGCCTCCCAGAGTGCTAGGATTACAGGCGTGAGCCACCATGCCCGGCCTACCATTAACTTTTTTAGAACATAGATTAACAGTACTAAAATGTGACCCCGAAAATCTCCAGATTCCAAACATAGTACATTCTTAACCTTTTTGGTAGCAAGAAACACATTTCCACCTGATAATTTGGATCAATCACCCAGCCAATACAGTAACTCTCTCTTTCCCTGTTGGTTCAGTGGCATGAGGAACCCAAAATGTTCAAGTGACAGTCTCAACTTCCAATTCAGTGGAAATATCATGGTATCCCTTGGTGGAAAAATTCCCTACTTAAGAAATAAGTCCTTTGAACCAGTAAAAGCAAAGTTATGGAAATGGCAACCAAAATTTTTCCAAGGTGGTTATATAATAGTGTAAAAGGGGTCAGGCATCGTGGCTCACACCTATGTTCTCAGCACTTGGGAGGCCAAGGTGGGAGGATCACTTGAGGCAGCCTGAGCAGTTTGAGATCAGCCTGGGCAACATAGGAAGAACCTGCCCCTACAAAAAAAAAATAACACAATTAGCTGAGTGTGATGGTGAGCACCTGTACTTGGGAGGCTGGGACAGGAGGATCGCTTTAGCCCAGGAGTTTGAGGCTGTAGTGAACTATGATCATGCTGCTGCACTGCAGCCTGGGTGACAGGCTGTCACTAAAAATAAATAAAATAAATAAGTAAATAAAATAATAAAAAAACGTAATAGGGAAAAGAGCCATGTTAACCCCTTAATTTGTGAACCTATCTTTTCTGACTATGGGAGTATCATATATTGGTCAGCTGCTCAGAGCATATACATCACTTGGTGTTCCATGGTCAGGTATTGACTTTCAACTGCAACTCAGGAGTGAACAAGAGCTAGTTCTCACAGGGAAAATATTTATTGACAGAAAATGGTATAACTTTGCTCTAAAACCCTAGAAGTTTATGCTGGGATTCTACTATCAGCATTTGCCAGAGGATCCATATAGTATCTCCATCTGTCACCAGATACTTCAACAGCATTTGCTGTGCTAGATGATATGGCTCAGTTCACATGGCAGAAAAGCTTGCTCTGCAGCCTAGCCAGCTGCAGAGTCTTCTCTTGCTTTGGGACCTACTCAAAACTGGTTTATAGGACAGAGCAATACAAATGTAATGTACCTTGCTTGTAAAATCCAAAGAGGCCCAAATGTTTTACCTCTTTCTTAGCAGCTAAGGGCACAATGTGCAGCAACTTGCCTTTTATTATAGAGGGGATATTCTGATATGCCCCACACCACTGGACTCTCAGGAACTTCACCAAAGTGATAAGACCTAAATTTGCTTGGAGTTTGTCTCTCATCTCTGACATGCATATATCTTATTAAGGCACTTAGGTTATTTTGTTGTTGTTGTTTTTTTTTGAGACTGAGTCTCACTCTGTTGCGCTGGGTAGAGTGCAGTAGCATCATAGTAGCTCACTGCAGCCTCAAAGTCCTGGCCTCAAGCGATCCTCCTGCCTCAGCCTCCCAAGTAGCTGGGACTATAGGCGCATACCATCACTCCTGGCTAATTTTTTCTATTTTTGGTTGAGACAGGGTCTCACTCTTGCTCAGGCTGGTCTCAAACTCCTGAGCTCAAGCAATCCTTCTACCTCAGCCTCCAAGAATGGTAGGATTACAGGCATGAACCACCGTACCCAGCCAGCATCTAGGGTTCTTGATGCTCTTGCTCACAAAATCAAATCAATATAATGTCATCACTGTAATGGACCAGCATGATGTCTTGTGAGATGGTGAATAGTCAGAGCCTCTGCAATTAGATTATGACAGAGAGCTGTAGACTTGGCATAGCCCTGAGGAAAGACACTGAAGGTATGCTGCTGCCCCTGCTAGGTGAAAGCAATATGCTTGGGATGATACTTGTCAAGTGATACTAAGAAAAAATCACTTGCCACATCCACAGCTGGAATAGCTGGAGCTGCATATTGGTTTGCTTCAGTAAAGAAGCCACATCTAGAACAGCAGCTGCAACTGAGTCACCATATGATTAAGTTTATAATAATAAACAGGACTCAACTTTCTTAGTAGGCTAAACAGGCAAGTTAAATAGGGAGGTGATAGGAATTACTATCCCTAAATTTTTCAAGTCTCTGATGTTGGCACTCTCTGCAATAACCCCAGGGATGTGGTATTGCTTTTGATTTGCTCTTTTAGAAGGAAAGGGCAATTATAAGGCTTTCATTTAAACTCTCTTACTATAATATCTCACTTTACAGGTCAGGGAGCTAATATGTATAATTCTTCCATTTGCCATATGACTATTCCAACTATGCTTTCAGAAACTGGAGAAATAACCACAGTTAGTTACCTGGAATCACTGTAATGTACTGGAGCCCAAACTGGATTAACCATCTGACTTCCATAAGCTACCACTCTGACCAATGGACTCCAGGGGATTCTTGGCCCCACAGGGATTGGCATGCTCAGGGCCAGTATATAGGAATTCCAAAAAAGGGAATTTCCCTTTCTTTAGGGCCTATTCACTCTGGAAAGTGGCTCCTGATCCCTTTTGGGGAGAAAGAAAAGAGGAGGAAGAATTGTAGTATAAATTTTTAGCTGTGTCACAGGGTCCTAGCTCATGAGGACCATCCTTCCCTCCATTCAAGGACCTGTGGAATGGCTTACATCCATACAACAGATGAAAACCGACTCTCCACAGTGGTGACTCAAGTCAGGTCTCTGCTTGCCAGAGCTAGAGTTTTTCTAATTGCACAGATCAAAAATTACTTACGTAAGGTGCCCATCTATTTAATTCTATGTAATTAATAGCCACCACCAAAGATCTATCTGAGGTAAAACATTCTGATTGCCACCCTGACCCTTTTGCCTGTTTTAGGAACTACATTCACCTTGTCTCCGGTGGTTAAGCACTGCTACCTCGCCTCTGTTATCAAGGAACCCATCTCAGTGGGGAAATCGCCCACCATCATCCCTGGCCTGCAGATGGCAGCCATCAATCAGTCTTTTGAAAACTTGGCGCTCTTCTTCATCGATGTATTTCGCAGTGTCTTGCTTAGAAGAGTGTCCTCTGGGACAACTTTTCCTGCTCCCCAAGCTGTTGAGTTCCTTCCTTGAAATTATACCAGGAAAGTTTTGGCATCTCAGCCTACTGAAAGTAAACCAGCATTTAAGTCCAGTTTTCAGTCAACCAACCTGCTACTTAAGCTATATGTTGTATCTGAAAACTTTGGTAAATGCTCCTACGTTGATCAGTTCAGCTCAGTCCACTGTTAAGTTCTATTATTTTTTGTCAAGCCCTTCTAGAACCCATTCTCACACATATTCTCAGGTCTCCGACAATATAAATTTGCAAAATTCTACATTTTGGGAGGCAGGGGTTTATAATGTGTTCTCTCCCAGATCAGACAAGAAACTGCTTCAGATGAATTCACCACAGGATTTTCAAACAAAGGAAGGCTAGTCTCCTCAGACATTGGAAAAAGGAATGTTTTTGGTTGGAAAAGAAAGCTCAGGGGAATGGAATCTACAATTAAAAAGAACAAAGTATTAATGCATGAAACACTTTGGATAGATTTCAAGGTCATTACCTCAAAGGGTTACATATTATATGATTCCATTTATATAACATTCTTAAAGTCACAAATCTATAGTGATAGAGAATTGATCAGTGGTTGCCAGGGTCTAGAGTTGATTTTTTTTGTTTTGAGACAGAGTCTTGCTCTTTTGCCCAGGCTAGAGTGCTGTGGTGTCAGCCTAGCTCACAGCAACCTCAAACTCCTGGGCTCAAGCAATCCTTCTGCCTCAGCCTCCCGAGTAGCTGGGACTTCAGGCATGTGCCACCATGCCCAGCTAATTTTTTCTATTTTTTTCTATTTTTAGTTGCCCAGCTAATTTTTTTTTTTTTCTATTTTTAGTAGAGACAGGGTCTCACTCTTGCCCAGGCTGGTCTCAAACTCCTGAGCTCAAGCAATCCTCCCGCCTCAGCCTTCCAAAGTGCTAGGATTACAGGCATAAGCCACTGTGCCCGGCCACCAGGGGTTAGAGTTGGGGGAAGAATGACTATTAGGGGGTGACACAAGGAAGTTTCTTTGTGGTGGTGGAATAGTTCTGTATCTTGATTGTGGTAAGAGTTACTTGAATCCACAGGTATCATAAAATTTCATAGAACTGTACACCAAAAAAAAAAAAAGGTGTGCATGTAAAAACTAGCAAAATCTGAATAAGGTCTGTACCTGAGTTAATAATATTGTACCAAGGTTAGTTTTCTAGTTTTTACAAGGTACTTCGGTACTGTATTTCCTCGTTGGAAGAAACTGGGCAAAGGGTATGCAGGAACTCTGTACTATTTTTGCAACTTACTGTGAGTCTTAACTATTTCAAAATAGGAAGTTAGTTAAGGGCTGGGTGCAGTGGCCCATGCCTATAATCCTAGCACTCTGGGAGGCTGAGGCGGGAGGATCCCTTGAGGTCAGGAGTTCGAGACCACCCTGAGGAAGAGCCAGACCCTGTCTCTATTAAAAATAGAAAAAAAAATTAGCTGGGCAACTAAAAATAGAAAAAAATTAGCTGGGCATTGTGGTGCATGCCTGTAGTCCCAGCTGCTGGGGAGGCTGAGGCAGGAGGATCACCTGAGCCCAGGAGTTTGAGGTTGCTG
>CM052443.1:38418854-38440253 GCA_028533085.1 Varecia variegata
TCAAACTCCTGGGCTTAAGCAATCCTCCTGCCTCAGCTTCTCAAGCATGTGCCACCATGCCCAGCTAACTTTTCTATTTTTTTTTAGAGATGGAGTCTCTCTATGTTGCTTAGGCTGGTCTTGAACTCCTGGTCTCAAGCAGTCCTCCGGCCTGGGCCTCCCAAAGTGCTAGGATTACAGGCATGAGCCATGATGCCCGGCCCTCAAGGTTCTTTTATTACCAAAATACTGTCTTTGCATTAGTTTTTCTGGAATTGTCTGTGTGTCTTCTGACAGTTAAACTGGCATGGTAGCAAAGAACATGGAAATGTTTCTGTTTATTTTTTATTATATGTTACCTTGAATTTTTAAGTGAATTGATAAACTTAAATATAAACTCAAAAAGTATAATTTGTACATGACTTGTTGAAAACCATAGTTATCTTTTGAGTTGACATTAAACACTGGATTAAACTTAACCTGTTTGTTATATTACAGATATTGATTATAAATATTGTTAAAAAAATACTAAAGAATCATCATATCATTAATTATTCAGGTACTCACTGAAATGGGGGACAGTAGCAAGAACAGTGAAGAGTGATTTGAATTAAAATATCAGTTGTACAAGAAAAATGACCAACATTTAAAAAATAAGTATGCAAAAATATTCTAATTTTTCATATAGCAATATTTAAAATAATATCATTAGGTAATTTTATCCAAATGGAAGATTCTGGCTTAAGGCATTTTTGACAAAATTGGTTTATTAGTAGCAGTGTGTATGTACAATTTGTTATGAAACAACACTTATTTTTATTATTACAATATTGGCTCATTCTTCCTCACTCAAAAAAAAAGTACTTTTGGCCAGGCACAGTGGCTCATGTCTGTAATCCCAGCATTTTGGGAGGCTGAGGCGGGAGTATTGCTTGAGGCCAAGAGTTAAAGATCAGCCTGGGCAATAGCAAGACCCCATCTCTACAAAAAAATTCTCAAAAAAATTAGGCGTGTTGACACCCACCTGTAGTCCCAGCTACTCCCAAGGCTAAAGTAAAAGGATGGCTTGAGCCCAGGAGTTTGAGGTTGTAGTGAGCTATGATGATGCCACTGTACCCCAGCCCAGGCCACAGAGCAAGACCCTGTCTCTAAAAAAACAAAAGTCCTTTAAAAAAATAACTTCAGCACCAACATCAATGTACTACTCCTACGGTATATATATTTTAGGTATGATTAAGGTAGAAATGACCTTAACTTTTACTTCTGAAATTCTTTTGTTCTAGGCACCGGCATATGTTTGTAAAACAAATTGATATGGATCATGTCATGAAGGTAGGAGAGAGAAACTTTATGTAATACTTTTATTTCTTCTTTTCGTTCCAAGAATAGATATAATTTGATTTTGTTTTTCAGGCTAAATCCGTCAGAGAGTTTGATAAACGATTCACCTCAGTCATGTTTGGATACCCAACAATCGATGATTATTATACCGATGCCAGTCCAAATCGTAGACTGAAGTCGGTAGCAATTCCAGTGTTGTGTCTGAATTCTGTGGATGATGTTTTCTCACCTAGTCATGGTAAAGTTAACATCTTTGTATATATTTTGACATGAATTAACTTTTAAAAATATTGTTCTTAGGCCAGGCATGGTGGCTCATGACTGTAATCAGCACAGGCTAATGCCAGAGGATCACTTCAGGCCAGGAGTTAGTTCAAGATCAGCCTGGGCATCATAGTGAGCAAAAAAATAAAAATAAATTAACTAGATGCGGTAGCATGTGCCTATAGTCCTAGCTACTCAGGAGGCTGAAGCGGGAGGATCCCTTGAGCCCAGGAGTTCGAGGCTACAGTAAGCTGTGATCATGCCACTGCACTCCAGCCTGGGCAACAGCAAGAGACTCTGTCTCCCACAAATACAATATTGTTCTTTTTAAGATAATGTAGTAATAAATAAAATATTTTCCACTGTGATAAATGAAAAACCCCTGCATATTCATAACTTAGTATCTAAATGTTTCAGATCAATTCTTAAAACATTTTCTCCTACCCTTATCTGGTCCATTTTAAGAGCTTCAGAACAAACATGACTCAATATTTTGCTTGTTCTCATTTTTATAACATTTCCTTCTTATCAAATACACTGGTTTTTGGAGATTATGTTACAGTATCTTTGCCTCAAGAGAGCACTGTGGGGCCGGGCGAGGTGGCTCACGCCTGTAATCCTAGCACTCTGGGAGGCCGAGGCGGGCGGATCGCTCGAGGTCAGGAGTTCGAGACCAGCCTGAGCAAGAGCGAGACCCCGTCTCTACTAAAAATAGAAAGAAATTAGCCGGACAACTAAAAATAGAAAAACTTAGCTGGGGTGGCGGCACACACCTGTAGTCCCAGCTACTCGGGAGGCTGAGGCAGGAGGATCCCTTGAGCCCAGGAGTCTGAGGTTGCTGTGAGCTAGGCTGACGCCACGGCACTCACTCTAGCCGGGCAACAGAGTGAGACTCTGTCTCAAAAAAAAAAAAAAAAAAAAAGAGAGAGAGCACTGTCATTACCTCCCTATTCTTCCTGAGGTTCCTATACAGAAGAATTTGAAGTTTTTCTTCCCTTTTAACCTGAAAGAGAACTTGAGACTTCGCAAACACTGTGGCCTTGAAAATCTTAATGAGTGGAGCATATTTGGACTAGAAGGTCATATTTGAAGAAAAACAGTCTTTGTTTTCCCCCTGGATACCGTATAAAAGAAAATTATTCCAAAATTAACTTTCTTGTTTTCTGAATCGAAAAATGTGAAATTTGGTAACAAAGTTATGTATGCATGTGTTCATACATTGAAGCAATATAAGATGATTAGAAGTAATCATACTAGCTTAAAAATCAATAAACTTGACCTCTATTATAAATTTTTTCTAATGAAATTTCTCAAAGTATTTTATAAAACTTTTTCTCCTTACTTCCCCCTAAATATTATACTTTAAAACTGTCTTACCCAAGTATTTCATTTAAAAAATTATTCTGGTCCATAGACTGCATCTGTAAGGACAAAAAAATGAAAATAAATAAATAAATAATAATAATAAATAAAAATTAAAAAAAAAGAAATAAAAAAAAATAAAAAATAAAAAATTATTCTGGGCCGGGCGCGGTGGCTCACGCCTGTAATCCTAGCACTCTGGGAGGCCGAGGCGGGTGGATCGCTCGAGGTCAGGAGTTCGAGACCAGCCTGAACAAGAGTGAGACTCCCGTCTCTACTAAAAATAGAAAGAAATTACCTGGCCAACTAAAATGTATATATATACAAAAAAATTAGCCGGGCATGGTGGTGCATGCCTGTAGTCCCCGCTACTTGGGAGACTGAGGCAGTAGGATCGCTTAAGCCCAGGAGTTTGAGGTTGCTGTGAGCTAGGCTGACGCCACGGCACTCACTCTAGCCCGGGCAACAAAGCGAGACTGTGTCTCAAAAAAAAAAAAAAAAATTATTCTGACTACAAATATAACATGTATGTATTGTGGAAATTTCAGAAGATCCTCACATATATATATATTTTTAAAGTACCTATCATTTCTCGAAGAGATCCCATTTTATTGTGTGGTTTATGATTAATCACAAGTAATTTTAGGTAGCTGGAACTTTTGGCCTTTGACCACAAATCAGAAAATGAAACTGAACTTTAATATCAGTTGAATTACATGGTGATTGTTTAGTGTATTTTTGTTGAATTAAAGAAGTCTAGTAGTATTTCTCTATCCATTTTTATATTTCAGTGACCTTTCTACCAACAAAAAATTCCCAACATTTTAACCTGACCCACTTGGGTGAAGTTTAAGCTCATTACTTCCTATTCTTTCCCAAGTCCTTAAAATAGTCTTGCCACACTGAAATAGTGGACAATTGTCTGCGGTCTGAGAGAGCAGGCAGCCAGCATCTTTCACATGACTTGAATGGGGCACAGCCTTTTGTTCTTCTGATATGACTGTAACTCTCAGTGTTCGAAATTTCTGAGTGTATCCAGAGTGTGAAATTGGGGCTCTTAATAATTCCATTAGCGCAAATGAAGCACTCTAAATGTCTGGTGAAAAAAGTAAAGCAAAAATAGTATCAGTCATTCCCCACCCTCCTAAATTCCCACACATGATCCCAAGATAGATGTTCACTTTTAAATATTCTGCCTTGAGATGGATGTAGCTAGCCAAAGATGTGAGTTCAAGACCCCTTTTGGATAAGAACTTGGCTTGTTGGGGTTTTGCTGTAGGGTCTCTCAGTTTATTCTTCAGAGTCTTGTCAGGGGTCGACTTTAGTTCATCGTCTAAATAGGCAATTTTTGGAGGTAGCAGCGACATCTTGGAAGGGGCCCAGTTCTCTCATAGTGTGTCTCCTTCCTTTGTCTCCATAGAGGGGTGTGAGATAGGGAGATCTTCCGTTTAATTAGCTCATTTACCCCTAAAACTCAGCCCAAGTTGTGAAGGTCTAATTATTGCATCAGCCTCATCATCTTAATTAGGAAGATAAGATTTAGCAGTATCTGAAATCAAAACACTTCTCATGCCAGATTTCAATCCATTATAGACTTTAAATCAAAACATTATCACTGTCTGAACTCAAGGAAGGAATAAAAAAACACTTTAATTCATAGCCTTTAAAGTTTATACTCAGGGTGGATTTTGCAGAGCATATGAAAAGACAGTCATTACTGGTGAATTATAGTTAATATAGCAACTGTGTTTGCAAAATAAAGCTTTCTTTCTCTTGACTACAAATAAAAAATTCGGAGAAGGAAGAAAAAGGAAAATACATCCCATGTTTTAGCACTCAAAGATAAACACTGTTACCGTTTAGGAGAATTTTATTCGGTTTTTTTGTTTTGTTTGCTATCTGTATATGTTTTTTCTATATAAATCATATTTATAACTTTCAAAACTTAGGCCGGGCGTGGTGGCTCACGCCTGTAATCCTAGCGCTCTGGGAGGCCAAGGCGGGCGGATCATTTGAGCTCAGGAGTTCGAGACCAGCCTGAGCAAGAGCGAGACCCCGTCTCTACTAAAAAATAGAAAGAAATTATATGGACAGCTAAAAATATATATATAGAAAAAATTAGCCGGGCATGGTGGTGCATGCCTGTAGTCCCAGCTACTTGGGAGGCTGAGGCAGAAGGATTGCTTAAGCCCAGGAGTTTGAGGTTGCTGTGAGCTAGGCTGACGCCACGGCACTCACTCTAGCCGGGCAACAGAGTGAGACTCTGTCTTGAAAAAAATAAAAATAAATTAAAAAAAAAAAGATAAAAAAAAAAAAAGATAAAACTTAATATAACCACTGATTGGCTTTAAGAGTCTAATATCATATAAAGTTAATCAAAATCATATATAATGAATTTATGACTCTCACAAAGGTGCTAAGATTAGTTTTTTTCCCTGGTACAACACCTAAGTTGGAAACTTAGAACATAATGTAAGGATTCACCATTCCTTGAATTATCTTACTTTAATTTCTGAAAGCAAGACTTGGCCTATATTTTTGTGTTATGATTAAATCTCGGATTAAGATTTAATTCTTCCAAAAATGAAGGTCCAGTACATGACCATAAATATGAACTGTTATAAGAATATAGATGGTTGATATAAGTTAGTCAGACTAGGCCAGGCGCAGTGGCTCATGCCTGTAATCCTAGCACTCTGGGAGGCCGAGGCAGGCGGATCATTTGAGCTCAGGAGTTCGAGACCAGCCTGAGCAAGAATGAGACCGTGTCTCTACTAAAAATAGAAAGAATTAGCCAAACAACTAAAAATAGCAAAAAATTAGCCAGGCATAGTGACGCATGCCTGTAGTCCCAGCTACTAGGGAGGCTGAGGCAGGAGGATTGCTTGAGCCCAGGAGTTTGAGGTTGCTGTGAGCTAGGCTGACGCCACGGCACTCACTCTAGCCCAGGCAACAGAGTGAGACTCTGTCTCAAAAAAAAAAAAAAAAAAAGAAGTTAGTCAGACTCATCCCATTTAGCCATCCTCTACAAATATTATTTTATGGTGTTTTGATTTATATTGATTAGAAATGTTAAAGGGATACACTTTTCCTAACAAAAAACTGATAATGATTATTTTTCTCTCTCTTACCTATTCCTTTTCCTCCTCAAGCTATTCCAATAGAAACAGCTAAGCAAAACCCTCATGTTGCTTTGGTCCTTACTTCTCATGGAGGCCATATTGGTTTTCTGGAGGGAATCTGGCCAAGGCAATCTACTTACATGGATCGAGTCTTCAAGCAGTTTGTGCAAGCCATGGTTGAGCATGGACATGAACTCTCTAACATGTAGTTCTTCAGGTGCATTTTGTGTGAACCACCATTGTAAAGGCAGCTCAGCTTAGTGCACAAATTTTAACTACCGTATGTAAAGCAAATAAGCCAGCAAATGGGTGAAGAGGTCCAGAATGATATGCAAAAACTACTTTTTAGGGAAACAAAACTTTGTAGCAAGACATTAAATAATATTAGATTGTTATTTATGTAGATTTTATTTTTACTATGCCTTACCAAGTATGACCTTAAACAAAGTAGTACATACATGAAATTGCACTTAACCAAAACTATTGTGTAAAAAAATTTTAATTCCTCAGGGTTTTAATTTAGGCTAGTATTTTTCTAGATTACTCATTTTAGGTGATTTAATGGTACTTTAATAACTGTTAAGAGACTGATTATGTGAATGTAAGTTATAAGGTGGTACATTCCTAAGGGTATTTATACTTGATGATAACATGAAAGCCGAAATTAGATAAAATAAAATGTGATAAATATTTTATGTGTTCTAACTTTAAAAGGCAAATGGAACAATGTTAAACTGACCTCTGTGTGTGCTCTTTTACTCTGATGATAATAAATTAGGGCTGGTTTTTGTTTTATAATGATTATAATTTACATGCTTATTTTTAAAATAGTATATGTGCACACATATATATCATTATATTAAAATAAATTCTTTCATTTTAAATTGTTTCTTTGTGAGTTTTTATCTCCAGAAAGGGCCCAGAAAGTAATCCCTAGAAAGGAATTTATGATAATTTCATGAATGCATTAGTAAGAAACATTACAACTATTTTGCTTCACTGTTTCCAGAATATCAGGCTCACAACATTTGTGAATACTTTCAGCTGCAGGAAACCTAACAGTGCCTTAAGGAATAACGACACTTAATTATCTTGCATCACAAGAAATCTCCTGTCAGGCAGGCGCAGGGCTGGTGGCTTACCGATGTTATCAAAGACCCAGGCTCTGTTTTCACTCTGTCCTTAGCAGGGTGTCTAGTTATCTCCTAGACACAGGGTGGCTGCTGCAATTCCAGACATCACATTTGTGTTCAGAGAAGGAAAAAGGGTAAGGGGTGGGGACCAGACACATCTGCCCTTTTGGGAAAGTGAAAGCTTTCCCAGAACACTTGCACCTATATCTGTTGGCCAGAACTGTGTCACATGGTCACCCAAATTGAGTGAGAGACTGGGAAAGCAAACTTTTCCAATGATAGTGGAGGTAGGCAAGGGAGAAGGGGTTGACAGTTGTTGGGCTAGCCAGCCAATAGTGCTATCTGCCGTATCATTCAACATCTTTTCCAACCTCTTTTACTATTTCAATCTATTTAAAAAATAGATATATTTTTGCCTCGGGTATCACATTGAGAAAAACATGTATAAAACATATTAACACAAAATTATTTACAAAACATGCCACCTTTTGAGGGATTCCTGATAGTGTACTTGTAGACTCCCTCAATACTGTGTCTAAGATGATAGCACTGATACCACCAGTGATTTTTCAGCTGTACAGGTATTCTGATTCGGTCATAATAATTACATTCGGTCTATGGATCAGGGGGGCTGATCCTGCTTTTCAGAGTTTTCTTGTAGACTTTTTGGGAGACTATCATGAAGGACACTCTTTTTCTGGGATTAAAAACTGTAAGGACCATGGACACCAGATTTGCAAGCAGCCAAAAGGAAAGAAGAATCCTAAAGCCTTTATTTGAACATCTGTTTCTAGTCAAGTCAAAAACCCTTCGTCTTCCCAGTTGTAAGAGCTAAGAAATTTCTTTTTTTACTTTCAGTTGATCTGCTTTCACTCCCACCTCAGAGTCCTGGCCAGTACATTTAGGAGTGATTTATGCGAGTAAATTATGACTAGATGAGAAAGATCACTTGTGAGCCCTTGGAGGAGAGAGTCTGTGTCTCACATATTTTATGCCCCAACACATTTTCATAGTGCTTTGTAAATTGCTAGCTAAAATTTTGGACTTTAAGGTATATACAGAAAAAAAATATGGCTGGGCACTGTGGCTCACGCCTGTAATCCTAGCACCCTGGGAGGCCGAAGCAGAAGGACTCCTAGAGGTCAGGAGTTTGAGACCAGCCTGAGTGAGAGTGAGACCCCCGTCTCTGCTAAAAAAAAAAAAAATAGAAAAAATTAGCCGGGCATGGTGGCGCATGCCTGTAGTCCCAGCGACTCGGGAGGCTGAGGCAGGAGGATCGCTTGAGTCCAGGAGTTTGAGGTTGCTGTGAGCTAGGCTGACGCCACGGCACTCACTCTAGCCCAGGCAACAAAGCGAGACGCTGTCTCATTAAAAAAGGAAAAAAAAATACTGTGCAGTTATCAGGGGAAAAAAAAAAAGAAAAAAAAAGACATATATGGATGCTTGCTGGCCTAAATCATATTTTTAACTTCTTTACTGAGATATTAACATATAATAAAATTCACCCATTTACAGTGTACCATTCAATGGTGTTTGTTTACAGAGCTGTGCAGCCATCAGTCACTACAACCTAAGTTTAGAGCATTTCATCACCTCAAAAAGAGACACCCCCCCCCCACCGGTTCATAGTCACTCCTCTTCCCCGGCCACTCCCTCAGCCCTAGGCAACCACTAATGTCTGTTTCTATAGCTTTGCCTATTATGGGCTTTTTATGTAAATGGAATCATGTAATGTACGATCTTTTGTGACTAGCTTCTTTCACTTAGCATAATGTTTTAAGTTCATGTGTACCACACATCAGTTTTTCAGGGTTTTTTTTTTTTTTGGTCAAACTTTTTTATTAAGCACATTCCACAATACAAAGCTGTCAAGAATATTAACTGTACAATTTGACAGTTTCATTAGCTGTTCAGACACAAATTTATTTCAAACAAATAACATAATTACAAGTTAGAATTGGACCATCTCAGTGCTTTAAAACAATTAATATAGCAGTAATTTACAGTTGCTTCATTATGGTTAGCAAAATGAAGTCCAGAGTATGGCTGAGAATTTCTATTATAATCCCAGAAAGTCAGAATTCTTTGAGTGCCAAAGTCCCCTGCTATAATTTAGTAGGCACAATGCAAAGGTTGTATGCGTATTCAAAGACCTGTGCTCTCCCAAGGAACAAGAGGCACTTCTATATTAAACATGCAAAAACAACAACAAAAAATCCATTCATTCAGAAGAATTGCCTACCCCTCCCCCATGCCTCCCCTGGGCTTTCCTAACCAGTTTTTTCTTTTCATTTTCTTTTTTAATCCCTCCAGACTCTTGAGGACTAACCAGTGTGATATTGAAGCTGTAAGAGAAAGAAAGAACTGAACTCTTACCTTTTTTCTTTTGCCCAGATTCCCAAGAGTCATGCCTACAAATAACTAAATCTTGCTAAATGAGTTTTATTAACCCAGTATAATGTGGTTTACTTTCCAACTTGATTCTGGTATAGCACCATCACAGGAGAGATAGAAGACCGCCTGATCTTAACTCAGGCATCCTAACTGACTCCTGTCTTAACAAAGCCTGAACCAATTGCCAACTAAAGAATCCCTAAAACCCACCTGTGACTTGTAAGCCCCAGCTTTGAGATGTCCTGCCTTTTCTGGCCCAACCAATGTATACCTTCCATGTATTGATTTATGATTTTACCTGTAATTCCTGCCCCCAAGAATCTATAAAACCAAACTGTAATCCGGCCACCTCAGGCTCATTTTCTCAAGACCTCTTGAGAACTTGTCCTCCAGGCTGCAGTCACACACGTTCAGCTCAGAATAAACCTCTTTATATTGTTTTAGAGTTTGGGTTTTTCCATCCACAATTCCTGGTTCCCAACGTGGTGCTCAGAGAAGACTCAAGACACACACCCTGCACCCCCGCCCCTCCCCCTGCCGAAAGAGTCACCCCAACCCAGAGCTAAGATACCAGCACAGGCCTGTTGATGTCCCCCACCCCCACTTCAACCCTCTCCTCAGGCAGAACCTGCTAAATTCTCCTGAGCCCTGGACCTCCCACTACATGCAGGGGTCCCCAACCTGTGGTGAGCTGTATAATTATTTCATTATATATTACAATGTAATAACAATAGAAATAAAGTGAACAATATATGTAATGCACTTGAATCATCCCGAAACCACCCGCCCCCTCCCAGGTCCGTGGAAAAATTGTCTTCCATGAAAACGGTTCCTGGTGCCAAAAAGGTTGGGGACCGCTGCACAGGTTGACAGTCCTGGTTTATTCTGAGCTCTCGGCTCTTTTCCTAGGAAGTTGTTGTTTGGGTTTCTATTACCTCTATTTGGAGGTGCATTCTAAAGAGACTTCTCTTAATTAATGTCAAAATTAATCTCAGTTGGCTTGTCTGCACATTTGCGCAAGGGACCAGACTGTCATTTTGGTAGATAAATGAGAAACTAAGTTCCTCAGTTCCAAAGAGAAAGGGTTTTATTCCTCCCAGCTGAAAGGTGCCCCTGGGTGAATGTCTGGGATGACTCCTTGAGACATGAAGCGGCCCGACAGGGAACCCCCCAACAAAATTAATTAAAAGAAGTTTCCAGGAAACTCATATAAGAGCTGATCACTCGGTGTTTTGAGTCCTCTCGGAGGTAGTAGACCTCCAAAAAGAGAAACTGAGACACGGAAGAGGCCAGGACCGATTCAGTGGCTAAACACTGTGGAGTCCCGCCCACAATCAGCACACTGTGATCCACTACAATAGCCCCAGGTCACAGTCCAGTTCCTTCTTCTAAAGAAAAATGGGAAACAAATCCTCTCAAAATGAGGAAAGGCAAGGAGAATGGCCCCCCTGGAGCACCCCAGCTGGTTTTATGTTTAATAATTACAGCACCTCTACTTGCAAGTATTTGTGTAAATAGGAAGATCTTACTAAGGAGACCTAGGTCTAAAGTTTCCAAAATGGAGAACTTTTGATATTCCCAAATTGGTTTTCTTGTGTGTTAGAGAAATTAGGCTCCCAAATCAAGGAAAATCAATGGGGGTCATAATAGAGCTGGCACCTGAAATCATCCAGAAGACGGAATGATGAACTTGCCTCCCTCCAGGAAGTTAAAGAGAAAATATTTGAGACTGTCTCAGGATTAAAGAAACTAGCAGAAGCCACTACTGAAATCAGGAAGGCACCAGAAACTATCTCCTTCTGTTCCCCCAACCCTTTGCTCTCTGAACTTCCCTGTCCGGATGATTTCATTTTTCCTCGTCCTCCTTCCCTTATTCACTCATCTCAAACTGCAAAAGGAACAGAAATAGCTAGAGGAGAAGATGAAATAGCAGTTGCTTCTTTTAGACTAACAGCCACCGGAAGAGGGGATCCTAACATATTGTATACACCCTAGACCAAATCACAGTTAAGGGCCCTGGTATCTGGATTCCCCGACCCAATCAAGACCCCCTTGGGTTTGTCAAGGAATTCCAATTAACACTTAAGACCTATGATCCAGGGTTTTCTGACATATATCAGCTAATCGAGTTATTGGTCCCCAAAAACAAAGCAGAAGAATGGTTTCGGGTAGCTGATTGGAAGCAGCCTTTAGATGATTTTGACAAAATAGATGCAAATGGGGGAGAAAAATGCAGGGAACTTTGCAACCACCTCTGTGAGAATTACCACAGATATTCCCCAAAGTTATAGACTGGACAAAGGTACAACAATGTAAAATACACCCAAATGAAACCATACCTGATTTTTACACTGGGTTTGAAAAAGCATTCAAACAACATTCAGGAATACCTCCTGAAAACTTCGAGCATGGTAAAAGTGACAGTTTGCTAAATTCTAGATTTGTACAAGGCTTAGATGATGAATTAGTGACCTTGATAAAAAGAAATAATGTGGCTTGGGCTTCTCTGCGCATAGCTGAATAATTGTCACAAATGATTATTAAGAAAGAAAAGGAAACAGCCTCTAAGATTATGAGTTTACAACTAAAGCAACTTAGTAACCAAGTTGGAAGGTCACAAGGGTTTCATTCCCCCCAAAGATCACAACAAGCCAAAGATGAATCAGTTTGCCACCATTACAAAAACAAAGGACATCTTAAAGAGGATTGCAAGAAACTTAAATGGGTGCTTGCACAAATGGGCTGAAGGCCCCAGAGAAAGGCACCAAAAGAACTTTAAAATCAGAATAGAGATGCTCCAAGAGAATAGAGAGGGTTTTCCCTCTACTTCCAACAAATGCTTTAGGGGAAATAGAAATATCCATCAATGGGGAAGACACCAGAGCCCTTGTGGACACTGGTGCTACACCATCAGTCCTCAACCCTACCTTGGCTAAATACCCTCTCCCTCAGAAAAAGCAAAGGTTCACATGGGGGTTTCACACTCCCCAATTATAGCTTTTAAATCTAATCCTCTTCTACTTAAATTAGGAGAATTTATAGGGCAGCATGTTTTCCTTATAGTAGGTAGTGCCCCTATACACCTGATGGGATGGGATTTCTTAGAGACCCATTATGCCCAATCTCATTTCGACAGAGGGAGAAGTGATTCTCAGTTTAGGAAACAAAAGCCCACATGTAATATTATGCTTGATAAAGTTAATCAAGAATTTGAACATGGGGAATTAAAGCCTTTTTTATCAAAAATACCACATTCTTTTTTTTTTCTTTTTAGAGACAGAGTCTCACTTTGTCGCCCCAGCTAGAGTGCAGTGGAGTCATCATAGCTCACGGCAACCTCAAACTCTTGAGCTCAAGTGATCCTCAGCCTCCCAAGTAGCTGGGACTACAGGCACACACCACCACACCCAAGTAATTTTCCAGGTTTTATGGTTTCATTTTTGTTTTGTTTTAATTTTTTTTTTTTTTTTTTTTGAGGCAGAGTCCTGCTCTGTTACCCTGGCTAGAGTGCCGTGGCATCAGCCTAGCTCACAGCAACCTCAAACTCCTGGGCTCAAGCAATCCTCCTGCCTCAGCCTCCCAAGTAGCTGGGACTACAGGCATGCTCCACCATGCCCAGCTAATTTTTTCTATATATATATTTTTTAGTTGTCCATATAATTTCTTTCTATTTTTTTTAGTAGAGACGGGGTCTCACTCTTGCTCAGGCTGGTCTCGAACTCCTGAGCTCAAACGATCTGCCTGCCTCGGGCTCCCAAGTGCTAGGATTACAGCCGTGAGTCACTGCGCCTGGCCTTTGTTTTAATTTTATTTCAGAGTATTACGGGGTACAAACATTTTGGTTACATAAATTGGTTTTATAAAGTTTGAGTCAAAGTTATAAGTGTGCCCATCACCCAGATAGTGTGCATTGTACCCCTAGGCCAATGTCTATAAGAGTTTTTTCAACATTTTCTTCTAGAATTCTTATAGTTTCATGCCTTAGGTTTGTATTTTCTCTTGTATTTCATTAAGCTTCCTTATAATCCATATTCAAAATTCTTTATCTGTCATTTCACTATTCTCATTTTGGTTGGTTTCCTTTGGTACAGAGTTATTGTCTTATATTTTTCAATTATCCAGAGATCTTTCACTGATTTCTTCTCATCTGGAGCAGCTTTGCTTCTTATTTTTGGATTTTCTTTTGATTAGATAATGGCATACCCACTTTAATCTCCGAGACAGGTGGTGCTTGTGGTTGAGACTCAACTACACCCTGTATGATTGAATCAGTCAATGCTATAAAGGTCGTGCAAATTGACCTCCCTGTCAGTAGGTGGCGCCTGCCAGAAGGAACAAGCTGCAGTATTGTTTTTGGGTCCTGTGACTGGCTCTAGTCCTTCCACAGAAGCACTTGATTGCCCCAGGTGGTGGGTGGGGCCCTGGAACTTCAGGTGAGTCCTTATTCTCTGCCACAGAAGAGCCAGGTCGGGCGAGTGCAGCTGGGTGGGGCTGGGTTGGGTGAGCTTACCCCCAGGCTCCACCAAAGCTCACAAGGGATCTGTTTTACCAAGGGTCAAAGGTCTGATCCCAGCTTCTAGGGAAAGCTGCCAGGGAGGGGCTATAGTGGCCTCACCCAATCACAAATCTTCCCTCCTTGCCCCTGAGCAATTGGATGAGACCTGGGGGTAGGGGATCTGGCCTGTGAGCCTGTCCTTGGGTCCCCAAAGATCTATCCCTGACCATGCCAGGGAGAAGCACGCTGGACCCAAGTTGCCTACTGAGTGCCCAAGCAGGTTGGATGTTCCTCCACCCCAGGGCATGCTGCACACTGATGGAGTCCCCTGGCAAGTGGCACCAGGGAGGCCCAGCGGGCAGGGAGCTCATAGTCCCAGCACACCTCAGTGTGCTATAGGAAAGGGCTCAGCCCCATTCTCTGTGGAAGCCTTGGCGTGGTGGCTCTATTGCCTCTCTTGGCAGCCACAGGTGGGAGAGGTGAAGGGGAGAAAAAGATTCTGGAAAGGTTTGAGCCCCACGGTCTGGAAGGCCGGGTGTGGTAAATGCACTAACAGAGAGGAGAAGCAGTTCCTGCCAGCCCTGGATCAATGTCTCAGCAGCCACGGGCAGGGCAGGGCAGGGGAAGGGTGTTAGAAATGACCAGCGGTGTCATTAAGAAAGTAGTCAGACACTGCAAATTGTGCCGTGGCGTCAGCCTAGCTCACAGCAACCTCAAACTCCTGGGCTTAAGCAATCCTACTGCCTCAGCCTCCCGAGTAGCTGGGACTACAGGCATGCGCCACCATGCTAGGCTAATTTTTCTCTCTATATTTTTAGCTTTCCATGTAATTTCTTTCTATTTTTAGTAGAGACGGGGTCTCGCTCTTGCTCAGGCTGGTCTTGAACTCCTGAGCTCAAACAATCCACCTGCCTCGGCCTCCCAGAGTGCTGGGATTACAGGTGTGAGCCACCGCGCCCGGCCTTTACTTCTGATCAGAAGGGCGCCCAGGGGCAGTCGGAGCAGCCAGCCAGCCAGCACGCGCTGCAGGGGGCTTTCTCCCCTTTCATCCCCAAGGCAGACCTGCGGCTCAGTCTCATCCCATTGGCCGGATTTCCACCGCACAAGCTTGTTCTTACCCCGCTGGCTAAGGGGTGTTGTTAAGACACAAAGGAAGAGAGGGTAGGGGGCTCTTCGTGCAGTAAATGTTTAAAGTTAGGCGCAGTAAGGTATGCGGAAGTGTGTTACTTCCTGACACTCTGGCAGAAAAGATCAAGCCAAGGTTATCTCCCCCTACAAGGGGAAGAAAAGAATCCGAGTGGAAGAAAGACAGCACTCTGGTCACCTCTGTCCCTCTCTCCAGAAGGCAGCCCACCCAGAATGTCCAGACGCTGGGGTCATGCAGATCCCCTGGGACCCACCGGCCCCCTGTGGCTCCCATAGTCTGGGCTGGAGTTGGGAAATGTTTGTGTGGGAACAAGCCAGAAGAGAAGAAAACCGAGGGGCTGAGGCCCCCTGGGGAGGACAAAGGTGCAAGGTGGGTGGAGAAACAATATGGCGCCTGCCATCTGGGCTCTGGTCTGCCGTGATGGGAAGTGACCCCGAGGGCACCAGCTGCCTAGCGCTTCCTCCTCACAAAGCTCCCAGTTCTCTGGTGGAAGCAGCTTTGGGGCTTGTGAGGGTAGACGAGCTCTCCAGCAGCTTGGGAACGCATTGACTGCCAGGGATGTGGGGGAGGGAGAAATAAGCCACTGCACTGAAAGAGCAGCCTTGCTGAATAACAGGAAAATATCTAATCCTGCAATTTCCTAACATCTAAAGATCAATCATGAGCTCTCCCTACTCTCTGCTGTTTCTCTCCCAAGCTGGCAGGAACCCTGCAGGGTTCCTTTGTCACAAACATCTAAAAAGAGCTGAAAGACTGAAACAGAAAGGAAATGTAAATCTTCCTCTTTACATTTGCCAGGAACTGCTTTCAGAATTTGTTTTACAGCCTCAAGGTGTTCCTGAGGGGCTGGGGGTGGTGGTGGAGGGGGGTTGTGGGGGTGATGGTGGGCAGGCCTTGGTTTCCTGCCCAAAACTATCTCGGGGGCACACTACTCACTTTCTTGGGTCTCTAACTTGCAGATGGCAGATCATGGGACCTCTCAGCCTCTATAATTACATTGTTAGAGCCGGATTCCCTCGGCCCCAGGAACAGAATGACAGAGTCAGCGAGGCTGTAATAGGCAAAGGAGTTTATTAGCTAGCCCTAGCTAGGGTCCAAGCCTAGAGCACCAACACAGTGGTCTCTTTTCGTGGCTGGGACCCCGCACAATGGGACGTATGCCCTTTTATACTCTTTGCTATAGCTTGTTACAATAGGAGGATTGCCCAAGCACACACACACCCTGCAGGAGCTATTCACGTGCTGATCATGCCCGGCACCTTTATCAGAAAGTTACTTGCAGTCACCTCCGCAGGGCTTTGTTATTATGCCTTTGAGCAAGCAAGCACTGTTTACAGAAGCGGAACCAGGCTATTAGGCAACAATAAATTATTTCTGCTTTTCAACATGAACCAATTCCTTATAATAAATCTCTTTCTATATATCTCCTATTGGTTCTGTTCCTCTGGAGAATCCTAATACAGTCCCCCCAAAGAGTTTATTGATTTCCTTTTACCTACCAGTCTGTTTGTGTTGCTATAAAATACCTGAGGCTGGGTCATTTATTAAAAAAAAAAAAAGGTTTATTTGGCTGATGATTCTGATGTCTGGAAAAGTTCAAGACTGAGTACCTGCCTCTGGCGAGGGCTACAAGCTGCTTCCACTCATGGCAGAAAGTGAAGGGAAGCCAGTATATGCAGAGATCACGTGGCAAGAGGAAGCAAAAGAGCCAGAGTGTGCGGTGTCAGGCTCCTTTTAACAACCAGTGCTCCTAGGAACTAATAGAGTGAGAACTCACCGTTGAAGGAGACATTAATCTACTTGTGAGAGATCCATCCCCAAGACCCAAAAATCTCCCATTAGCCCCCATCTCCAACACTGGGGATCAAATTTCAACATGCAATTTGGAAGGACAAACACCCAAACTATAGTAGCAACCAGTATATTCAAATCCATAGTAGCCAAATCCCTCAGATGATGTACACTATTTCCAGCAAGAACAAAAAATAATTATCAAATGCTTTAATTCTGCAGTGCCAGGCCCCTGACTCAAATCTTAACACTTCAGAATAGAATTCAGGTTCAGACTGTGAAATGATATAGATCAGCATGTGAAATGGAGCACGTGTGGAAGTGACTCTTGTTTAATTGGAAACATCTGCTGGCACCTTTATCTTCACTGAAATTGCAAATCATCCCTGATTTAGAAGGCTCTTACTGGAAAAAAATAGCTGTTGAATGGCTATTCAACGAACTATGGATTAAGACAAAGGAAATTGAAGCTCTAGTCTTGTTAGTTTTTGTCAGTTTGCTTTCCGTATTTTATTTGGCTTCTAGAATTGAAAGGTTGATTTTTCCCCTCCAGATGCATCAAAATAATCCCTGAGAAATCCCCGGAGCGAAAGGCTCAGGGCCAGCTGTGTCCTCAAATGGCCGGCTCTGTCACTATGAAGGCTGTTTGTTAGTGAACACAGGACAATCGTGGCCTTAGCTGCCTTGCAGTTCCACTCCTCCAGGACTTATTGCTCCCCTGCAGCCAGTAGACAAGGGCCAATTATTATGAGATATGGCAGTGATTTGGAACAAGAGCTGATAGACAAATTTTGTTTCCAGAGCACATAGCTTATTGGAAGCCTATTTCAGTCGAGAGATAGGGGATTGTTTCCTACCTCCTCTCCCGACAGGCTGACCTAGCATGGTGTGTTCCTTACTAGAAGTCCTAGGGAAGATTCAGGCAAAAATCTAATTGGTGTTTGATTTTCCTGAGCATGACTTTATACAGATGGAAATGTGATCTTCATTACAGTGGTTTTAATGTAAGATTATCATGGTTTTTTTGGGTTTTTTTTTTTTTGAGACAGAGTCTCGCTCTGTTGCTGGGGCTAGAGTGAGTGCCATGGCGTCAGCCTAGCTCACAGCAACCTCAAACTCCTGGGCTCAAGCAATCCTTCTGCCTCAGCCTCCCGAGTAGCTGGGACTACACGCATGCGCCACCATGCCCGGCTAATTTTTTCTATATATTTTTTTAGTTGTCCGGCTAATTTCTTTCTATTTTTAGTAGATACGGGGTCTCGCTCTTGCTCAGGCTGGTCTCGAACTCCTGACCTTGAATGATTCACCCGCCTCGGCCTCCTAGAGTGCCAGGATTACAGGTATGAGCCACCACGCCCAGCCAGATTATCATGTTTTAAAAAGCAACAATATCTTGTAGAAAAAAATTGCTATTCAAACCCAGAACTTATTTGGTCTCTTTAAGCAATAACTTGGCAGAATATAGATATTGCATTTGCTATTGTACAGCAACAAAAGATAATATTCAAATGTCACATAATAAAAAGTGTTGGTGAGGATGTGGAAATGGGAAATCTCATTTATTAATGGTGGAAATGTAAAATGGTGCAGCCACTTTGGAAAATAGTTCATCAGTCCCTCAAAGTATTAAACATAGAGTCAGCATATGATCTAGCAATTCCATTCTTAAGTGTATACCCAAGAGAACTGAAAGCATATGTCAACAGAAACTTGCACACGAATATTCACCGGAATATTATTCATAATAGCCAAACTATAGAAATAACCCAACAGTCCATCAACTGATGAATGAATAAATTAAATGTACACTTTAAAAATGGGTAAACTGTATGGTATGTAAATTGTATCTCAATAAAGCTGTTAAAAAAGAAAATAAACAAATGGCAGTAAAAATTCAAACATAAAGTAAATTATAGAAAATAAGGCTTAGACTTCCCAACCTCAAGAATTGTGAGCCAAATAAATTTCTGTAAATTAAAAAGAAAAAAATAAAATAATTTAAATCTAGAGGGGAAAAATTTACTAACTTCTAATAACTTAGAATCAGCTCTTATATTAACTTGAACTACACAGTATCTTCCAAGGACTGACATAAATATTATTCTCTATACCAGTCAATGTATAGAGCATGTGTGTAGAGCAATGTATAGAGCAATGTATAGAACGTGCATGTGTGGATATGCACGTTCCCAGCTGACGCTGGACGAAGTATTCGGCCTTCTGGTTTCAGTTCTCATGCTGTAAACAAATGTCCTTTCCATGGTCTATTTAGAGCCACATTTTTTGCATTTTTGTTGGAGAGTTCATTGTTTAAAATGGTCTCAAGGTTTAGTGCAATCTACTGTTCCTAAATTCAAGAAGGCTGTGATGTACCTTTTGGAGAAAATAAGTGTACTAGATAAGCTTTGTTCATGCATGAGTTATGGTGCTGTCAGCTGTGCTTTTCGTGTTAATCAATTAACAGTATATATTAAATAAGTGTCTTTAAACAGAAACACACATAAAACAAGGTTATGTATTGATCGGTTGATGAGAATGTTGTGACCAAAGGCTTACACGAGAGTACCCTGTACTCTCCCTGGGAGCAATGGTTCAGTATTCACAGCAACTTTACAGAAGATAACTACTGTGAATACCGAAAATTGATTGCATGGGACATCTAGAGACTTTGCCATTATTCTTTTCTTTGTAAACAGAATCTCATTATATACTAACTTTCCTCAAAATATGTGAAATACATAAACAAAGCTTTAAAACTGTACTAAGCTGGTTCAGATAAAGACAGCACTACCATGTTCTCACACAAAAAGATCTCAATGTTGCAAAATTTCTCTTCCTTTTCAAAAGTATTCTTCTTATTCTGCAGATCCACAAGAATTTCATATTAAATAATAAAGACCAATATCAGACATACTTTTAATGTCTCTAGAAAATGTCCACTACTGGTTTATGACAGACATTCTTCATGTTATGGGGGTATCTTTTAAGTGAGGTCCTCAGAACAAGTGCTGTTACTAAATGTTACGTAGCATTTATTATAGGGAATACACAATTTTGTTTGAGTGCTGACTGTATTAATACATTTCAAAATACTAAGACATCTTTACATAACCCAACATAATTATGCTAGATTAAAAGATACTGTAAAATTTGATTTTCTATTATTTCACTTTAGGGTGTTCTAGCTATACTCATAGTAACTTTTTTTAAATCTCAATCTTTAAATGTTAACAGTTGTGTGCAAAATGCAGCAGTGCTAAGATTCTGTATGCCTTTGGTGGGGTGTCAAAAGCAGCATATTAAAATCTAACCTGTTTTCTATTCATACCGCACTGCTTCCCTTATAGCTAATGATAGTAGTCAGTTCAAATAGCATTTTGCTCACATAAAGCCCTTTCGTGTAAAAATGAATCGATGACTTCTAGTGGAATAAATTCAATCTAGTAACCACTGTGGTTTATTCCCATATTTAAACTGTTACCAGATTGGTTTCACACTACAAACATCCTAGACATGAAAACTCTCAAAATAAAACATACAGTTTATGTTTTATATAAACTAATGTAAATTATTAACAAAAAATCTTGTTACATGGCATTTTCATTTCTTTAATTTTATTTATATATTTTTTGAGACAGGGCTGCCCACGGTGCTCAATATGTTGCCCAGGCTGCTCAAAACTCCTGGGCTCATGCAATCCTCCCATCTCAGACTCACAAGTAGCTGGGATTATACATGTCCACCCCCGAACCTGGGCCAAAATTTTATTTTTTTTTTTAAGAGATAGGTCTCACTATGTTACCCAGGCTGGAAGGCTATAGGTGCAATCGTAGAACGCTATAGCCTTGAACTCCTGGGCTCAAGTGATACGGCCGAGTAGCTGGGACTATAACTTGTACACTATGGTACCCGGCTCCAATTTTTACTTAGTATCCGCTTCCATTTTAGTCTATAAGCTCCATGAGGGCAGAAGCAAATCATGTTTATTCACTACTCATGCAGGGTCTTCTCTGTTTGAATCTCCTCTCCATCTTGCTGCACAGGGGTCCTTTGACTTTTGCCTTCTGCTTGGCATATTTTGATCTGTTGGTGCTCCAACAGCAGTTCCAACAGATCAGAATATGGAAAAGAATGAAATCCAGCTATTTCCCAGCTTAACTTACAAAAAGTATGGAGAAAAATTACATATTGGTTGTATCTTGTAATGCCAGCTCAACTTTTAATGTATTTATTATCAAAGAATATTCATAGGTTTTTTTTTTTTCCCCAATCCATGGAGGTTTATTAAACTAAAGTTTGAGGATGCTCCCAGAAAAAGCAAAAACAGAAGCATCTGTGACCTGTGCTCACTGAAGAGGGATTTGGGAACTC
>CM052443.1:38440753-38466899 GCA_028533085.1 Varecia variegata
CCGTGGCGTCAGCTTAGCTCACAGCAACCTCAAACTCCCAGGCTCAAGCAATCCTTCTGCTTCAGCCTCCCAACTAGCTGGGACTACAGGCATGCGCCACCATGCCTGGCTAATGTTTTCTATATATATTTTTAGTTGTCCAGATAATTTCTTTCTATTTTTAGTAGAGACAGGGGTCTCACTCTTGCTCAGGTTGGTCTCGAACTCCTGACCTCGAGTAATCCTCCTGCCTCGGCCTCCCAGAGTTCTAGGATTACAGGTGTGAGCCACTGCGCCCGGCCCATAAATAAGCCTATTATTGGCAATTTATTTTCAATGAGGGTGCCAAGACAATTCAATGGGTAAAGAATAGTCTTTTTAAACAAGCAGTGCTTGTTTAAACTGGACAACTGGATATCCACATGCTAACATCCTGTTGGCCAAATCAAGTCAGGTGACCAAGGCTATGGGGTCAGGGATATGTATACCTTGTCTACCACGAGGCCAAAGTAAGGCATGTGGCCAAGCCCAGCATCATTTGGGAAGGAAAGTGTACTTTTTCCATGGAGGTAGGGGTTGGGGTAGGAGGTAGTGATTATTTTTGAAGAAAAATCAAATTGATTATATGGTATAAGGTTGAGATGATGACCATATTGTGGTTGTGTAATGTTTTGTGTATAATAGTGTAGTGAAAAATCATTAGGCCATTGTTTAGTCTAGCTTTGCTTATGTTATTTTAATGTATCAGTAAATAGACAATGCTGTGTTTGTATTATATTTTTTCCTCAGTGTTTTACTTTAACTATAGAATTCTTTTGTTTGTTTTTAAGGTTAACCTACACTTACAGGAAATAATTAGAAGCACCATTTATTATAAGCATCATCAGTCAACTTAAAGAAAAAGGTGATATATGATTTCCATTTCCCTAAGGTAAATGGCTTATACTTTGATAATTTAATATCTTCCAAGATGATTTATTCATTGTGCCAAAAATGCTTCTTATTTTCAGGGAAATGTAACATACATTTTTATTTTTGACAAGGTTATATGTCTACATAATAAAACATTTAAGTGGGTATATAGTGAAAAGTAAGCGTTTCTTACGCTGTTAGCACTTGGTCCTATAGTTCGCTTTCCTAGAAATTATCACTGTAAATTAGTTTGCTTCTTCTAGAATTTCATAAAAAGTGGAATCATACAGTATATACTCTTGTGTCTAGCTTTTTCACTCAGCATGATGTTTGTGAGGTTTGTCCATGTTGCGTTAGCAGTTTGTTCCTTTTGATTGTTGAGTGGTTTTCTGTTGTATTGATATACTACATTTTGTTTATCCATTTACCTGACTTTTGGATTGTTATCAGATTTTGGTTATTGTGCATAAAGTTGCTTTGAAGATTTAGAGTAAGTCTTCATATGGACGTGTGCAATGACTACAATTCCTGCCTTAGAAAACATTGTCTGCCTCAGAGTCTCAAAGATTTTCACTTTTGTTTTCTTCTAGAAGTTTCATAGTTTTACATTTAGTCTGTAATTAATCTCAAGTTATTTTTGTGGGTAGTCTGAAGTGTAAGGGTTGATGTTCTTTTTTTTGTCTACTTGGATATCTAGTAGTTCTAGCACCATTTGTTGAAAAGACTTTCTTCCTCTGTTGACTTGCCTGGCACTTTTGTTAAAAATTAATTGTCCATAAATGTGTGTCTATTTCTGGATTCTCTATTCCACAGATCTCTATGTCCCATTGTCAGTATTACACTCTTGATTGCTGTAGCTTTTATAATAAGTCCTGAAATCAGTGTCAATTTGTCAACTTTACTCTTTTTAAAAAAATGTTTTGGCTATTTATTATACATCGTTTGCATTTCCATATAAGTTTTAAAATCGGGCTTTCAATTTCTGAATTTATGTATACAAAGCCTGTGGAGTTTTTTGTTTTGTTTTGTTTTGTTGTTTTTAAAGGGATAGGCTCTTGCTCTGTTATCTAGACTGGAGTGCAGTAGCATGATCACAGCTTACTGTAACCTCAAACTCCTGGGCTCAAGGGATCCTCTGCCTCAGCCTTCCAGCTTTCTGAGTAGCTAGGACTACAGGTGCATGCCACTGGGCCTGGCTGATTTTTTTATCTTTTGTAGAGATGAGGGCTTGCTATGTTGCCCAGGCTGGTCTTGAACTCCTGGCCTCAAACGATCCTCCTGCTTTGCCTCCCAAAGTACTGGGATTACAGGTGTGAGCCACCAAGCCCAGCCAAAAGCCTGTGGGAATTTTGGCTGAAATTGAGTTGACTCTCAGCTCTACTTTGACATGATGGCATGGTATTCTTTTATATGAATGTATCATCAATTATATGAATAGGGTCACAGTGATGGTTGTTTGTTATGGGGAATTCAATCTTTATCGATACATTGTTGCAGTGAATTTTGTAGGTACATATGTGTTTGTGCAGTTGTGCAGGTATAGCTGTAATATAAAGTCCTGGAAATGGAATTGTTTGAAAATTACCATATATAATTTTGATAGATATTTCCAAAGTGTCCTACATAGACATTGAATCACCAACAGTAATGTGAGAGTACGTGGTACAAACCTTTGCCAAGATTGTGTTGTTAAACTTCTCGATCCTTGGTCAGTCTGATAGGTGAAAAATTGTATTTGTTTTGGTTATAATTTATATTAATTCTGTTTTTATCACACCAGCCATTTATAGTTTTTTTCCTTGTAAATCTGTTATGGTGATTAGGTTTTTTACTATTTATCGTCAGTATTTTTTCCCCAGTTTTGTCCTTCAAACTTGGCTTCTGAATTTTGGGATAAGGCTTGAAAGGCCTTTTCCACTCTGAAAATAAATATTAAAATTCTTCCATACTTTAATCTGTATTTTATGTTATTTTTAATGATTAACTTTTTTCTGGACATTGTCTTACTCATATAATAGGTTACCCAGATGGTCACCCAGTTGTCCTAACACCAGTTGTTGAGTAATCTTTTTTTATTAATTTGAAATTAATACCACCTTTATATATACTAAGTCCCCTCATGCATTAGGCCTATTTTTGGTCTCTGTTTTGTTCCATTAATCTCTGTTAATTGATTTGTTGGAACTAAATTGTTAATAATTGCAGCTAAATGTGTTTTAATATTAGCAAGTACAAGTCTACTCTATTACTTTTTTTGTTTTGTATTTATTTATTTTTTCTTTTTTACCCTATTACTTTTTAAGTTGATCTGTGTGTGTCCACACACCTGTGCATGTGTGTGTTACTACAAATGGTATGTGGTATTTTTCTTCTATTATGTATTTTGACTCATTGTTTATATTGTTAAAGCTTTACTTGCTGAATTTAATTGAAGACTTCTTGTACTACTCCATAAAACATGATGTTTGCTTTTGGTTTGTATGCTGCAAGAGCTGATGATGCTAAGAAAGATATATTTGAAAATATCCTCAATCCTTTAACTGTAAGCTCATTCCTTTTATTGGAATGACTAGAGAATCAAGAGTGGCTGTCTGTCTATATTATCAGTAGCAATTATTTAAAAAAAGCTTTTAAGTTATCTTATTTATACTTACATTTATTCATATTAATCTCAGAAAGGATATACATGTACAGTCTTTCTTGGTTTTTGTTTGGCTTCTGCACTCCCTTCTCTTTGAAGACCCTAATTCAATTTAACACACTTATTTTGTGGTGCATGTTCTCTAGTGGCTCCTAGTGGAAGATATGTGTGGGAGGTAAAATTTTGACACCCTAAATACCTGAAAATAAAGTGACTGACTCTAGACTCCACACTTAATTGTTTGGGCATTTAATTCTACTTGGGACATCACTTTTCTTCAGCATTTTGAAGGATTTGCCTGTTATCTTGCTTATAGTGTTGCTCTTGAGAGATTTGTGGTAATTCTGATTCTTAATTATCTGTATGTGGTAGAGACTTTTTCCCCTCTAGAAGTTTGAGGCTCATCTTTTTATCTTCACCATATACTTTTAAAAATCTTCTTCTATTGTGCTAGATGCTCTTGATCCTCTTGATCCTTTTAATCTAGAAACTCATGTCTTTCAGTTCCAGGAAAATTTCTTGAATTTTTTTTTTCCCAGTGCTTTTCCTCTATTCTCTAAAATTCTAGTTGTTGGCCTGTGGGTGCTCCATGGATGGTCCTCTAATTTTCTTATCTTTTTTCCTCCTATTTGCCATCTTAGTCTTTTTTTTTTTTTTTTTTTTTGAGACAGGGTCTCCCTCTGTCACCCAGGCTAGAGTGCAGTGATGTCATCACAGCTTACTGTAACCTTGAACTCCTGGGCTTAAGTGATCCTCCTGCCTGAGCCGCCTGTGTAGCTGGGACTACAGGTGCATGCTACCAGGCCCAGCTAATTTTTATTTTTTATTTTTTTGTAGAGAGGGGATCTCTCTATGTTGCTCAGGCTGGTCTCAAACTCCTGGGCTCAAGTGATCCTCCTGCCTCAGCCTTGTGCTGAGATTACAGGCATGAACCACTGTGCCTGGCCTATTACTCTCTTGTTCTTTATCCTTTGGGTTTATGGTTTTATCTTGCTTGGTTTTAATCCTTCTATTGCTTTTTTTTTTCAGTAGGATTTGAATGGTAATAGAGGTAAATGTGTGTGCTTAAGTCTGCCTTCTCTAACTGTATGTCACTCCTTTTTTGTGTACATATCTGTGTGCACTATTTTTTCCCCAAAATAGGATTTTACTTTACCAGCTTAACCTATTGTATGCTTATACTATGAACCGTTTTTTGTATTTTAAAACTTTTTTCTACAATATAAAATGGGTGCATACTGGCCCATTGGATGCTTGTACCATAGTTTACTGCAAGTTAGAAATACTAACATTAAGTGCTCTGTGTAAAGTGAGCTTTGAAGAAATAATTAATGATAGGACAGGATAAAATTTTGGAGTGTTACGTTTGATGAGAGGTGAATGGATGATTACGTCTTTCCTTTGTCCTTTTAAACATTTAAAAAAATACTTTTTCTTTTAGGTGCTGTATAATGTGTTAAGAGCATATTATAAGGAATGGTTTTGTCAAATTTTCATGAGTTATGGTGGCTGAAACATCAGTTCTGTCTTGTGGGAAAAGAACTGTAAGTAAACCTCATGGCATAAACGGATTTCAATGATTTCTATGCTTTATAAGACAAGTTATTGATAATTCATAGGAGTGTACTTGGGATACATCATTCTGTTAGCCTTAAGTGTACTGACTAAATATTTCAAAAGGTGGAGTTTAATTTTATTTAAATCAAGGTTATTTCTGTATAGTATTAACATTGCCATGTTTCATGGATTGTACAAAATTTAATTTTTATTTTTTAATTTTTCAGAAATGGCAGCACAAAAGGAAACCTATATTAATAGAATATTTTATTAAACGAAGGAAGTTAGATAAGAACGGCAAACCAACAGACTCAGCAAACAAGGAAAGAAACGTGTTAGCCATAAGACATGTTTCAAATGAATCAAAGTCCAGTAACTGTGGACTTCAGAAGAAAAATGTTTTCAAAAGTTTTATCAAAACAGACAGGTCAGTGATAAGTAACTCCTCCAGTAATAGGGCTAGGCCTGAGACCAAAATTAATTTAAAAATTAACAAAACAGATTGAATCTGAATTAAATTTCTTTTCATAAAAAAACTTGTAAAAATACTGAATTAGAATTAATTTTTCCTCAAGTTTCTATTGCCTCGTCCAAAGTAAAGCAAGTATCTTTAAGCATTCATGACAGCTTTTTCTCATGTCCTAGGAATGACAGAAACCTTGCTTGAAGCAAAGTAGTGTTTTTGTTGAAAATGTTTATCAGCATCAGTTAAAGTTGATTTTATTAAGACCTGCTCCTCATTAGTAATACTAGCTATTCAGCATTCACACCTATCAGGACACGAAAGTCCTCTCAAAAACTCTTCAGAAAAGGAAGACATTACTCAGGAATGATGTCCATTCAGGAGAAATCAAAAGAAAATTCCTCCAAAGTTACTAAAAAAAGTGAAGATAAGAATTTAGAAACAGAAATTCAAGGTTCTCAAAAGAATCTAGCAAAAAAATCAGGTCCAAAGGAAACTGTAAAATCATTGGTTAAATCTTCCAGTGAAAGTAAAATAAATCAGCCTGAATTGGGAATACGCATGACTACAAGGTCAGCAAAGGCATCATCCAATGATAAAGCCACTCAGTCCATTAATAAAAATACGGTGACTGTGAAGGAACATGCACAACAAGAATCTACAAAAAAGAAGAAATTATCTCAGAAAAAATTAGTGCATGAAACCATTAAAGCAAATGAACAGCTTAACCGGAGATCACAAAGACTGCAACAATTAACAGAGGTTTCAAGGTCTTTGCGCAGTAGAGAAATTCAGGGTCAAGTTCAAGCACTTAAACAGAGTTTGCCACCAACAAGAAAAGAGCACTGTAGCAATACTCAAAGTAAATGTAATACGGTTAAAACAAGCCAAAAACACGTGAAAAGAAAAGTACTGGAAATAAAGTCTGACTCTAAAGAGGATGAAAATCTTGTAATTAATGAAGTAATAAATTCCCCCAAAGGGAAAAAACGCAAAGTAGAACATCAGACAGCTTTTACTTGTAGTTCTCAGTGCATACAAGGATCTGAAAAGTGTCTTCAGAAGACTACTAGAAAAGAGGAAATAAAACCTGTGCCTGTAACTTCTGAGATAAAAAGATCAAAAGTGGCTATTTCAGTGGTGTCAAAAAAGAGTGAGATGAAGAAATCAGTTCATGCACAAGTGAATACTAGTGCAAAATCCCAAAAAAGTCCACAGCCATCAGTGCCTGAAAAAAGTGTAGATAATGAGCTGGAGCAAGAAGGAAAGAGCAAACGAGGTAGTATTCTCCAGCTCTGTGAAGAAATTGCTGGTGAAATTGAGTCAGATACTGTAGAGGTAAAAAAGGAATCTTTACAAATGGAAAGTGTAAAGGAGGAGAAGCCTATAGAAATAAAATTGGAAGAGACCAACGTTGAGAGACAAATACTTCATCAGAAGGAAACGAATCAGGATGTGCAATGTAATCGTTTCTTCCCCAGTAGAAAAACAAAGCCTGTGAAGTGTGTACTAAATGGAATAAACAGCTCAACTAAGAAGAACTCCAACTGGACTAAAATTAAACTCTCAAAATTTAACTCTGTGCAGCAAAATAAGTTGGATTCTCAAGGTTCCCCTAAATTGGGCTTGTTACGAACCAGTTTTTCACCACCAGCTTTAGAAATGCATCATCCAGTGACACAAAGTACATTTTTAGGGATAAAACCACATGATAGAAATATAGAATGCCAGCAGGAAAAACTGAAAGAAATAAATTCTGCAGAAGTTAAAATTAATGATATTACACTTGAAATTAATAAAACTACAGAAAGGACTCCTGAAAATTGTCGTTTGGATAATCAGATAAAACCTTCTCCTGACCCACCATTGAATAATCAGATGAAACATTCTTTTGAATCAGCAGCTCCAGATAAGGTAATCCATTTTTATTATGTACAGTAGCGGTGCCCAAGTACTTTCTAATAAGAAATGTGTTTACAATATATTTTAGTTGAAGAATTAAGTCATAAGAGGTTGAAGAGTCATTTGTAAGACATCCTATTATGCTGTTAGGAAGAATTTTATTGGCCCAGTCTTGTAGCGATAAAATTTAGTGACACCTTTAGATGGCTCACATTTACTTAGATGCTTCTCATTGTTTCCTCATTTTCACTGTTCATTTTTTTTTTTTTTTTTGAGACAGAGTCTCGCTCAGTTGCCCGGGCTAGAGTGCCGTGGCATCACCCTAGCTCACAGCAACCTCAACCTCCTGGGCTCAAGCAATCCTTCTGCCTCAGCCTCCCGAGTAGCTGGGACTACAGGCACGTGCCACCATGCCCGGCTAATTTTTCTATATATATTTTTAGCTGTACATATGATTTCTTTCTATTTTTAGTAGAGACGGGTCTTGCTCTTGCTCAGGCTGGTCTTGAACTCCTGAGCTCAAACAATCTGCCTGCCTCGGCCTCCCAGAGTGCTAGGATTGCAGGCGTGAGCCACTGCGCCCGGCCCATTTTTTTTTTAATGAATAAACATCAAACATATACATAAAACAGTATAAACCTGTTGAATTCCAACTTTTCTTTTAAATTTAATGTACTGATTTTTTTCTACTAATTATAACAACAGAAAATATGTTTCTTAGTGATTAAAATCTAGAACTTAAACTTGGGCCCAGTTCTGACCAAGATATTAAATTAATTTCAGTTGGCCTAATCAACCTTTTTTTTCATCTAATAAAGTTGAAAAGTTAAACATATTTAAAGGGGGGATGACTTGTGTGGCCATTTTGAATAGTTGGCAAATAAAATATCTGAGAGGTATAAATAATTATGTCTTCTAAGAATAAAATTGTAGTGGCCAAGAGTTTTTGAAATGGAAAAATAAATTGAAAACCAGACTCTTACGTCTGGAAGAAACTTTAGTGATTATCTGAGAAAGTAGTTTAATACTTTAAAAAAGCAGCTGAACCCCATATGTAGAATATCAACATATAACATCAATAAACAGAAATTTTATATGCATAGAACCCTGGAACTCTTAATACAGATAAAACTTATTAATTTGTATTATTTAATTTTATAATGAGAAAACTGAGAGCAAAATGTGATTTAGGTCTCATGTTTGGTGGCACAAATAGGATTAGAATTTAGTTGTTCTAATTCTTAGCCCAGATTCTTTTTACAACATACTCTGAACATTAGAAAATCATTTGAGCAAAAAAGGTATCAAGAATAGAGAAGAAAGTTGAATTTTGAGAGTGATTTAAAGTTCTCTTTAGAAACGTTTGGTCTAGGAGCAAATTTGAATGAGTTAAGAGTCTGGGCTTTATTCCAGAAGCTGTGAAAGTAGATCAGTGTCTATTCTTCTGGGCTGAAAATCAAAGTGAACTTAAATGGAACAGACACACCATATGGTACTCTTACATTTTATTTTCTATATAAATAAGAATGAAAGCATCAGTTGAAAGATAATTATTCAGAGAGATTTTACCAAATAGTCGGCGGTAGTAATTAGAAGTAAGTAGGGAACGGTAGTTTGAGTAATAAGTTGTGGCCTCTTGCAGAGATGGGGTAGGTGACTTTTTATTCAGGGTTGTTTCTCCACATTTAGCTGGTGAGTGTATCTTCTAATTCCTTGCTTTATAAGTGCATGTCAAAACTCAAAAGGCAGACAGTTTATGGAGAAATATTGAAGGATATGAAATCTAATTCATTCTTTTGGACTAAACTATGCTAGAATAGAGATGTTTATTTACAGCATATAATTTCTATCTTTTATAACATTGCTTTTACTGAAAGGTGCTTTGGATTTACGCAGCCCTTCTGTTTTGTGAAACGTTCTAAGAAACAGTCCTGTGAAGCTTGTTGCTGTGTTAAGAATTTTATTTATGTTTTGAAATTCTTGACTATTTCAAACATTTAGAGTATAGCAGAAATTAATATTACCCTCATGTATCAGCCACTAAGATTTGACAAAAATTAACATTTTGTTGAATTATTTCAGGTCCTTTAAAATAACAAAAGTACATTGCGAAAACGGTTGAAGACTGTACCTCCCTCTTCATTCCATTCACCACCCTTCTCCCCAGGGTTAAATGTGCTCCTGGAGTTGGTGTGGATCTTTTTTATTTTTATGATTTTATGTGTTATGTGTATATAAATTCATAAAGAATACTTAATATTGTTTATGTTTTAAATTTTTACATAAATGATAACAAATTTTCTGTAGCTTGGTTTTGTGCAATCAACATTATATTTGATTCTTATTGATACATGGGCATTTTAATAACTGTAAAGGAATATATCACAAGTTTATCTTTCCTCTATCAAAGACTTTCAGGTGATTTCCAGTTTTTATCACCAATATCAACAATGTGATCACTATCACAGAGTGATCAGAAAATGTGGTGGTGACCATATCAGTTCAAGACATATTTGAGTGCCTGCTGTGTTCATGGTACTGTGCTGGGGTTACAGAAGATATGTTTCCTGCCTTTAAGTAATTTACATTGCAGTAGTCATTTAGAGATTTTTCTTTACTCCATAAATGCTAAGAAGTGAGGATAGCTTAGTTTAACAATCATAATAACTTTTGTTTGATGAACACTGACTCTTCGGTAAAGGAGAACTTAATATAATTAACTGCAGTCAATACTGTAAGTTCCATTATTATCCACATATTACAGGAGTGGAAAGTGAGGTTTAGATATTAAAGTAACTTACCTCAGTGACAGTTAAGTGATGGAGCCACGATTTAAACTGAGATTGGCTAGCTTTAAAGCTCAGCCAGAGTTATACCTGGGGGGAGGTAACAGAATGCAAAAAACAAAAGCAAAAACAACCCTCTTCCCATAACTACAACTTTTATATCATTGAAAACTTTTCCTATAGCCACTATAATTTTGCTCTTTTGATTATATGGTGTCAGTCTCAGCACTACTGAGAAAAGATGATAGTTGATAAGACTAAGCATCTGGCAGAACTTCTCTGAATTCTTTGGGGGTGAATTTAAATTATTCTGAACTTAAAAATTTTAAAGCTCAATTATTTTATGATTTGTTTTTTAAACCAATAACTTAACTAAATTCTGGGCCAGGTGAGATGGCTCATGCCTGTAATCCTAGCACTCTGGGAGGCCGAGGTGGGAGGATCCTTTGAGGTCAGGCGTTTGAGAACAACCTGAGCAAGAGCGAGACCCCCGTCTATCCAAAAAAATAGAAAAATTAGCTGGGTGTGGTGGCGCTTGCCTGTAGTCCCAGCTACTCAGGAGGCTGAGGCAAGAGGGTCACTTGAGCCCAGGAGTTTGAGGTTGCTGTGAGCTAGGCTGACACCACAGCACTCTACTTTGGGCAACAGAGCTAGACTCTGTGTCAAAAAAAGTAAAAATAAAAACCCTCAAAACTTAGTAACTTCTGGTTGGTGGTGATTAGAATAATTAGTAACATGTTGCTCTTCTCTTTAATTTTTCTGCTTTGTTTTTCAATGACAAAAATGTTTATTTTTTTCAAAAATATGATCAAAAAAGTCCCATGTTCTTTGTAACAATCACATTACAGATACACAAAATTAATTGTTTCCTTCCCCATTTCTATTTCCCTGAGATAGCCACTGTTTATGCAGTTTGGAGTATTTTCTTTTGTTAGTTACTAATTGAGTATCTGCTTTGGCAAGGTTCTGAATTAAGGGTTTTTGGGAATAAAAAGGTAAATATAACATTGTTCTTGCTCTTAAGATTTATAGGTAAGTCAGACACAAATAGTTGATTCAGAGTAGGAAATGATAAGGACATGAAAGATGTATAGACAAAGTAGATGAAGGATAATTAGGGAAGACTGGGGAAGGCTTCATGGAGGAAGTTAATATTTGAGTAGTAAGTTGAATTTATACAGGGGGAATGGTATTGTAGATCAGCACTACCCAGTAGAAGTACAATGTGAGCCACATATATAATTTTAAATTATCTGGTAGCCACATTAATGGAGTAAAAAGAAACTGGTAAAATTAATTTTAATAAATTTTATTTTAACCTGTCATATAAAAGTACTATCATTTCAACATGTAATCAGTTTTTAAAATTGTTTTATTTATTTTTTTGAAACAGGGTCTTGCTCTGTTGCCCCGGCTAGAGTGCAATGTGTTGTCATAGTTCACTGCAACCTCAAACTCCTGGACTTGAGCAGTCCTCCTGCCTCAGCCTCCCAAGTAGCTGGGACTACAGGCACTGTGCCACCATGCCTGGCTAATTTTTCTATTTTTTTTTTTGTAGAGACGAGGGTCTTGCTCTTGTTCAGGCTGGTCTCAAACTCCTGGCCACAAGCAATCCTCCTGCCTCCCAAAGTGCTAGGATTCTAGGCATGAGCTCCTGGGCCTGGCCTAAAAATTATTAATGACATATTTTACTCTCTTTTTTGTGTGTGCTTAGGTTTTCAAAATCTGGTGTGTGATTTATGCTTACAGCACATCTCAAATCATACCACATTTTAAATGTTCACTAGTCAGATGCATCAGATGTTGCAGTGACTACCATATTGGATTGTACAATTTAGAGAGGTAGATAGAACTCTTATGATAAAAGGTATAGAGCCAGGCAGCTATAGCATATGTCCATGGAAGAGGTGTTTAATTTTATTTTTTTTGAGCCAGGGTGTCGCTATGTTGCCCAAGCTGGCTTTGAATTTCTAGGCTCAAGCAATCCTCTCCCACCTCAGTCTCCTGAGTAGGTGGGACTACAGGTGCAAGCCATTGTACCCAGCTTGTTTTTAAATTTAGCTTGAAGGGGAATAATGGGCACTAATGCTGAGGGGGTAGATTGTGGCAAGATCATGGAGAGATTTATTTAATGCATGTTTGTGTGAATTACTCCAAATATAAAGTATCTTAACTTTTATATATGCTAAAATGTACTCAAAATGTATTTGTTAAAGACCCAAAGTTGATATGAAAATTTTGATTTATATGTGTTCAGAATTTCAGCCTATGTTTGGAATCGAAGCTGGGAAGCAATCCAGTGGAAAATACTAGTTCTGTTTCAACTCTGCTCAGTCAGGCAAAAATTGATACAGAAGAGAGTAAATTTCCAGGTAATACTTTGAAAATACTGGATTTCACAGTGTTCAGTGACATTTTTGTCAGTATTATAGAAAACACTATTATATGCCAAATAGGCCTGCTAAATAAATTCTTCTTAACCATTGCTATGTTTTTGAAATGTGTGATTATCATGAATGTCACCCATTCTTTCAGAATTGCTTCTGTTGATTGGTTTGTTTAAGGTATCTAAGTGTAGTACCTTTTCACTATCTGAAGTTCTTTTGTTTCCAAATCTTTCATTTTGTTTGTGACACTCTGGAGAAATATTCCTTAATGAACTGCTTAAGGTAATGGTAGCAGCTTATTTGTCAAGTACTTTATTATTTGTACTTTTCTACTTCAGGTTGTTAATCTTTAATAACTCAGTTCGCCATCTCAATGATTCTATGTCTGAATTAAGGATTTAATAAATGCTGCAAATTGTCCACTATACCATACAAAAGCTTTATTATTGTAACCTTGTGAATATTTTTTTACAATATATTATTTGAACTGTTGTATGGGGATTTGCTCACTTGTATCAGATGGGGTACCAGAGGATACAGAAAAGAAATTTCTAATTCCTTATTGTTTCTCTCTGCTAGAGGAAAATTATACTCAGAGCAAAATATTGAGGTCAGATAATCGCCATTACTTATTTATTTAACTTTTTCTCTTAGTGGGGGAAGGGGAAATGTAATATAATATGAGAAATGCATTTATTCATTAGAAAATAAAATGGATCTATTCATTTGTATATTAATGTGATTATAATTCCAGAGACCCCGCCCCCCCTTTTTTTTTTTTAAGAAAGAGGTCTCTCTCTGTCACCCTGGCTTGAGTGTAGTGGCGTCGTCATCATAGATAGTTCGCTGCCACCTACAACTCCTGGGCTCAAGTGATTCTCCTGCTTCAGCCTCCCAAGTAGCTGGGACTACAGGAGCAAGCCACCACACCCAGCTAATGTTTTCTATTTTTTAGTAGAGTCAGGGTTTCATTCTTGCTCAGGCTGGTCGGGAATTCCTGAGCTCAAGTGATCCTCCCCTCACCTTGGCTTCTGAGAGTGCTAGGATTACAGGCGTGAGCCACTGCACCTGGCCCAAGAGACCGTAATTTTTTTAACAAGGAAATGTTTTCATTAATTTCCATTTAGAGATTATATAATTATGCAGGCGTTGAAACAATTTTCTTTATTATTCAGTATTAGTAATTGTGAAATTAGAGGTGAACTTAATCTACCATGAGATCTCTTTGCAACTCTTGAGTTCAAGTGTGGGACAGCCTTTCTGCCTCTTCTCTGAAGAGTAATATCTAGGAAGGGGGCTCTAATTTTATCAAATTGTCTTTGTTAACAAATAAAGCATTTAGTGCATGGAAAGTTTTTTTCTTTATTTATAATGATTTCATCCATTAGATGGAGAGCTAGTACAAAACTTAACACATAACCCATCTTCTTGATTAAATTACAGGTTCAGCTCCCAAACAGCACAGTATACTCAATAACCAAACATTTAAGAGCAGTGATAACAGGTAAGATATTAGTTAAATTTAAGTACTTAAGGATTTTATACTTGCAAGTTTGAACTTACAAATTCTCTTTTTATTACACTTTTTTTATGCCTATACATAGTGTTTAATAGCTTTTTTCATTAATGTACTGTGGCCATCTTTTTTTACCTTCTTACCTCATTTTTTAAATTCTGTATTAGATTTCATTGTGTGCCTGTTCTGTGGTTTATTTAACTGTTCTCCTCTTTATGAACATTTTGGAGGTTTCTAGTTTATTTCTGTCCCTCCAAAAAACCCAAAGGAAGTCCTGCAATAAACACATATATCTTTGCCCACTTGTGTGACTATATTTCAAGGATAAATTCATAGCTTTCCGTCCAAAGTATTTGTGCCTGTTTCTACTCCCAGCAACCATGTTGAGAATGCTTTTTCCCCCACACTCCTAGAAATACTGGGGGTACTACCAACATGTAAGAGTGTTCTAAATAGATTAAAACCTTTTTGTTTTCTTTCTTTGTTCCTTTTTTTTTTTTTTTTGAGACAGGGTCTCTGTCACCCCAGGTAAAGTGCAGTGGTGTCATCATAGCTCACTGCAACCTCAAACTCCTGGACTCGAGCAGTCTTCCTGCCTCAGCCTTCCAAGTAGCTGGGGCTACAAGTGTATACCACCATACCTGGCTAATTTTTCTATTCTTTGTAGAGGTGGTGTCTTGCTGTACTGGCCAGGCTGGTCTTGAACTCCTGGCTTCAAGCTATCCTCCCACCTCGGACTCCCAAAGTCCTGGGATTACAGGCATGAGCCACTGCACCTGGCCTATTTTCTTTCTAATGTCAGAATTAGATAAATCTGACTTATTTTGCCATTTGGATTACCAACAAATAATATTTAGGACAAACTGGAGTGACTCAGATGGCTAAAACTTTGAAACTATACTGAGACTAAAGTAGGTGTTGCAATTTTTTGTTTATTGTAAGTTAATATTTTTACGGTTTTTTTTAACCCCTTGAAATTGGAATTTGTCAGTGTTGTGTCAAAAATAAGTTATTTTTTTCCTTACAGTGATTTGTAATGATACAGATCTGTAATATTTAATAGGTTTTTTGTGTTTGTGGTTTGTGGGTTTTTTTTTGTTTTTTTTTTAAAGGGAGACACCACCAAATCATTCTTGGTCTAAGTGTAATTCCCATTTGGAGATAACAATTCCAAAGGACTTGAAACTAAAAGAAGCAGAGAAAGGTGATGAAAAACAGTTGATCATAGTAAGTACACAGTGTGACTTTTTTGCTGAAGTGTTGTTAAAAGCATCTCTTAGTTTGTTTTGTGTTGCTATAACAGAATACCTGAGACTGGGTAATTTATATAGAAAAGAAGTTTATTTAGCTCACGGTTCTGAAGGCTGGGATTTGCATCGGCACTGGTAAGGACTTCAGGCCACTTCAACTCATGGATGAAAACAGAAGGTGGGGAGCAAACTCATGTGGGAAGAGACCACAAGCTCATTTCCCTTTTGGAGGAAGCAAGAGAGAGAAACCAAGGAAGCCAGATTGTTTTCAATACTTGCTGTCTTGGGAAGTAATCCATTCCTGAGAGAACTCACTCACTTCAGTGGGAGAGCAGAGCTTTAGAGGGCATTAATCTTGTTTGTGAAGGATCTGTCCCCATGCACCAAACATCTCCCACTAGACCCCACCTCCTAACACTGCCACATTGGAGATCTTATTTCAACATGAGTTTTGGTGAGGACAAAACCTCATTTATGCACAGTGTTGAAGAATAAATTTATTCCTAGAGACTTTTTGACATCATAAATTTTCATTATGGAAAATATTCCTGGTGTTGTTACAAATCCCCTACTCAAATAGTCCATCCTGTAATAAATAATAATTCAGTTTTCATATTTCTAGTTGTGATGCTTTATTTCACGTCTATTACTTTGTTAGATACGTCATTTGATCACTGCCTTCTTTCAGTAGTTGATTTAAATATTAAAATAGCATGAGCTTAATACATAAAAGGATTTTAAGTATCTATATTTTATATATTATAATTTTAAAATTACAGTTTATGCAAAACCAATAGTAAATTTGAAATAGAGCATAAATACTCTCCAGTTTGGTAGCACAATGGAAAAGAGAGGGAGATATTAATTCTTTGATTAAAAATATAATTTGAATAAGTGAAGGCAATTAAAAAAATCAAGGTAACCAAAATAATAGGGACATTTAATGTTGTTCCAATCAGTAGGCTTTTTTGAGACTGGGCAATGGATTTTTTGGGTTTTTTTTTTGGGGGGGGGGGTTTGAGGGTTTTTTTTTTTTTTTTTTTTGATCCACGGTCTTGCTCTGTCTCCCAGACTAGAGTGCAGTGGCATCATCCAGCTCAAGTGATCCTTGTGCCTCAGCCTGCTGAGTAGCTGGGACTACAGGTGTACACCACCATTGCCTGGCTAATTTTTCTGTTTTTTTGTAGAGATAGGATTTCGCTCTTTCTTGCTCTGGCTGGTTTTGAACTCCTGGCCTGAAGCAATCCTCCTACCTCGGCCTCCCAATGGATTCTAACTTTAATATCAGAGAATAACTTTGCAAGAATTGTGTAGAAATTTTTCGAAGGAATAGTGAGAGGAGAACTTGTTTTATTTTGTTTAGTAATGTTTCTGTTGTCAAATCAGTGTGATATTGAATCAGGATTAAACAAATAGAATCTAGAGCTGCACTGTCCAGTATGGTAGCCACAGGTGGCTGTTGAGCACTTGAAATGTGGCTCATTGTAATTGAAATACACTGTAAGTGTAAAAAATACATACTACATTTCAAAGACTAGCACAAAAAATGTAAAGTATCTAATAGGTTTTTTTTATATTGAATACATGTTGAAATTAAAATATTTGGAATGGGTTTGTTAGGTAAAATGTTATTAAAATTAATTAATTTCACCTGTTCTTTCATTCTTTAACATGACTAATAGAAAATTTAAAATTACATTTGTAGATTACATTTTTATTGGCTAGTGCTTTTCAGGACAATGATGATGATGTTGATGATAGCAGCTAATTCTTTTTGAAAGCATTATTATATGATCTGTGCTCATATTAAAACTAAGCCTTATAGGAAAGTATGAAACAGGTACTACTGTTATTTCCCATTTATTATGAGGAAACTAAGGTAGAAATGCTATCTCATTACTATGAAAACTGCCTGTTCAAAGAGGTATTTGTACACCCATGTTCATTATTCATAATAGCCAAAAGGTAGAAATAAGCCAAGTGTCCATTGACAGATGAATGGAAAGACAAAATATGGTATACATACAATGGAATATTACTCAGCCTTAAAAAGGAAGGAAATTCTGACACATGCTGCAACATGGATGAACCTTGAGGACATTATGCTAAGTGAAATAAGCTAGTCACAGAAAGTCTTATACTATATGACTCCACTTATATGAGGTACCTAGAGTAGTCAAACTCAGCGACAGAAAGTAGAATGGTGGTTGCCAAAGGCTGAGGGGAAGGGGAGAATCGAGAGTTGTTAATGGGTTGAGTTTCAATTCTGCAAAATGTAGAGTACTGGAGATTGGTTGCAAAATAGCGTGAATGTACTTAATACTATTGTACTATGCACTTAAAAATGGTCGAGATGGCAAGTTTTGTATTATGTATATTTTACCACAGTTATGAGTTTTTTCTTTTTTAGAAAACAGCTTGAAATTTTATGTAACACTTTGTCAATAATTTGAATCATTTAGAATGCATTTGTCTTTAGTTTTATACATAATCTTTTATATACCATTTGATTTCTCTTTGCTGTTTGAGATACTGTTTTCTTAATCCTGTTCTTTTCTGCAATTAGCTGTCTTTTCTTTCTCTCTCTCTCTCTTTCTTTCTTTCTTTCTTTCTTTCTTTCTTTCTTTTTTTTGAGATAGAGTCCCTCCCTCCCTCCCTCCCTCTCTCTCTCTCTCTCTCTCTCTCTCCCTCCCTCTTGCCCTGGTTGTAGAGTGCAGTGGCCTCATGGTAGCTCACTGCAATCTCAGACTCGGCTCAAGCGATCCTCTTGCCTCACCCTCCTGAGTATCTGGGACTACAGGTGTGCGCCATGATGGCTGGCTGATTTTTCTATTTTTAGTAGAGAACAGGGTCTTGCTCTTGGTCAGGCTGGTCTTGAACTCCTGAGCTCAAGCAGTCCTCCCGCCTTGGCCTATCAGAGTCGTAAGCAGTTAGCTTTATAATTGTTCAAATTGCACAGTTATAAAGCAGAAAGAGTAAAGGGATTATGGTTTCTTTTTAGCTTATTCTTAAAGTTCATATTGCTGAAATTTTCTTGTTGAATAAGGACAGGAATAGAACACACATGCACACATGGGAAAACAATTGTTATTCTATGGCACAAGTGTGAATTACTGGAGTATAAGTGATTGTAGTCAGTTTCTCATGCTTCTTTAAAATAAAAATAATAGAAAAAATTAATTTCACCTTTTCTTAAGAGTTTCTGGTAGCATCAAAATATTCTTTTTAATATCTATAACTGCAGAAGAAAATTATTAAGAGAACACTTTTAAGGTATTAAATGGAGACTTAAAAACTATTTTCTCTAGACTCTAGCAGTATAATTAATGCAAATGTGAAATATATATTCTGACTTGCAGAGTATTCACTATTTGGGTCTTTAGGATTAAGTATGTGATGTCATAGATAATTTCTTAGTTCCTTTAAATTGCTGTGGAGCAAATCATCAGGTTACTAAAATGAAAACGTTTCTTAAAATTACACACAGATTGCAGAGGTTAATATCTTAGTTTCTGTAATCAATGCTGAATGTTATTCATTATAAACAGTTCTCACTTTATCTTCACATTATATCCTTAGAGGCTGATGTTCTGGAATAATTCTTTTGGGAGGAAAAAACCTTTTGTTTATTTTTTATGAATAGGATGCAGGACAAAAAAGATTTGGAGCGGTTTCCTGTAATGTTTGTGGAATGCTTTACACAGCTTCAAATCCAGAAGATGAAACACAGCATCTACTTTTTCACAACCAGTTTATAAGTGCTGTAAAATATGTGGTAAGTGGAATTTGTGAGTTCTAAAATGTAAAACTCAGATAATTAGGTCAGGATCTTAGTGAGATGAGTTACCAAATAATTGAAAAATTTTTGTTTTTGAGAAAGAATAATATATACAAAGCACATGCATTATGTATATTGGCTTATTTTAAAACAAAGCCAAACATACAAACCAGCTAATGTAGTCTGGGTTATGTTGTGGGATTTTTAATTTAAATTGTATTATTCTTCAAGTAGCAGGATTCTTAAAAAATAAAAAAAAATTGTATTTTTCTAAAGTAGTTACTATACTTCTAAGAAGTAATGCTATTCACCTGGAGTACATTTTTTAAACATTCCCTTTGGTTTTAATAATTATTTACTGTTGATAAACCTGTTTAATATTCATATAATTTGAATGTAACAATTTTGTATTTGGGGACTGATAATGACATATGTTATACGAAGTAGGCGGTTTAGGGATTTCCTTTACCTTCCCTTTGCTATCATGAGGGTATTTCTTTATAAAATTAAAAAAGAAAAATTCTAGAAGGTTAAGACCTCAGAATTTATAGTATACTAAATGGAAAAAAAAATCCCACAAAGTAAATATGTTTTAGTATAAAATTTTTTTTAATATAAGTATATTTTAGGCATAATGGGTGTTATTTAATATTTGTTTCTGGAAATAGCAAAATTTTTAGCAATTTTGAACCATTTCAGATACCTTGTAAAAATAGTAATTTAATGTAATTGCTGTCCACCTATATCTGAAATGGAATCTGTTTTTATTTTATACATGTTACCTTCAGTACTGTACACTCACATAATAAGACCTCCAGGATATCTGAACTGAGACCACCAATTCATTTCATATAGGCCTTTGTATAGGCACCAGATATTGGATTATTTAAAGGTCTTTATTGGCCTCATTTGAGATTCACATACCTATACTTACCTTTTATTGAAGGGTTTGTATTCATTGTTTCATTCATCCAATTATTTCTACCCAGGATTGGTGAGATTTTCCTTTTTTGGTTTTCTACTGTGCTCATCCTTTATATTCCATATTTCATCTGCCTTTTCCATACACACTCCCTCTTACCACTTCACTAAATAAAATACAAAGTATGTGGACATAGAATATCTACAGCTAGATATTGTTTTTATCATTTGAAGTTTGTACCTTTTCAATTTGACTATATTAATATCCTTGCATTGTGAAAGAAAAATAGTTCTATTAGGTACCTAAATACTTCTGGGGCAAAAATATTTCAGTTTATTTTACATACATGAACCTGGCAGAAATTAGTTCAAGTTATTTCTACTCAGTTTACAGTATTTAATTTTAGTGATCATTTAGTTTCATAAAATTATAAAAAACCTTAGGTTTAATAGGCTTAATTCTTCATTTTAAGGAAAATTCTTAATTTCTGAGAGGAACAGTAAAGAAATCAATTAGGAAATATATGCTCTGCTCTTCTAAGATACCAAGGGAAGTTGATTTATGGAACAAGGTGGAGTCATCACCTTCTAAACAAATTCTGACTACCTTGCAAAACACATATAGCAGTGTAGGGAACATTAGTTCCTGCTCCAGCCAACCCCTCGTTGATGGGACAGAGCCATGGGTTATTTTATTTATTTTTGAAATAAAGTGAAGAGAAGGAATTGAGTTTAGTAGTTGCCCATCCTTTGCTAACATCAAGGTCAATGTTCTTATCTTTTGTTGTTTTCAAATGTAGGTATACATACAGTCTAAGGTTTAGACCTCTCCAAAACATAGTGTCCTTTTACAGTGTGAAAGAGAATAAAAACATACCTATCTTAAAGATATTCTGCTGTGATCATAGCTCTATGTTTTGACTTGTGACATCAAAAACCTTTATTGGGCTCCTCTTTTTTTTTTGGAGGGGGGGGTTTTGCACGGATTCCGAGATCGCTACGCACTCCCCAGTGCCTGGAAACCCCTTGTTTTGTGCCTTGCATGGACATTAAGCACTTGTAAGTGCTTCAGAAAACATCTGATTTTATTTAATGCCAATTTTATGTTTGTTTCTTAGTGAGAAAAACATAGAAGTCATTTGGTGCTCTGGCTTTAATTCATGTTAAGTGGACAATGTTCAGGAAGTATAAATAAAGCTTTTTCTACTTAAGACTGTAAAAATAGAATAAATTAGAAACAATGAGTTTTATTTTTTATATTTTAATCAAACATTCTTTAGAATGTAAGTACCTTTTGTATTGAGGGAAAAATTCAAGTTCCCTACCACATAACAGAAACGTGCTAGCCTGGAGTGTTCCACAAAATTGTTACAAAATAGATTAAGCAAGTAGGAAGATAACTACTGGGCCAGGGAAAAGTGCCCAGCACTTTCTTATCTTTAAGTGGCCACCTCAAACTGGCCCTTACTGCTTTAGAGCTGCTTTGGCTGTCCTGTAGTGTGCGCTTTAGCAAATTGTAATACTGAAATCCCCAGCTAGTGGACAATTGTAGTATCATTAACGGAACATGGGTTACATGACAGCAGATGCTGGTGGTACTGCGCCTGCATGATATGCTTCACTGTGAAAAAGCAAAGACACAATGTAAAACTTTGTATTACTCATTGGGAAGGGATTTAAGGCAACAACACAGGTGGGCAGATGTGGATTTTGTGTGGAAGAAAGCTCCTGTGGAAGAAATTCCTGTCCCGCCAGGAGCAAGCACCCTAGTAAGTAACCTCTAGTAAACTCATCAGCTGGCCTTCTTTTAGTCATTCTTTGGTCTCTCAGTTCCTTCTCAGTTTGGGGGGCAGTCTTCCTATACTGTTCCAGGATTTTCACAAGACACCATAGCATAAAAATCTTTCCCAGACAAGTTAATAGTTTTATAATGGTTAGAAATGGCTAAAGCCCTATTTTTAAAAGGTTAAACTAATATTTAAATTATATAGTCATAGTGGAAATTGATGCCCACAGATCCTATTTTTTTGTTGACTGAAATACTTGCTATTTTTTTACCTTCTCTTTTATTTCTTCTTTGGTTTGGATAGTGGGGAGTAGGTAATTTCTTTATTCCTTCATTTTACCCCATGTGCCTCACTGACACCATTCAGGGACATGAATTTCATCTGACTTACTGGAAATTATTTAGGAAGGAGCCTCTCACTGCTTCAGGGGGAGCCTGAAGTCTGGTTTAGACTTAGGAATTACTTCAGTTTCCTTCAGGAACCAGAAGTACTGTTCTTTAAAGGTGTGAAGAGAAAGCAGGAGTTCTCCCCTGGTTCATCGAGCCATGTAGCAAGGCCAGGAACCTGTCAGGAATTCAGCTATATTTTGAGCTTTCAGTATTGCAGAAAAGGAATAATTTTTTCAGAGAAGCTCCTAACTTAATCCCTTTTTTCTGTATCATCCTTCCTACTCTTCCTCGACTTAATTCACTTCTGACTAAATGCTAGTGTGAAGGGCACTACTCTTAGGGCTACATGATATGCTCTTGTCTTCAAGTTTAGGAACAAAGTCAAAGAAATGAAAAATTAACAATAAGATTTAAGTAACCATTAAAGCAACAAATCATTTAATTAAATTTAAATATTTAAAAGTATTTAAATAATAATAAATTATAAATTAGCTTTGCAATCTAGAAGTGATTATTACTTTAATAGAGCAGTGATCAGAAGGGGTCTGTTTTGATAGAAAAGAATTAAGGCCTGATTTGTACAAATGGACATAAGTCATCTGTTACTGGTAACATGGTACAACTAAAGCAAGAGAAAGCTTAACACCTTTGTGGGGAATAATGAATAGATCCTTTTGACTGAATCAGGATTTTTGTGGGTGAGACTATAAAAACACAACAGTCAAGTCAGATGGTGATACTTTGATTTTGAGTACTATTTGAACTTTATTCTTTCTGTTCTTTTAGTTGTTGAGCATTCTGAATGATATAAACTTAAATAACATTAAAATAATAATTTGGTGAAGTGTAGGGAGAAAAATATCTCAGTGGCATATATAGAGAGAGTAGTACATGTATGAAATGTGTGTAGTGCTAAATTATTGTGACACTGGTGGAAGTAGGAAAAAAATTGGTGATAAGACAAACTTTGAAGAAAGAGTTGGCAGATCTCGTATTGGCTACATAGCTGTGCTGTCCCATACAGTAGCCACTAAGCCAGCTGAAATTAAAAATACTGTTCCTACCAGCCTGAGCAAGAGTGAGACCCCGTCTCTACTAAAAATAGAAAGAAATTATATGGACAGCTAAAAATATATATAGAAAAAATTAGCCGGGCATGGTGGCGCATGCCTGTATGCCCAGCTACTCGGGAGGCAGAGGCAGGAGGATTGCTTGAGCCCAGGAGTTTGAGGTTGCTGTGAGCTAGGCTGACGCCACGGCACTCATTCTAGCCGGGACAACAGAGTGAGATTCTGTCTCAAAAAAAAAAAAAAAATACCATTCCTCGATCACACTAGCCGGTGCTCAGTAGCCACCTGTTGCTAAAGGTTACTGTGTTAGACAATGTAGATATAGAATGTTTATGTCATATTAGAGAGTTCTCTTGTATAGTGCTGCTCCAGAAAGCTGAGGCGAGAAGTGATATATGACTAAATTTTTGATTTAGGGAAACCATCATTCGGTAACTGTTGCTTAATTTCTTTTATGTGACATTTTGAGTATGTGTGATTTACTTCTGTATACTTTTTCTATATTCCTTTTGAAGATGATCAAGAAAAAGAGGAAGCTGGGTGTTAAAGAAAAGAGAAGTGAATAGTAAAGCAGGAATGGAGATTTTAAAGTCTTGGGAATTGGACTGGGCAAGGTGGCTCATGTGTGTAATCCTAGCACTTTGGGAGGATCATTTGAGATCAGGAGTTTGAGACTAGCCTGAGTAAAATAGCGAGACCCTATCTCTACAAAAAAATAGGAAAAATTAGCCTAGTGTGGTGGTGCATGCCTGTAGTCCCAAGTATTTGGGAGGCTGAGGCAGGAGGATCGCTTGAGCCCAGAAATTTGAAGTTGTAGTGAGCTATAATGATGCCCCTGCACTCTAGCCCAGGAAACACAGTGAGACCCTGTCTCAAAAAAATAAATAAATGAAGTCTTGGGAATGGGAAAAGAGTCTAAAGCAAAGTATCCGTGGCCCTTAGAACTGTATTCTGGCATCATAGTGAATAGGGAACAGGTCTGTTTGTGTGAGGGACTCAAAGCCATGTCAGAGAATTTGGTCCAAGTTTCATTGAGTTTCCTTGCTTAAAGCAAAGGCTATAATACCTTGTATTGAGAATTGAAAAGTAGTCTTTAGAAACTGGAGAGAATTGTAGTAAAGATCACCAAACTTTTTCTATATCTAAAGCTTCCAAGTTTCTATTTCTCTTTCCCTGACCCTGATTTTTTATTTTTCTACTTCATTGTACCTTATCTTACTGCATTGTAATGTACAGATACAGGATGGAAGCAGCATTTCCAAATCTTAGTCAGAAAGTAATTTTGCTTTGGATTGGAGGGCCATGTGGTGGAGGAAAAATGCCTTCAGTATGAATGTTAAATGCCACACATTTCTATAATTTAAGAAGAGTTCAGGCCGGGCGCGGTGGCTCATGCCTGTAATCCTAGCACTCTGGGAGGCTGAGGCGGGTGGATCGTTTGAGCTCAGGAGTTCAAGACCAGCCTGAGCAAGAGCGAGACCCCATCTCTACTAAAAAAAATAGAAAGAAATTATGTGGACAAGTAAAAATATATATAGAAAAAATTAGCTGGGCATAGTGGCGCATGCCTATAGTCCTAGCTACTTGGGAGGCTGAGGCAGGAGGATTGCTTGAGCCCAGGAGTTTGAGGTTGCTGTGAGCTAGGCTGACGCCACGGCACTCTAGCCAGGGCAACAAAGCAAGATTCTGTCTCAAAAAAAACCAAAACAAAAGAAGAGTTCACAAACTCTGGGGGTAGGGGAAGGAGAAACTGTAATTTATCTATTGGCAAGTAAAAATCTTTCCAACCTGTTCTTTTCTATTTTTCACTGTTCCTGAAATGATTCTACCATGTACTTTATATTATATCCTCAAACTGAAAACTTAGGAATAATCTTTCAGTTTTCTTTTTGTTGCACTCCTTATACTCTATCTGTTAATAAATCTCACCTTCAAAATAGATGCCAAATCCTCCCACTTCTGTCATTTCCATTGCTACCATTCTAAACCAAGCTGCCATTATTTCTTCCCTGGACCAGTGCTTTGCTAATTGGTCTCACAGCTCCCATTATTGTTTTCCTACAGTCCATTCTCCATGGTGTCCACAGTGGTCATTTAAAATCTTAAATTAATTATATCTTCCTCTATTTAAAATTCTCCAGTGAATTCTCATTACATTCAGAATAACATCCAGGCTACTTACTACAGCATCAAGGCCTCAGATACTCCACCTTCTCTGATCTCATCTGACTGACACTCTTTCCCTTACTTGCTATATTCCACTCATAGCTCTTCTTTCTATTCCTAAAACAGTCCAAGCACTTTCTATTCTAGTGTATTTGTATTTACATGTTTTTTCCTACATTATTCTTGTCTCAGATCTCTACATAGTGGCTCTTTTCATTTAGGTTTGTCAAACTAAATAACAAATAGAGAGGGTCTCTCAAAAGAAAATGCTATTTATTTGAGACGAGGGCATTGCAGTGGGAATATGTGTGCCATAGTAAACAATGTGCATATTCAGGGAGGTAAAGGAAGACAAAAGGTTTTTAAAGGAAAAACTGAAGAAGATTACATAGTTCTTTTGAGATAATTATCCTTGGCTACAAGGATCAATGACAAGGTGCCATCAGTTTGAGGTTGAACAGGCAGTTGTTCGGAAGATGTCCTTGCAGAACTATTTTTTGTGTAAGTTTGCAGTGACTTTTGTGCAAAGTTGTGGTTTTTGCAGTCTTTTGTGATAGTTCTTGTTATCAGGCATTTGTGCATGAGAACCCTTCCTTCATGGCCTATCCTGGCTCTATTTGTCAGAGTTTTTAATTTTGTTTT
>CM052443.1:38486345-38516231 GCA_028533085.1 Varecia variegata
TTGTTAAGGCTTAAATCTAAAGTAATTTCATTGAATTGTCAAAACTTATGTTTTGGTGCTACATGAGTCCGCAGTAACAGAAATGAGACTGCAGATTTGACAGTAAGAACTCCCTTGTATTACTTCACTTTCCAATCAAGTGGAAAGTGCTTAATGCTAGTATCTAATAACAAAGATTCATAAGATATCATTGTGCTTATTTTCAACACTCAAATCAGGCTTGCAAAACTTACCATGATCTTTGGTTTAATGATAAAGTCCCTTTGCCCGCCAACCTGAATATGTTTCTTCATGAGACTGAAGTTATTAAAGCGGCAGATGAGCAGGCCACTACTGTTTGTTCTCAGGTTAAAGTCAACATCTTCACAGAAATACCTAAATCATAACCACAACAATAGGTTTCTTTGCCTGTCACATCTCAACCATGATAACTATACATAGAGATATGTATGGCAGATGTTGGGAGAGATCCTAAAATAATCAACCTTGCTTTCATGATGGAGCTCACCCTCATGACACTGGCCTGTGAAAAACCCTGATTTGGGCATTAAAGGAAGGAGGAAGTAAGGTGATTTTTGTCCCAGATTTTAGATATCCCTGTGCAAAACCGGGACTGTATTCCTATTCTGTGTACTTGGGCAGAACAGCGGTGCAGAGGTGCTTCTAGTTTTAAAATTCCGGCTACAAACAGGATGAAGTATCTGCCAAAGTTAAAACACAGAAGTGAAAGCAGCAGCTATTCTGATAGCCACAGGGTCCGGGGCTGGCATAATAGGGACTTTATGGTCCCTGCCTTTCTTCCTTGGTCCTCTCAGATTTTTCAGGAACGTGGACGTAATTTATTCAGGAGGTAAGACCAGGGCTAGTGTGCTTATCCCCATCTATGGGATTTCCCTATGGGATCCAGATCTCTGTGTCTTACTAACACTTGGGGAAAGCGATTTCCTTCTGAGTGCTAAGGGTGAATGAGGGTTTAGTCTTACATGTCTGTGGGTCCACACCCTCCCTTGTGTTGAGTCAGTAGTTTCTGTGCCTGTTTTAGTTCTAACTGAACAATCAGATGGCTGAAGTGTGTTTTCTAATCATTTCATGTTGTAACAGCTATTATTAAGAGTCTAGGTCAGTTTGAAGGGTGATTGAAGGACACATTTTGGGACTTGTGATCCCCTCTTTCTCCTTGTCCATATAAAGAGTTTCTCAGCTTCTCAATTAAAGGCACAGAGACAGAGGAATAAAAGCATTACAGAGGCTAGAGCTGGGCAGAAACAATCAGTAGATGCCAGGATTACTTACTTGTTCTGTGAGGCCTAACTTACCTGTTGAAATCATACTGCACATTCTGAGTCAAGTCTATGTTGAGGAGAATGAAATCATGCACGTGGCACCTAGAAAATGGGGCCTTTAGGCTCTGACAAGTCAGCTTGCTGCTCCATTTCTGTATGCCCAAGAGTGCGTAGTGGACAATTTTTGGTGTGGCTTCAATATGCTGCAAGACACTCTTCAAGGACACATTCTTACTGGCAATTCCTGCTTCCATGGGCTGGCTATGAAATATGAAGGTAGTTTATGTAAGATGTCAATAAATATTACTGAAGAGAGGATCACTTGCGAAGGGCCTACACTGCTATACACTAGTAAATAATGGATGTAATCAGCTGATTTACTTTGTATTAGCCTGGAGTGGAAGAGGATGTCAAGCCCAGTATTCACAGTGTCTGTCACTGTTAACTTAAATAAGCTGCCCTTTGTGGGTGAGGCTTATCACTTTAGGGCAGAGAAAGAAATCCAGCCCATGTTTCAAAGTGAATAATGAGTAGACAGTTACCAAAGAGAGGTAGCCAGAGGTCAGCAGCATAGAAATATACTTCCAGGTTCTGGTAATTATGTATAATAAAGAAACATTTGAAAACTTGACTGGCTCTAAGTCCATAGTAGAAACAAGGACACAAAATCACAATAGTTGAGCTGGAAGGGGCATAGAGATTATCTGGGTTTAAGTGGGGAGTACTCCTGAATTTGAGGGGCTGTTTATTGCATAGTACTTTAAAATGTTTAGCATTCCCTGGTCTTCACAACCCCCCTGAGGACCACCCCCTAGCATTGTGACATCCCCAAATGCTCCCTAGGAGAGCAGCACTGCCCCAGGAAGAGAACCACTGAGTTTAGCCCAGCCATAATTTTACAGGTGATGGACTTGAGATACAGAGAGGTAAAATGACTTTCCCTTTTCATACAGATAGTCAAGAAGCAGAGCTGGGACTACAGACCAGGGCTCCTGATTCAGACATCAACAAATAAATCAGTGTCTCAACAGACTTTTATAGGTAACCAACACCATGATGCCAAAACGGTCCAGGAATTTAATGACATAGTGAATGTCTACATGAAAAATTCTTAAGTCATCACAAAATGTGCTAGTGAGGGTAGACCTTGGTTGACCATTTTGCCTGGAAAGCTGTCTCTGTCTTACTTACTTCCATGTGTAACTGCAGCCAAAAAAAGTATCCTCCTCCCTATAGCATTGTGTCATACTCTCCCAGAACTGCGTGGAAGCATCACTACCTGGTCTGCTCCTGAATACTGTGAATGTTCCACAGGACACACGAGTCGTCCATCACAACAATGAAAGGCCAGACACACTGGCGTTTAACTCCCAGCTCCTCCAGGCGGTTCCTCTCCAGTTCTAGGTTGTGATATGACAGCTCCTTAATGAGGAACCTGGCAGCACCTGGAAGGCAACATAACCACGTCTACACATTTTTCAGTCAGGCTTGGCTGAAGCCCAGCAGGCAGCTCCCAGTCTCTCCACAGGTAGCCCGTTCACGTGGCAACCACTCAGGCGGGAGCCAGCCAAGTGTTCAGAGCAGTGGCTCTCAAACTAGTTTATGTAAGAGTGACTGGAGAATCACTTGAAAGTGTAGATTCCTGGAGCCCATCAGCAGAGATATACTTGAGTAGGTCTGGGGAAGCCCCAGAAACCAGAAATACCTTTGATGATGCAGATGATCTGTGAACCACACTTTTGGAGTACTGCAAGAATCCAGTTTCCCCGGTTCGTCAAAGGATAGGATACCACATATAGTAAGTGCTATTACTTTTAAGTGTGCACGCTCAGTCTTGGAAGCAGCTACTCACATGTCCTGCACTAGGGAGTTCACCACAGCTGCAGTGGGTGGGTATGCCACTTCCACTGATGGGTCCCCTGCTTTTAGGTACTTTTAGGAAATTGGTAACAGCATCTTCTCTGAAGAAGATTATGGAAACTGGCGCCCCTTCCCTTGATCTGCTTATTGCAAGAGGCAATATGGTGTAGTAAGAGAATAGACTGGAGCCAACCTGCCTGATTTTGAATCCTGATTCTACTGCTTTCTGACCATGTTACCTTGGACAGGTTTAACTCCATTGTTCCTTGCCTTCTCCACCGGTAAGGAGGAGACCATAATGTCTATCTATCTCATAGGACCGTATGGTGCTCAGGATAGTGCCTCGCTCACGGTATGTACTCAGTGAGTATTGGCAATTATTAAGAAGACGATCATCAGGAATTAGCCAAATTTTATGAGTAGCCACCCTAAAATGAAACAAAATGTAGATGATAATGAAATGAAGAGGCTCAAACTATTAAATCTGTGGAGGAACCCAAAGAAGTTTGAATGGATTAAGGGGTAAAACCAGGATATAGGAAAATCTATCTTCCAAGAACGTGTGTAAGAGCTCGCATTCTCAACAACATAAGGGCTGTATATGAAAGCCCACAGCGAACATCATAGCCAGTGGTGAAAGATGGAAAGCTTTTTCTCTGAGATCAGGACCAAGACAAAAATGGCTGCTTTCACCACTTCTAATTAATACAATACTGGAAGTCTTAGCCAGAGAAATTAGGCAAGAAAAATAAATGAAATAAAAGGCATCCAAATTGGAAAAAATAAAACTATCTCTGTTCCTAGACAACATATGTAGAAAACTCTAAAAATTTCCCGCCAAAAAAAACCCTGTTGGAACTAATAAAGTTGCAGATGCAAAATCAACACCAAAAATCAGTTTCATTTCTATATTCTAACACTGAGTAACCTAAAAAAGGAAATTAAGAAAACAGTTGCATTTACAGTAGCATCAAAAAGAATAAAATACTTAGGAGTAAACTTAACCAAGGAAGCAAAAGACTTGTATAGTGAAAAGTACAATACTGCCAAAATAAATTAAAGACACTAGTAAACAGAAGGACACCCTACATTCATGGATTAGAAGATTTAACATTAGATGTCAGTACTACCTAAAGTGATCTGTAGATTTATTGCAGTCCCTATCAAAATCTGAAAGACTGCAGAAATAGAAAAATCCATCCTTAAATACATATGGGATCTCGGGGGACCCCAAGTGGCCAGTGCAATCTTGAAAAAGAAGCTAAAGTTGGAGGTCTCACACCTGATTTCAAAACTTAGCACAAAGCAATAGTAATCAAAACACTGTGGTAGTAGCATGAAGAGAGACATACAGAAAGCCCAGAAATAAATCCCCTCATATATGGTCAAGTCACTTTTGACAAGGGTGCCAAGGCCTTTCAATGGGGAACAGGTCTCTTCAATAAATGGTATTGGGAAACTGGATATCCACATGCAAAGAATGAGGTTAGACTGTTATCTTAGGCCATATAAAAATTAACTCAAAATGGATCAAAGACCTAAACCTAAAAGCTAGAACTGTAAAACATTTAGAAGAAAACATAGGGGAAGACTTCTTCATGACATTGAATTCGGCAGTGATTTCCTGCATGTGATACCAAAAACAAAGGCAACAAAAGAAAAAATAGACAAACTAGATTTCATCAAATAAAGTGAAAAGGAAATCCATAGAATGGGAGGAAATATGTACAAATACCTGATAAGCGGTTAATGTCCAGAGTGTATACTCCCTTATAAGAACTCTTACAACTCAACAACAATAAAAACTGATTCAACTGAGAAATGAGCAAAGGACTTTGGAAACATTTCTCCAAAGATGATATGCAGATGGCTAAGAAGCATGTGAAAAGATGCTCAACATCATTAATCATTAGGGGAATGCAAATCAAAATCACAAATGAGATACCATCTCAAGGAAAAAAAAAGTGTTGGTGAGGATGTGGAGAAATTGGAACAGTTGTGCACTGTTGGTGGGAATGTAAAATGGTGTAGCTACTATGGAAAACAATATGGTCGGTGATTCTTCAAAAAAAATAGAATTACCATATGATCCAGAAATTCCACTTCTGTCTATATACCCGAAGGAATTAGAAGGTTCTTAAAAACATATTTGTACACCTGTGTTCATAGCAGCATTGTTCACAGTAGCCAAAAAGTAGAAGAAGCCCAACTGTCTCCATCAACAGATGAATGGATAAACAAAATGTAGTATATACATACAATGGAATATTACTCAGCCTTTAAAAGGGAAGGAAATTTTGACACATGCTGCAACATGGATGAATCTTGAGGACATTATGCCAAGCCATCACAAAAGGACAGACACTGTATAATTCCACTTATATGAGACACTTAGAGAAAGTTAGAATGATGGTTGCCAGAGGCTGAGGGGAGGGAATGGGGAGTTGTTTAACTGGTATAGAGTTTTAGTTCTGCAAGATAAAGAGTTTTGCGGATGTGTTTCACAACAGTGTGAATGTACTTAACACTTCTGAACTGTACACTTAGAAATGGTTAACATGGTAAGTTTTATGTGTTTTTACCCAAACTAAAAAATAATAGTTTATATTTGTATTTATTTGCACATATGTTGGCCTTATCCCCAAATTACTGCAAAAATGGCAAAACTGGTACTATACAATTCAGCCAAATCTGGGATGAGGAAACTTTTTCTCCTAAGGTTCAGTTAGGTACAAAAGAGGGTTATATTCGTATAAAAAACACTTCAGTTAGTTTGAGGATAGGTGGTTTGTGGGGGGATGAAGGACCAGAAGTATATAAAAATCTTAATTCACTTGACTTTATATCAAAAGTGATAAATGTAGAAAATAAAATTTTATTGAAAACAAAAGTACTTTTGAAAATATTTTACTCCCTTATTAAGGCTATTTGAAGCTGAAGGACATGAAAGGGAGCAGAAAAGGAACAAGAAGAGGCCGATAAAGGCAGGAAGGAGATGAACGCACAGGCACAGGGAGAGACAAGCTACGTGGGCAAAGCAGGAGACCCTGGGGAGAAGAAACTTGGAGGTTCAAGAAAACTACTCAGGTCTCATCTGCCTTCCACTCTAGCTCTAAGCTGGGTGTTAATACTTCCCTTTAACATAGGAATTAGCAGCTCTTGATCCCCAGTCCTTCTGCTACTCAGCACTGAGTTAGACACCTCCAGAATCTGATGGGAAAAACTGTTTCAAACTACAGTACAAGAAGTGCCCAGAAGAGCACAGCTCTATAACACTATAGGTTTAGGTGGAGGTTTCCTTCTGAGTAAGGAAAGGGAAAAGGTTCTAGACGTCTCCAGTGCCTCCCCACAGCTCTGCCATACATTCAGCAACTGTGAGCCCCCTTTGAGAAATCAGCTCATTGCTCTTAAAACCCCGTGGGGAAAAGCAGGAAAGACTTCTTCCAGGCACTTTTGCTGTATCTTAGGCAGTAATGATGCTTACAATTCCCTGGCTGTGCAGCAGCCCTCTGGGAACTTTCCATGTGTCTTTAGGATGAGATAACTCAGGGACCCTCCCCCCCCCTCCCCCGACCACCACCAATCTGGGTGAACCACTTGCTCTCCTCTCCCTCCCTCGGACCATCTACTTTCTCACTGTTACATTCCTGCCCCACAGTGCTCAACCCAGGAACATTTGCAGCCTACAACCCCAAATCCTTCCCAGGGTGCTCCATGTATCATCTTCCATACTAGTCCTCAGAAATGCCACAAAACTGCAGATAAGGGGGAAAAGAAAACTCATATTCAAAGAGGAGTCAAAAGACCTTTGGTTAGGAGGGCAGGACTCTCTAGAGGCAGGGGAACCTTTGACAGTTTCATGCCAGGGGAATGGAACTCAGTTTGTCTTCTCAGACCGTCTCCCCATCCCAAGGGGGCCCCTTACCCACGCCTGCATTATTGAACATGCCGGGAAGCACCAGCATGATGTGGTTGGGCCAGTACTTGCGGTACAGCGGCATCTCATATTCTTTGACCACCAGAAGGTGAAGGTGGCTGATGCCCTCCATAGCGTGGAAAAGGTTTAGGAGTCCATGCTCATGGCGACCACTGGAAGGAGTGAAAATAGGGCTCTTGACTGCATTCAAATTCTGCTGAAAGGATAAAAACAGACCAAAAAGGGAAATTAAAGCCCTTAGATACAAGAAGCATAGAGACCCTGATCTAGTGCCTGGCAGTCCTTGTGTCCCGATGCTTTCACCCACCTTGTCTGAAACCAGGGGCAGCCGCATACTCTCCAGGTGTTTGCCCTGCTTGCTGAAGACAAAATGACTCTCTTTGGATTTGGGAATGATGAAATAGAGCTGAACCTCTTCTCCCAGCATGGAGGAAGAGAATGTGAAGGCATGAAGGGTGGAGTCAGACATCTACATTTGCAAAGAAGAAAGGGAGGTCATGTAAGCTCATGGTTTCTAAACTTCTTACCCCTCTCCGTTAGGTTATTAAGGGAGGTGAACTGACATGAACTTATAAATGCCACCAGACCTTCTGGCAACATTTAAAGTGTTGGGAAGGCAAACACTTCATTGTTTAGTAGCTGCCACTGACATAAGAACCAAGCATCTTGCCTCTCCATGGGAGAAGCACTTATTGCTTGCACTGTCTTTGCATTCCTCATGCTCTTAGAGCCACAACTGCTCGGTCTTACGCAGAGGTCAGATACACCTGTGGGATGTCCTGCTATGTACGTGTTCCCAAAGGTCCCTGGTTATGGGGGGAAAACACCCCTGTGTGGGTCAGGTCAAATGAGTTGAATATCAGCTCTCTGAATAGAATATAAGGACTGACGTCATTAAAATGCCTCTGTGGCCCCATCTTTACAGTGGAAGTTGAAGAGGTTTGAATAGTCATTTAGCTCAGAACTCTGGCTTCAGGGAAAGACCATTTGACTCATTGAGGCCAGATATAAATCTAACCTATTTTTAAAGTTGCTGGGAAGTTCACATGCTCTCAGTAACCCATCTCAGTGGATAATTATATAACAGGTCTTTTTATGTGCTTTACAATGCAGATGATACTTTGCTTAGTGAAAGGATAACATCAACTTTCATTAGCAACTAGAATTCAGGTGGGTTTCTTAATGGTTTTTAACCAAAATACATTTCATAGAAAAATATTGTACTTCTTTCCTTAAATTCTAGTTTATTCTGCTTCACAAATGTGGGAATATACTACTTAATATTGTAATGACACAGAAACTATATGAATAGAGGGGTTTTAATAAAGATACTTTTTAAAAAACCTATGATCTTTAGACTAAGGGACTTGGGTCTTTTATATTCTTTATATTCTTTTGAGCTGACTTCAAAGTAGACCTCCAAAAGTTTTCAGTAACACCAAGAAAACAAATGGGATATAAAAGGTAACTTGTATTAGAAGGGCAGAATGATTCAATCAGTTTTTAAGCACATCCCTTCTAGTACCCATTTGTATTTCAGGATGAGATATGGGAAGAGGGTGGAGACCTGGTCATGACGAACAGAAGCAGGTCTGGGGGAGTCCCGTCAGCATGGCCTGGAAGAAGCAAGAGTTGTTTCTAGGTGTTCAGAGCCAAGTCATAAAAATCAAGAAGATAAATCAGGAGAAAGCAGGCTCTGGATGCTACTATTGTTTGTTGCCTTTCCCATCTTAAAGTTGTACTAGCCAAAAAGAAGCCAAATACTGTGGGGCATTGGCTCACATTCTGCGTTCATCTCTCTGTTTACACTGCATAAAACAGACATTGACTCCACTGGACAAAGCTACTCCAAGCAGGAGTAAGAATATGGCTGAGTTGGTGCAAATCAACAGACATGTTGGAATCACAGCCCAAAGGGCACACCCTATGCATTTGTGAGATACTAGTGCCATTTCAGTCAATGATCCAAATGGGGGTGTGGAAGACCCTTTTACCAAATTTACCATAATATATGGGTCACAGATAAACATCTCAGCTTTCTAACCTAAACATGACACCTGTAACCATTTTGGTGAAGTAATTTAAGACACTAACACTAAGCTGCTTCCCCTCCCTCCCTAATAACCTCAGTAAGCCCAAATTTGATTTAATCATTGCTTCATGCATTTTCTCGCCGATGAGTGGCTCCTTCTCATAAGCTATCCTTTACCTAGGGCCTGAAATTTCATCCCTCTACCCCTGACCCTTTCATACAAAAGCCATATTGGGTAACAGGTCCAAGGGCAGAGGTGGGAGCTGCACCTGGGAGGCAGAGGTGAAGTCCATGTACTGGTGGCACTGCTCACAGTGGTGGAAAGTGTTGTAGGCTGCATATTTGGTCAGCATCATGGACACAGTTTCTCGTTTCCTGGGCTCCTCAACTTTGGATTCCTTTATTACTTCTGTGTATAAAGGGGCAAAAATAAAAATAAAAAAATCCTATGATAACACGTCTCCCCTATGCCTGAGGAAAAAAGTCCCTTACTCCCCAAGAGGACTTTTCCAAGGATTCAATAATTTATGCTCTGAGAAGCAGCTATGAAAATTAAAAGATGATATGCATGTGTGTAAGGGAGAAAAGAGAAAAACAGATTTAAGCTGCCCTCAAAGATTTAACTGCCCCAGGCCGCCTGCCCTGATTTAGGTTCCCCATGACCTTCAAAGGAGGTGGGTTTGGCTCCAGTTGCACTGACCTTGTTTGACCCCTGCCAGCTTCTCAGTATACACCAGGCTCATCAGACTGTACTTGGGATCATGCACACTGACGTCGAAAGGCATTTTACTGAAGCTCTCGATGTCGGGCCAGGGCTCTCCCTCTGACTGGCTCACTTCGCTGCTTTCACTGTGATCTAGGATAAGAAGACAGTGCACAGAGCAGGCAGACTGACCTTCCTCCCTCCCAAGCATCAGGGAGTGAGGTTTTATGAAACATAAAGCCTAGATGGGTGGACAAAGGCATTTTTGAAAAATGAGCTTCTCTGTCCCAGGGTAGAAGGAGCCAGAATTCTTCAGACCCAAGCTGAAAGGAATGTTTGTCCTCACTGGCCCCCCAGGATTGGTCTCTACAGACCCAGTTTATAAACTCCCGTATCTGTAAGATCAACCGAGTCTTCCACCTACCCCAAATATCCTTAAAAGCTTGATTAATTTTGATGATCTAAATTTTTTTTTCATTTATTTTATTTTATTTTATTTTATTTTTTTTCTTGTTCACAGATCAGAACATAAATTTTGATGATCTAAATTGTTTTACAATTTTAGCTGTGGGGTGTTAAGATGTTGACATCCAGGAGATTTTAGGATGCACTGATCAAGATTCCCAATGTTTCCCACACGTTATTGTTGTAGAATAACCTCAGGAGCTTGTAAGACTCCCCACACTCAAGCCACATACCCCAGAACAGTTAAGTCATTCTCTTCTACTACCCAGGACCCCTCGTATTGTTTATGACTCCTTACTGTGTTCCAATATGCAGTCAAGGCTGAAGGCCAGGGACCGGGGTGTGAATGCAGGCCCTGCCCCTTCCCACTTCACACCTACGCACCACCCCTCCCCCTCAGCATCCCCGCATTTTGCTAAGTATAAGAGATGGTGTATTTACAGCACCGAGACAGTGGCAGGCACACAGGCAGGTATCCAGTAGATGATTATTGTTAATAATAATGAAAATTTATAGGATCAAAAAGTAGCTTAAGATACCTTTCAAAGGGATAAAGGAAATAAACTTTCATAAAAAGTCTAAAGACTGGAAGTACAGCTATTATCTTTTAACATGAATAATACTATTTATTTTTATATCCCCGAGCTAAAGTTTGTGCTTTATTTAAAGTTTCAAGATTATTCTAGTTTTTTAAAAAGGTGTCATTGTGCCTCTTCAGAACACCGTTGCATTAACCTGCACTGAAATGAGGGCGAAGGAAGAAAGCCAGACTAATAGTGTGTGTCTCACTACAAAGGCCAGGTTCTCCTGCCCAGTGGGCTGTAACAGACTCCGAGCTCACAGACACAGGGTGAGATTCAAGGTCACTGTAGCATGATCCGAGGATAAAACCAAAGGCATCACTCTGTCGTGGTGCCAGGGAGCCTGGTGGGAAAGCTGGCAGGAATGCCAGGCCCGACTCCTGGTCTGCTCGGCTCTGCCTTTGCCCTTCTGGGCCCCGCCCCTTCCAGGGCTCTGGGGTGTTCTGAGGCCAACCTGGAGCTCTGGTTCTCCTCCGGGGGGGACCTGGGGAGTTGCTGCAGCTCAGCTAGGGACGCAAGGAGACACGGATGGTAAGACAAGATGGTGTGTGTGTGTGTGTGTGTGTGTGTGTGTGTGTGTCTGAAATCATGGGTGGGAATTGATGAGGAATGGAAATAGTGCTGAAGCCATGATAAAATGATTAAATATGTCTGATTTTACTTACTCTTGGCCTGCACTTAAACCAGTCCCTTGGGCTGGTCAGGGAACAGGTCCAAGCATTTAGGTAAAACACGTGTGGTGAGATCTCCAAGAGCTAACTTGACAGGTGATGCCGAGGGCTTTCCCTACTCTGGACTCATCCTTGAGGGGCCTGAGGAGAACTTCTACCTGGTAGCCTTGCTGCCCCCCACTGTTCCCGTCCAGCATGGTTCGGAGGTGTGAAGCCATAGTTTTGAGGCCACTGTTCTTAGCCACAGAATGGAATTGTCTCCCTGGGGTCAGGTGGCTGGAAGGATCCTGCTCTGCACACTGGCTCCCCATGTATCTTACTGCACACAGGAAGGGGTTTTGTTTGTGGTGCCAGCATTCGGTTCTATGCATAGATGTTTTCATTTCATTACAGCAATCCTATGCCTTCACTCAGAGCCTGTGGTTAAAATATAAGATATACTCCAGCTAACCAACCAAGGACTAATATCCAGAATATAAATATGCCCTGGATGCTTAAGCAGTTGAATACTACACATTGAATTTTATAACAGTGTGACTATCTAGGCAATTAATCTGCCTAACAGGGCTTTATCAAATGCCTCTGTGCCCAGCACCTTGCTGGACATTGTGGAGAGAGGGAGGCCAGAAGTAGAATACCCCACCCCTGACCTCAAGGAGCTGAAAAAAAAAAAAGGCCACAGTTTACTTAGAACTATTTGCTGGGCATATTTTCTTTAACCTCACAGTAACACTGCAAGTTAGGTATTGTAGAAATCCCAGAGGCAGAAGCAGACTCCAGGATTTGGTGTTTAATGTCTTCAACATCTTGCCCCTCAACCGCCCCCCAAGGCTCTGGCTCAGAACTCACCAGCGTTGATCTCCTCCTCGTCGTACACATCCACCTCCAGGAGCCTGATGAGCATGCGGAAGAGGATCCTAAGGAACTGTAAATAGGAGCCAGTCTTTCCCACCTGATGGAAATATTTTTCATTGGGGAGGGGTGGGAGGAGGAGAAGAAAAAAGAAAAGAGATTTCACACCTTGGCTCTTCAGTGTCTCCTTCCGCCTCTCAGAGGCCTGAATGAGGTCCTCATTGCTCTGTCACACCCACTGCCCACCCCCCAAGAGGTTCCCTGGCTTCTTCCTCCCTGGGGAAGATGCACCAACCGTAGCCTACGACAGGGCCCAGCCTGGCCTGTCCCTACCTGGGGAGGCCCAGTCAGCAGCAGCCGCCGGGGGTGGAAGGCCCGGGTGCCAGAGGCCGGGTCCGGCTGGTTGCTGTAGTCAGCGTGGTGCTGCCGGGCAGAGGTCCACTGCCTGTAGTAGAGGGACTGCTCCTCGCTGCTCATGTCCTTGTGCAGGAATGGCCGCAGGGAGCTCACCCAGGCCACGTCGGCGTGGGGCAGCAGGGACGAGGAGGAGGGCAGCTTGCCACCCTTCTGGGAGCCCAGAAGGCTGTAGGCTGCTTTGGATAAGATCACTATTGGTGGCAGGGCTGCATGCAGGCCCCTACAGCCTCTGATAGGCTGTCCTGGCCACGGAAGGGTCCTGGGTCCCGAGGAGGATGACGAAGGCTTGGAGGTGGTGCTGCTCGCCATCTGGGGGCCCAGGGAATCGCACTCCTGCTTTAGAGCCTCCACAGCTCCGGCTAGGCCGGCAGAGACCCCTTCATCCAGCCCTACACTGGGGGCTGGGCTCTGGAAGCTGGGGGTCAGGGACTGCTTCTGGGACTTGTCGGCCGTGCTGGAAGAGCTCACCCCATTCTCCATGATGGAACCTGAAAGAGGAAGGACAGAAGCCACCCGTGCCCACCCTGTTACTGATGCTAAGGTGTGCTCCTCCCACGCGCCTGGCACCTCTGGGAGGGAGGCAAAGGCCAGGAAAGCAGCTGACGCCCTGCTCAGCTCTACGGCTACAGATCCTGTGCTCAAAATCGTCCCTTTGCCTCACTGTCCACCCTGGCCCATCCCGCTCCCTTGCCCTGGCTTGTCGGTGGGTTTGGCCAATAGGAAACATCAGCAGGAAGTTGGTTATTTCTTCCCCGCTTCCCCCTGCATGGTCACCTGGGTTGGCCGCCTTTCTCTACGGAGGGCTTTGGCTCAGGTCCCAGTAACTGTTCCCCTTCCTCACTTCAGGCCCAGTGGCGGGCAGGGCTCCCTGGGATTAACCGACCCCAGTTCTACACCACCGCTTGCTCCTTTTCTAAGCCCTTATCTTTGTAATAGTCACTTTATTAAACTCTCCTCAAATGACCTCACTTGAATCTGCCGTCTGATTCCTTCTGGGACCCTGCCCAGCACAGGCTGCGTATTCAGGTCCTACTCCAGTGGCTTCCTTCTGCGAGCTGAGGGCCTCACACCTCTGGCTGTGGATAAAATCCGAGGCTGTAGCCACTTCCAAACCAGGGCTGAGGATGTGGCCATGCGAAGGCATACTCTCCAAATGAGGGGTTGCTCTGCCCCACAGTATCCCCGCGTATTTGGCAATGAACTTCAAATATGTTTTTTCCTTAAAGAGATCAGCCACTCTTTGGTTTGAGGACAAACAGAAGCTCATTACGTTCAGGACTAACGGCCCTTTCTGAGCTCAGATTGGTGCTGTCCAGGCATGTAGGTCAAATCCCAACCTTGGGAAATCCTGAATGGCCATTGACTGGAGGTTATTAAAACCAAGTCACTCCACCTGCTCATCCGGCTTTCGTGTCTTTCCTTCTTATAGACCTTGCCCTTCCCCTCATGGCCCTGGGTTCCCTGCGCAGTGAACCCCCGCATCACCTCAGCGTGGCCTGTGGGGAGGAAACCTAAACAACCAAAGGCAAACCATTACCTCTGTCTGAGTTAATTGGAGCAAGGACAAGAAAACTGGGGGACAGCTCTGCGAGTAAAGGGAGAGGAAGGCGTGTGACTAGAGGACCATGGGAAGGAAGACAGACCCCCCTCCTCACCATTCCTTCCTGGTGCTGGAATGCAAAAGGTTCTAGGTGTGATGGCTCCCCTTCCCTTCTGTTACCCTGCACTACCCTGTGAACCTCTTGACTATTCTGAAATCTCTCTCAAATCTCAGAGAGAAAACTGTGCACCTGTAGAGGTGGGGCTGAGGGAGGTAGAGTGGTAACCACACTAGCCCCAACCCTTGGCTGAGGGGAGCAGCTGGGCGTACCCAGGGGAAGGGCAGTCCTCAGGCTCCCGTGGCTGAGGGTCACTATGGCAGAAGCCCCCACAGATCCCTGCCTCTTTAGCCCCCCCCATAGAGCTGTCCAACAGCTGCTGACAGAATGAACAGGAAGACTAGCGCTTCTGGACACAAAATTGTGTGTGTGTTGGCTGGGCGCAGTGGCTCACGCCTATAATCCTAGCACTCTGGGAGGCCGAAGCGGGTGGATTATTTGAGCTCAGGAGTTCGAGACCAGCCTGAGCAAGAGTGAGACCCCATCTCTATAAAAATAGAAAGAAATTAGCTGGACAACTAAAAATATATAGAAAAAAATTAGCCGGGCATGGTGGCACATGCCTGTAGTCCCAGCTACTTGGGAGGCTAAGGCAGAAGGATTGTTTGAGCCCAGGAGTTTGAGGTTGCTGTGAGCATGGCACTCTAGCCCAGGCAAGAGAGTGAGACTCTGTCTCAAAAAATAAATAAATAAAATTGTGCGTGTGTTTGCATGTATATGTCATCCACATGATCCAGAATGATCTCAATGATAGTTTAAAAAAGGGAAAGAAGGAGGGACATGTGACCCAACATTGTTGGTGGTTACCTCTGGTAGTGGGATTATGTTTCATTTTTAATTTCTTCTTTGTACTTTGTTACATTCTCCAAGTTTTCTGCGTTAAGCTTTATTACTTTTTTTTTTTTAAGAGACAGTGTCTCGCTCTGTCACCCAGGCTGGAGTGCAGTGGTGCAATCATAGCTCACAGCAATCTCCAACTCCTGGCCTCAAGCAGTCCTCCTGCCTCAGCCTCCTGAGTAGCTGGGACTACAGGTGCATGCCACTACACCTGGCTAATTTTTAAATTTTTTGTAGAGATGGGGTCTCACCATGTTTGGCCAAGCTTTATTACTTTCATAATCAGAAAAAATTGAAATAATGTTGGATTTGCTGTAATACAATTTATTAGAAGAAAATGCACGCTGGTCACTGCCATAAGACATACAGTAATTCTGTAAGAGAGGGGCCTCTCTTTCATGCATGCTGCATGGGGGATCTTTGCAATCGACCAGTGGCCCCAGAGTAGCCTTTGGTATACAAACACTTGCCATTACATATTGAGAAAAGTCAGTCAGTCAGTCATTCAAACAAACATTTTGTGCCAGGTACTAAGCCAGTTAGCACAAACTTACAGCTTTAGGACCTAGAAGAAAAACAGGGCCCTTGTGCAAATATGAGATGTATAATTTATACATCTACTGTGAGAAGATTGAGGGTGGGAAAGACTAGGGAAGATGGTTCAGCCTGGGGTCGATAAAATTTATTATATTTAGCCTATTACCAAGCTGTTCATTAACAGTTTACCCAGAGAAGTATTTTGTGGCTGTTCAACAGTCATGTTTTCCAAGTATCGCTGAGATCTGGAGAGGATGCTCTGAAGCCTTGAGGGTGTCAGTAAAAGCCTCTACCTTCCACACTCCTACCCACCTCCTCACTCCCATCCCTCCTATCTGGGAAAGGAAAGCACTGACCCGAAGTTCCGGTGACAGCACTGCTGTTGCTCTGGGGCCGCTCCAGGTCGATCAGCAGCTCGTCGGAGTCATTCTCGCTGACAGTGGCTCTCTCCTGCTCCTTCCCACTGAGGTCCAGGGCAACAGTGGGTCCCCGGATCACCTCTTTTGAGACATAGCAGCATGCCAGACCCACCTCCTGCTCCAAGGCCGTGCGAGTTAAATAGCTTGAGTCAATTAACCGGAGGTCACAGTACTTCAAAGACCTGAACAAAATTAATTATGTTGTTGGTGAGTCCATCTGGCCAACACGTAGCGTTTACGTATGCCTGGAGGTCTGAACACAACAGGCAGCCGTTAAAAGCATGGGTTTCAGTGTAAGACGAGCCTTGATTTAAACCTCAGCTCTGCCACCTCCCAGCTGTACTGACCTTAACTGCTTTGTGCTTCACTTTCTTCAAGTATAAAATAGAGCTAATAACAGTGCTGGGCTCCTATGGTTATTGTAAGGAATGAATGGCCTGCCACCCAGAGTAAGCACTCAGTTATTGCTTTTATTATTATTGTTGTTGCCTTCCAAGCTATGGAGCCCAGATCCTTGAGGTGGGGTGGGAACAGCAGATTAACAAAGAAAAAGCACTTAAAAAAAAAATCCTTGCCAGGTATGGTGGCTCATACCTGTAATCCTACCACTTTAGGGAAAATTTTTTGCCCAGGCAGGAGGATTGCTTGAGGCCAGGAGTTCAAGACCAGCCTGAGCAAGGGTGAGATCCCTGTCTCTACAAAAAAACAGAAAAATTATCAGGCGGGTGGTGGCATGGGCCTGTAGTCCCAGGTGCTAGGGAGGATGAGGTGGGAGGACCGCTTGAGCCCAGGAGTTCGAGGCTGCGGTGAGCTGTGATCATGACACTACACTCTAGCTTGGGTGACAGGATGAGACCCTGTCTCAGAAAAAAAAAAAAAAAATCCTGCTTTTCCTCCCTGCTTGCCCTGCTTAGAAGCACAGCCATTTCTCAGATGTGTCTCTCTCCCATTCCCAGAAATGCTGGGTATCTCTGGAAAGTTGAAAGAGAAAATAAAGGAAGACTGTATTTCCTATATCCCTGCATAAAACAATCCGCTTCTCATTACCTGCCAAACAAACGGAATAACGGTGCATCAGCCAAGTTTTAATAATCACTTCAGCTGGACAACTAATGAAAAGTAGAATTAATTATTGAAACTGTACCTGGGAAAGGTTTCTCCAAGAGGATCTTTGCCAGTTAATATCACTATACAAGGCAGACCTTCTAAATCTTGGTACGTCCGAGGGATCCACTCTTCTGGTTCATTTCCTCTCCAAGTCTGTGGAAAGGGATGCATATGACAAAATTAAAACTCATTTAGGTTTCCCCTTTTTTACAGCTTTCTACACAGATTTTAAACACATTGTGCTTCCAAATTATTTCCATTAAGTGTGTGTGTATATATTCATCTTTTAATTGCTGCTAAGAAGCAGACATAAAACACTACCTTAAGAGTGAGGTCTGCAGTTTTTATCTCAACAGGATAAAATGGGAGATTTTGTTATACCTCATGCATTAGCCACACAGGCCAAAAACAAAAAAAACATACAATGTGAAAAATCCCACTAGTGATGCAAACCTCATAGAAATCCTGGCTAATCTACCTGATTCAAGGCACTTAAATGTACTTCCTTCAAATAATGGACAAACTCTTGGGATTGGTTGACTAAAGAAAACAGTTTCAATTGTGAATGACTCACAAAAGAATCTCAGAACTCCATCAAAACAGACATTTTCACCAAGAAAATAATGAACCACTTCTGATGGTTATTTTTCCTCTTTCTTACTTTATTGATTTTTAAAATAACTGGCAATTATTGGCTTAGGGACTCCAAAGAGTCTCTTATCAAAAGGTTAAAAATATAACCAGATCTGGATCAAGGAAAAAAAAAAAAACAACAACACCTGCCCCATAAGTCCAATGTGAAGGCTATAAGTAAAATGATTTCTATTCCAGAATTGTTTGCTTTAAATCAGGTAATGTTATGGTTCCCTTTGACATGAAATAGTTCATGTCATAGTATAGAAAACTGAATTTTTGTAGGGAATATTTTTCTAGAATTTAAAAAAATCTTTTTTTAAAATTGGAAGAGTAATTTTACTCCTTGGAAGAGTAATGCATTTTGCTCACAGTTTCCCAAATAATCTAGTCACCAATTTCTCATCTATATTAACACATATATACATATACACACGTATGTCTTTAATACATGGAGCATCAATCTTGAAGACAGAACTATACCACTGAAAAAAAATTCCAAATTGAAAGATACTCAAAAGTGAAAAGATCTTATATATTTTTCCATTTTAGAACAGAAAGAAAATAGACCATCTCTTAAGTAGATGAGGTGGTTTCTGCTACATACTTTAAGTATATAGCATCTGACTGCTTTTTATTAGCTTTCTAGGAGGAGTTATAAGAAATGAACTCATAATGCTTTAGGGAACAAAGACTAAGAAGTGAGGTGTTAAGTAATACATACAATTGTATTTTAAAATAGACTGGTACTTCCTTTGCTAAGCATAAAATGGGATAAAAAGAAATCCACCAGGCTAGAGATAATATAATACGGTTTGATTAATGATTTTTGATGTCAAGAAAAGGCTCAATAAAGGAAAACCAGTCTTTAGAAATAAACATACTCACAATTACTTCAAATGAAATTTCTATAATTTGTAAAACTGGAAGAACCTTAACCATTCTTGTGCTTTTACTTGTTGCCCAATATTTTATTTTATATATACGCATACCAAGGGGAAATCAGTGGATCTACATAACTGTTTACAAGTTTGAGAGACTTTCTATGTCTTCGAAAAAGTCAATCTGTCAAAAAGATTTTTTAAAATTCTAGAAAAAATATTCTCCACAAAAATTCAATTTTCCATACTATTTTATGTCAAAGAGAACCGTAACATTACCTGATTTAAAGCAAACTATTCTGGAATAGGAATAATTTTACTTATAGCCTTCACATGGGACTCATGGTATCCCTGACACTGGGATTCTCCGTGAATGTGTTTTGTCTCCCAGAAACCATCTATGGATCATGGTTCCACCAGGAATAACGAGGCCGGGTTATAATGATGGGATAACAGATATAATGTCTTACTCTTACACATGAGGAGATTTATTTTCAGAAGATTATTAAACAAATCTCACTTTTCGTCAATCAGAGCAATCAGACCAAACCCACTATAAAATGCTCTTCCATCACACTGCTACTTCTGATGAATGATGGCTGCAGATCTTCCATGGATTGACCATGCCCCCCAGATGAATTTACTGCAGAGGAACTTAAGACAAAAAACTACATAATCATTGGGTTTAAGGATAATACAGGGCTTAAGGCCAAGGACATCTAATGAAAGCTTTACATGCCTTCTGGAGAAATTGATTGATTGATTGATTGACAGCGTCTCGCTCTGTTGCCCAGGCTACAGTGCAGTGGCACAATCATAGCTCACTGCAACCTCAAACTCCTGGGTTCAAGTGATCCTCTTGCCTCAGCCTCCTGAGTAGCTGGGACTACAGGCACGCACCACCATGCCCGGCTAATTTTTTTGTAGAGATGGGGTCTTAACTATATTGTTGCTCAGGCCAGTCTCTAACTCCTGACCTCAAGCAATGGAACTGATTTATTTAGATTTAAACCTTGTATCCTTCCAAAGGGCTCATCATCACTTATAAGTTAACCACAATACATAACAGGATAATTAGGGCTAAGCACAAAAATGAGATCACATAATAGAAAAAGTATTGGATTTTACCTAAGACTAGAGATAAAAGGCACACCCATGCCATCCTGAAAATAGTAAAGGGGGTTGGTAACTTAGGAATAGGTGAACCAAAATCTACCTGACAACAGGAAGTTTTGCTTAGGATGTGAACATCCAAACAGGATTTATATTTTTTTTCTCCCAATTAGAGCGTAAGAATGGGTCGATGTGATCCAGTGGTTTTGAGAACATGGGACTCTCTTATGTGTAGTTGGTGCCTGGCAGCTACTCACACCAACTGAGAGAGAGATTGCTGCTTTGAGAAGTAACTACTTGAGAACTCCTTTGTCTATGGCACAGCGGTCCTCAACCCTGGCTGCACAGACCAATGGCCCTTTGAAAATCCCTGCAGGTGATTCTGATGAGCTAGCAGCCACGGGAAGAAACTCAGGCCTTGATTGTGGTTTTCAAACAATGGCCCAGAGAGGCAAATTATTTAGGACCCACTGATTTATACTGACATAGTAACTGGCCCTTCTGAACAAATGACCAAAGACTCTGTAAGGAGCTACACTTAATCAGTGTCAGTGGAGACCCAGAGAAGACCCTGCAGCCTCACATCCATTTAGATCCTCTCTGGCAGTAGGTGTGTGAGATCTGCTGATCCGAGTGCCTTTCCAAATTCCTCATAATTATCATTATTCAGTATTCATCATCATTATTCAATATTGCCTCAAGGGCTTGTCTCAGTGAATTAGTTATACTCTAAGAAGTGTTTCATTCATCCTAGCAATTCTGCTGTAATAAAGTCTATGAGTATAATTTAAAATTGTGCATATAGATCTACATATGAAATATAAATGTTACAACTTCTCCTAAATATAGGAGTTTGTATTTTTGGACAATTTTATTCTCATTGCTTATCAAACTAATATAAAATGTTTTGTTTGCATTTTGGATTATTCAATTTAGGTTAGCTAATAGAATAAAGAGGTTTGCATTTGCAGAATGACTTTTGAACACTAAATAATCATCCCCAAATGAGAGTTCTTAGAGATCATACAGCCCAACTCTTTCATTTTGCAGATGGGAAACTGCAGCCCAAGGTGAAAATGCAAATTCCCCAAGACTATGTGCCTTTTCCCCCCACAAAATTTGTGCCAAACTACATCTTTCTTAACCCAAGATAGCTTAGTATTTAGGGTACAGATACCATGTTGGTCTAACTTGGACGTACAGTGCCTAGCTCAGTTTCATACCTATATGTATGTGGGTATTTGATTAAATGCTCTCGAACAGCTAGGCCATATTGGATTGTAAAAGTCCCCAGAAAAAAGCTGAGCCAGGCATTAGGTAGGGAGTTAGGTTAGTTGATTGATAATTCTATTCTCCCCATCCCCATGCCTGACAGGAGGGATAGAGGACAAGCAGTCAGGCACTGGCCGTGCAGAGGGAGCAGGGAGGGCCTCAGTCATGCACGAAACTCCTCTTGGGGACACCTGGCTAAGTCACAGTCCAGCCAAAGTCTTGGGGCTGAGGGTCAAAGCAAGTATAAAGAAAGAACAAATTTTTGAGGAATCCACATGCAAGAGGCCTAGGAGTAGTTCTCTGTGAGTACTGAAGATGAAGCAGGATACTTTACCGACTCTAGACATGAGCTGACAGGCTGGATGAACAGAAGAGAATCAGTGAGTTGAGGATACTTGAAGGGTTACCCCACAGGGGTCTAAGAGGACAACTTACCTTTTTTTCTGAGAAAACAGATGGCCATGGGCTAGATGCATCTTGAACAAGGTCAATAAACATGGGGTCAAATTGAGTCATCTCATTTTTTGCACCTGCAGTTGGAGAGCATGGAAGACCAACTGCATGCACATGCTAAAAAGGGGCTTGACAGAATCTTTATACACTAGCTCCAGTTAAGAAAGTGAATATGTTCCCTAGCTTAGCCTTAACATTGTTATGAAGATCAAATTCACCCATGTGCAAACATGTATTAAACTCAGGCTCCTGAGCCACCTGTGTGGGATCCCTAGAAAACAGAAACAAATAGTATTGTGAAGGAGAAATGTCTGCCCATTGCTAACCTTTAATCGCGCCACAAAGTGCGTTGCCACATTGAGTTCAGAGGCCGGGTTCCCAAGGATGATCTCAAACCGATACTGCAGACCCAGCTTGTCACGCACCTCCTGCAGCCGCTCCTTGGCTAACATCGCCAGCTGCACTGAGGGCACCCTGATAATGAGCATGTGTCCCCTCCCACTTTTGTTTTTTCCTGGGGAGCTGATGAGGTCATCCATAATGCTGAGTGTTTCTGGTGTGCTGTGGTCTCGGAGTGACGCCATGGTGGTGAGAGCCATCAGAGCCTCCGAGTACTGCTGGATGAGAAGGTAGCAGCGGACGACCATGCTGTGCAGTCTGGGGTACCTTCAACAGAACACAGGGCACTAGCACTCAGGCAGCAGGACCAGCTGGGAACAGCAGGGCCTGCACAGTGAGTGTGATCGAGCATGGTGAGGAAGGGGTTACTGATCTCTGGTGGGGTTTTAGCTCTAGAGTGACCTTGGATCCCACATCACTGGCAGGAAAAGTTGAGCGTCCAAAGCATGTGAGTCATAACCTGTTGGGATAAGTGTAGCACATTAAGGAAGTTTGGAGATGGTCTAGTGACCTTCGCTCCTCAAAGTGTGGTCTGTGGACCAACAGCATCATCCAGCCGCCGCCGCGGCACCTGGCGGCTCGTTAGAAATGCCGACTTGCCCCACCCAGACTTACTGAATCAAAACGTGCAGCTAACAAGACCTCCAGGTGATTTGTATGCACATCAGATTTTGAGACACTCTGGTCTAGTCGGGTTAAACTGTTGACAGTCACAATGGATCATCCTTGATCCTCACCTCTTGCTGGCAGCATGGGGTTAGAATGGCAGCGTTGTCAGTGTGTACTTCTCTGATACTTAAAATTACAGTGAAGGAAACTGAGACATTAATAATTTGTGGAGTATCATCCATAACAAGGGTAATTATTATTACCAATTTGAAGTCATCGTCACAGCTGCAGTAACTATCTTGCCATAAACTGTTCCTTGGTGCCGGAGAAAACTTGGAGCTGACTGGAGACATGGCACCCCCTAGTGGTGAGGCCTCATATCACCTGAGACCCTGCTCAGTCCAGGCAGCCGAGCAAAGCTGAGCCTGGGAGCAAGAGCCCTTTCTCCCCACGGCCTGGACTGCCAGGTAAGGGACTCACTTTGTTCAAATAGGCAGTTTTTACAATTACAGAGCAGGTAGAAAAGAAATCCCTCGTTTTGGTGCTATTCCTCAGAAAGTCAGGCCTGATCACAAAATGAGGACAAATGGGCAAAGAAGATCCATTTGCAGCCAGGCACGAAGAGGTGCTAGCCCGGAAAGTGCGTGCTGGCAAAGCAAGGCCGGGGCCAAGCTTGGCCAAGGCTCTCGTGGAGCCTGGCACAGTGGGGCTGAGTCTGCCTCTCTTTCTAGCTGCCAGCTGGTAGCACATGCATCCGCCTCGCAGCTGGGTGGGCTAAGGGGGGATTTCACCTTTGTTCCACTTATTAATTCTATTTACAATACAACAAGTGGGCCGGGCGCGGTGGCTCACGCCTGTAATCCTAGCACTCTGGGAGGCCGAGGGGGGTGGATCGCTCAAGGTCAGGAGTTCGAGACCAGCCTGAGCAAGAGTGAGACCCCCGTCTCTACTAAAAATAGAAAGAAATTATCTGGCCAACTAAAATTATATATATATATATATATATATATATATATATATAATTAGCCGGGCATGGTGGCACATGCCTGTAGTCCCAGCTACTTGGGAGGCTGAGGCAGTAGGATCGCTTAAGCCCAGGAGTTTGAGGTTGCTGTGAGCTAGGCTGACGCCATGGCACTCACTCTAGCCCGGGCAACAAAGGGAAACTCTGTCTCAGAAAAAAAAAAAAAAAGATAAAATACAACAAGTGGTCCACTGGCCTTGCACAGAAAAGCCTAGGGTCAAATACCAATTAGGGTCATCAAATGAATAATATGTGCATACTTTTGAGGTATTTCAGAGCTGGAAAGGGCCATAGATGCCCTATATTCTAACCACTCTGCCTTTTCGTAGAAGGAAAATGAGTTAAGGGGCAGAGAGAAATTCAGCTACTTGTTCCAGGTCATACAGCTAGTCAGAGACAGAGATGAGTCTGGATTTTAATCAGGCCTTTAACAATGTCTTCACACACTGCAAGGATTTAGCAGGTTGTAGAAAAATGAGGAAATCCTTCAGTTCAAGCAATCCTGGGCTGGTCCCTTCAGGTGTTCAATAAATCATATCTATTATTAGCCTGGGGTGACTGAGTTAGAGGAAATAAGCATAAATGACTAGGTTTAAAGATTAATTTTTTTTTGATGGGCCATGTAGGAAAGCCAAAATTAGAATAAATGGTAACTTTCATATATAGGCATTTAAATTTCACATTCTAAAGTAATTCTGAAGTTAGAAGTGAATAGTTTCCCCAATCTATTATGTCTGCATTAAAATAATTATAGTTTTCTAAGTGTCACAGAAGTTGTAATAGAAGTTGATGAGACCATCCTTTAAAATACAAATTATAAAGCTGTGTCTGATGTTACTGGGAAAAAGACATGTCAAGTTGGTGGATGGAATGGGTGGGTGGGAAATACTCACAGGGGAGAGACTCATGGGATGATTTTAGAAATTTAAGATCACATGTGCTATGAAAGGATTAATGTCACAGTGTCAGCTAAGACTTCTCAAATCCAACAGCTGTGAAAATATCAAATCCTACTCCAAGCCTGCTCCCTTTCCTGATGCGGCATTATACCTTGCCGTACAGGATACATCCACATGTCATCATTTTTATTTCTCTTTCTTAGCAAAATCTTAGGGCAAACTGTTAAACAGATGGTTTTGTAATCATTTGGAGCCAGTTTTAAGAACTAGAGCTTCTAAAAATTAGAATCTGCCTCATAAAATACAGCCCAGTTCCCTCATTGTTGGATGATCAAACAGAGTATTGTGGCAGAGGGCAGAGAGGGACCTCTATTAGGTTAGGTAAATTCTAATGTCTCTACCTATTCTTTGAGTCTATGATTTAAGGTCGGAGAGGAAAAAACTCCTCCAGAATTTGATCTGGAACTGGGGAATGAAAAAAAAAAAAGGCAGAAAAGACAGAAGAGTCATGATCTTAATCCCTAAGGTCAGGGACTGGAGGAGGCACCCTTAGAACTGCACACACTTAAATTATCTGAGCTTTCATTTTTTCCAGTGTATACTCCAAATCTCTTAGTAAAGTTTAGTTTTTGCCAAGTCATTTGAGGGTATTTGCCTGTAGTGAAAGAGGAGAAAAGAGGGAAAAATGTAAAAGTCTGATGTTGTAGGGTCAGGGAGGCCCGAGCTCAGAGGAATGGTTGTTTTGCTGTTGTTATTTTTAAGAGATGGGGTCTTGCTCTGTCACTCAGGCTAGAGTGCAGTGGCACGATCATAGCTCACTGCAGCCTCCAAAGGAATGGTCTTTAATAACTAAATCCCTCTGTGCCCTTTTAACCTCCTGGTGGTAGCGATGAAGCATGATTGGGAGATGACTCAGCATGGAGAGTGGGTGCCACGTTCCACTTGGGTCACTACTTTTCTTTACTGGTCTTGGATGATCATAAAACCCACAGAAATAGAAGGTCATCTTGGGAAAGGCTGTTTCAATTCAGCCTTTGCATGTCATCTTCAAGGGCTCCATCAAGCTCTCTGTGGCACTGACACAAAAGGCTTTTGGCTATTTTAGATCTGCAAGGACAGCTAGAGGAAAGGGACAGAAGTCCTTATTTACCTCTCCAAGAGTGTGTTCACCATTTTTTCAAAAGTCTCGTCGCATCTCAGAAGTGGGCTTGTGATCCCCCACTGCAGAGACTTGCTGTACTCATTCAAGCCGAAGTACAGCTTCTCCTCGCAGCCCATGTCCTCCTGATTCAAAAGACAGAGCAAAAACCCAGTGAGGACAGGATACAGTGTCCCATTCTTGGAGGCGGGGGTTGGAAGAATCCCTGTAAGAGGTTATTTCTGGCAGGTATGAAAAAAAAATTGTGTTTCGTTAGGTAAGCGGACACCAGCTCTGTAATCATCTCTGTCTGAGGCTCTAAGCTTTCACTTCAAATGAACTTAATATGTTATTAGTGGAATGTTAACACACTTCCCTAAGGCAGAGAGTAACTTTACATCAGTGATTTGCTTTCTTTTTCTTTTGTTCAGATACACAAGGTCAGATAGCTTCCATTCCGTTTTCTCCCTGCTGGAAGCAGCTCTCTAATACTGATACATACGCTATCCACAGAACTCCCTGGAGATTGACACGCTCAACTTCTCTGTTACAGAAAACAACTTTTTTGGACATCATTTAATAATGGTAACTCATAAAAGCTTATCCTTTTACAAACAAAATTTATTTTAAAAATGGAATATATACTGTTCTGCCTTCTTAAACAGCATACACAGCATTTAATCTATCACCCTTCTTGATGACTTGGTTATCACTATGAGAATGAGTAACTGTTTTAGGATGAGACACAAGGATGCCCTCTGAGGACAAGCTGGTTGTCCTTAAACTAAGAAGCCCCATTTTATTACGAAAGATTTTTGAGTTCATGGGCCTATTTTTTTTGGCCTCTTTTCTACATTAATTTTTTATAGTAATTTCTTCTTGCTGTCATGTTGTAGTCTCACTTTTATTTGTTATTTATTATGTATTGACATTTCTCTTTAAACACTCTCCAACTCATAAAGGAAACAGGCAACTTGAAAAAGTCTAATAAGATAAAAGAAAATTAGGCTATCAGAGGAAAAAAAAAAAGCAAGGGTAAGAGAAATAAGACTGGGTCAGGGAAAAAGTACTCCCCAAAATGCATGCCAGAAGTTTTTGCACACTTTGTTAGACGTGGGCTGCAAGTTTGGTTCTCAGCTTTTCAGTAACCCATCTAAAGGGAGAAGCAATTGCGTGATACAAGGTCAATGAGATCAAAATAAAGCACTATTTAATTGGCAGCTTTTAATTTTTTTGAGGCCCCCCAAAATCAGTTAAATGTGCTTATTGGAACAGGGTTTCATTGGAGAGCAAGTAGACTTTATGAGAGGACCATAGTGTGTTCTTATAGATACTAGAAAATTAGAGTACAGACTGAACGACATCTATTTCAGAGGCTTAGAAGCTTTTGCTCGTTTCCTTCTGGGTTTAGCTGTGTTCTGGATAGCTGTGTCAAATAAGTAATTTTGGGGGGGAGGGGGAAGAAAAAGTCATTTATCTACGTTTCCTTCCCCATCCGGGCTGCAGGCACACAGTCATTGGGAAAACCTTTATCTTGTATTTGGTCTTCACATTTCCTCGCACCCTTGGCTCCTGTTTCTTCTGGAAAATAAAATCCTATTCCAAGCCTGCTCCCTTTCCTGACGCAGCATTATAATTTGCTGCATCCATCTGTCCTAATTTTTTATTTCTCTCCCTTTTTTCTTAGTAAAATTATAGGGCAGTTTGTTTAAATAGATGCCTGGAATCAACTGGAGCCACTGTGGGTTTTGAGAACCAGAGCTACTAAAAATTAGAATTAGAAGTGAATTATCTCCCCAGTCAGTTATGTTTGCATTAAACTGTAACTATAGTTTTTAAGTGTTACAAAAGTTATAATGGAAGTGATTGGGACCATCCTTTAAAACACTTATGAAACTGAATGATTTCACTGTAAAGATCTATTACACATCGTTCCCATATCATCTAGTGGTTAGGAAAAAAAAGATATTACAAATATCATAAATCATATGACTTACTGAATCACTATTTCTTTGGGGAAAAACGTCTTTTCTCATTAAAAAACAAAACCCAAAAACAACCGTCTCCCTTCTGGAAGGCCTGCCCTCTCAGTGACCCTGCACCTGCAGCTCCTTCCTGTGCTTTGGCTGCCGTCTCTCCCTTTGCTCCAGCCAAACTCTCTGATCCCCTGACGTTGTTCCCTGGAAGGTCACCAAGGACTCCTGAGGCCAACTCCAGCAGTGGTGACTTGTTAGTCCTTGGCCTCACAGCCCTCTCAACAATTCTCTGCATTATTTTCTTCCATAATTTTATCCACACCAGCTGCTTCCATAATCACTGTTTGTGAAAAAATATTGCAGATCTACATTGTAAAGCCCTGATGTGAACTCCAGTTTTGCATTTACAATGTGTGCTCACCTCAGTCCTAACTCAGTCAGTCTCATCTGCCCTCCACAAATCAAGCTTCCTCTCAAGCTTTTTTACCAACTAAAGGCATCGCCTCAAAAATATTTCTGACTCTTCCCTTTCCCTGAATAAACAAGTCCTAGAAAATTGACCATGTCTTCCATCTTTTGTGTTGCCAGGACCACCATTCTGATTCAGGTATTTGTTAATTCTAACCTGAATTATCAGAAAAACCAGTGACTGATCTCCTCCTTCTTATTACTTGGACTTGGCCTCTAGATTGAATGAACTGCCTTAAAATGCAGCCTCTCAGTAGTTACTAAAGCTGAACATATGCACACCTGATGACCCAGAAATTTCACTCCCATATACAGACCCAACAGAAACACATACACATTTACTAAAGGATATGCCAGAATGTTACAGCTGCACTATTTGAAATAAATGAAATAGGAAGGATAAATGAATAGTGGTAGAGTCACACGATGTTTTAGACACCCACACACACAGCAATAAGAATGAATGTTTTATGACTCATGCAAAATATAGACAAATCTCACAAACATACTGTGGAGCACAGGAAGCCAGATACAACAGAATGCATATTGCATGATTCCATTTACATAGGGTCAAAACTGGGCAGCACAACCAACCCATGGTATAGGAGGCCAGAATAGTGTTACCCTTGGGGCGGGGAGGGGTGCCTGGAAGAGACACAGGACTTCTGAGGTGGTGGCAATGTTCTGTTTCTTTCAGTGCTGGTCCCATGGGTGTATTCCATTTGTGAAAATTTATCCAGCTGTGTATTTACATTGTTAATATTAAAAAAAAAGAAATATGTATATTCTAATAATACTATACCCTTGCTACAAAATCCTTAATGCCTGTAAAATAAGTGTAAACTTTGCCAGCCTGGCACTCAAAGCCTCCATATGATGTATGTTACCAGGTTTCTTTTGCACGCTACTACGTATTCTCTACAGAACGCCCACTGTTTCCTCCAGTGTGCCCCCGCCCATGCTGTCTGCTGCCAGGAGCGCCTGCCCCCACCCCCAGTCTCTCTCTGCCCCGTCTTCTTCTCTGTCCACCATCATCCTCGGTGCTCTCCTCTCCAGGTAGCTTTTCCTGGTCCTCTCAAATGGCTGTGACTTCTCCCTCATTTCAACCCCAGAGCATTTTGATTTTCTGAAATTGTCTTATTCTACTTCGGATAATAGTGACTTAGGTATGTACTTTGCTTTCTCCTCTAAACCATCAGTTTTCCGTGTGTTCTTTGAAAGATCCAACACAAGCCCACAAGTGCTCAGTAGGTTTTTTTTTAATTCAATTACTTTGCTTTTTCCAATTATTCCTCGTGCAGGTCAACTGGGTTCAGGATAACTAAAGGAGACTAATTGTTAGGAGCTTCTCCCCTACACACAGAAAGTTATTGTTGTAAATCAGATTCAGTGTTTTTTCCTTTTCTCTATGTTGATCTCAATTTTGTAGGGATGATTTTTAAAAACCTTTACCTGGCCGGGCACGGTGGCTCACGCCTGTAATCCTAGCACTTGGGAGGCCGAGGCGGGCGGATTGTTTGAGCTCAGGAGTTCGAGACCAGCCTGAGCAAGAGCGAGACCCCGTCTCTACTAAAAATAGAAAGAAATTATCTGGCCAACTAAAAATATATATAGAAAAAACTGGCCGGGCATGGTGGCGCATGCCTGTAGTCCCAGCTACTA
>CM052443.1:38516731-38546041 GCA_028533085.1 Varecia variegata
ATGTATTACCTGTCCTTTTGATTATAGCCATCCTAGTAGGCTGTGTAGCAGTATCTCATTGTGGTTTTGATTTGCATTTCTCCAATGGCTAATGTTGTTGCACATCTTTTCATGTGTTTATTGGCTATTCATATATATCCTTTGGATAAATGCCTATTCAGATCCTTCACCCATATCTAACTATTTGTCTTTTTATTATTGAGTTGTCATAGGTCTTTAAATATTGTCGATATAGTCTTTTATCGGACATATAATTTCCAGTTTCTCCCATTCTGTGGATTGTCTTTTCACTTTCTTGATGGTGTCCTTTAAAGCACAAATATTTTTAATTTTGATGATGTCCAATTTATCTATTTATAAAAGTTTGTGCTTTTGGTGTCATATCTAAGAAATAATTAATGATTAATCCAAGATCACAAAGATTTACACCTGTTTTCACCTAAGAAGTTTATAGTTTTAGCTCTCACATTTAGGTCTTTGATATATTTTATTTTTTGTATGTGAAGGTAAGGGTCCAACTTCATTCTTTTGTATGTGGATATCCAATTGTCCCAGCACCATTTGTTGAAGAGTATTCTTTCTCCGTTAAATTATCTTGGCACCTTGGTCAAAATTCAATTGACTAAATAGAAAGGTTTATTTCTGGACTCTCAATTCTATCTTGTTGATCTTTATGTCTGTCCTATGTCAGTACCACACTGTCTTGATTACTGTAGCTTCTGTTACTTAAAAGGGGGAAGTGAGGCCAGGCGCGGTGGCTCATGCCTGTAATCCTAGCACTCTGGGAGGCCGAGACGGGTGGATTGCTCAAGGTCAGGAGTTCGAGACCAGCCTGAGCAAGAGCGAGACCCCATCTCTACTAAAAATAGAAAGAAATTATCTGGCCAACTAAAATATATATAGAAAAAATTAGCCGGGCATGGTGGCGCATGCCTGTAGTCCCAGCTACTCGGGAGGCTGAGGCAGTAGGATCGCTTAAGCCCAGTAGTTTGAGGTTTCTGTGAGCTAGGCTGACGCCACGGCACTCACTCTAGCCCAGGCAACAGAGTGAGACTCTGTCTCAAAAAAAAAAAAGGGGGGGGAGTGAGAGTCCTCCAACTTTGTTCCTCTTTTGAAATATTGTTTGGGTATTCTGGGTCCCTCAAATTTCCATATGAATTTTAGGATCAGCTTGTCAATGTCTTCAAAGAAGCCAGTTGGGATTTTGGTAGGGAATGCATTGCATCTATAGATCAATTTGGGGGACTATTGCTCTCTTAACAATATTAACATCTTCTAATTCATGAACATGGATGTCATTTCATATTTAGGTCTTCTTTAATTTCTTTCAGCAATGTTTTATATTAATAGTTTCAGAGTATAAGCTTTCTACTTTTGTCAAATTTATTCCTATGTATTTTATTGTTTTTGATGCTATTATAAATATAATTGTTTTCTTAATTTCATTTTTGGATCCCTTATATTAGTTTTGTGGCTTTTTTGTGTGTCTAAAATTATTTTAAAATAAAAAAATTTAAAAGAGACATGACCATATCAAATATTTACAACTGAAGCACATAATTGCAGGTGGGAGTGTAAATACAACCATGTTAGAAAAAAAATTAGCATTATTTGACAAAGTTCAAAATGTACATAATCTGTGCCCCAATAATTCTATTCTCAGAGAAACCTTTATACATGTTTACCAGCACTGTTTGAAAGAGTTAAAAAACTAGGAACATTTCAAATGTCCATCAGTGGTAGAATCGATTTTTTTTAAATGCGTAATATAGTCATATAAGAGAATACTAAAAAGCAGCAAAATGAATGAATTACAGCTACACACAATAGGATCAATTTCAGGATGTAATGCTGAGGATAAAAAGTAAATCACAGGAGAATACAGAGAGTGGTTCCACTTACAGAAAGGTTCAAAGTATGTGAAATTAAGCAGTATACTGTTTAGGAGTTAAGGCATTATGGTAAAACTATAAATAAAAGCAAGGGGGCCGGGTGCTACAGCTCAGACCTGTAAACCTAGCACTCTGGGAGGCTGAGGCAGGAGGATCACTTGAGGTCAGGAGTTCACGACCAGCCTGAGCGAGAGCGAGACCCTGTCTCTACTAAAAATAGAAAAAATTAGCCAGGCATGGTGGCGCATGCCTGTAGTCCCAGCTACTCAGGAGGCTTAGGCAGGAGGATCGCTTGAGCCCAGGAGTTTGAGGTTGTAGTGAGCTAGGCTGATGCCATGGCACTCTACCCCAGGGGACAGAATGGCTCTGTCTCAAAAAAAAAAAAACCAACAAGGGGTTGGTTTGGTACCACAAAAGTGGGATAATGGTAACTGTGAAAGGGGGAGCACATTGGCATCAAGGAGGCACACCAGAGTTTTCAGTGTTCTTTAGTTTGGTGAGTAATGAATGTTCATTCTATTGTGAACTTTTAATACCTTTTACAAATTGTATAAATTTGATCTATTCAATAATTAATTTCTTAAAAAGGAATGCAGATATCTATCCATGTTTTAAAACCTATTTGAAGACAATAACTATACAAAATTCTATCTGATGGATAGATATATCAGCAATGAACAGCAACTACTTTCCCTTCACTTCCTATTTTGAATATTACAGAAATTGAAAGATTAGTGCAATAAATACCTGTGTATCCTTCATTGAGATTAACCATCTGGTAATATTTTGCTTCATTTGCTTTTTTTAAAATTACTTTTTTTTGCTTTTGTTTTTGCTAACTAATTTGGAAATAAGTAACATATATGATAATATTTACCCCTAAATCCTTCATTATGTATTTCCCAAGAATAAAGGCATTCTCCTACATAACTACAATATCATTGTTACAGCTAAGGAGTTAACTTAACATCAGTATAATACTCTCTAATACACAGTCAATAAATTTCAGTAATTGTCTCAAAACTGTGTTTTTTATTTTTTATTTTTAGGTTGTGAATCCAATCAAGAATTAAGGTGGGGCTTGGGGGCTGGGGAGATGTTGGTTAAAGGACATAAAATTCCAGTTAGGAGGAGTAAGTTCAGGGGACCTATTGTACAACATGGTGACTATAGTTAATAACAATGTGTTTCATGCTTGAAAACTGCTGAGAGTAGATTTTAAATTAACATTAGCTTGATTTAGCCCATTCCACAATGTTTACCTATAGCGAAACATCATGTTGTATATCAAAATATAATTTTTATTTGTCAATTTAAAAATAAATAATAGGAAGAGTTAAGCATTACACTGGGTTGTCATTTTTTTTAATTCTCCATAATAAAACAAAACAGCTTCCCTGCCTTTTTTTTTTTTTTTTCTTTGTGGTCTTTCATGACATTGCTATTTTTAAAAATTCAGGCTAATTGTTTTGTAGAATGCCACACCATGTGGATTTGTCTGGAAGCTTCCTTGTGATTAGACTCAGGTTAAACATTTTTGGCAATTATCCCTCATAGGTGACATCATGCACTTCCCTTTGCACATGGTATCAATTTGTCCCATAACTGGAGATGCCAGTTTGATTACTTGGTTGTGGCAGTGTCTGCTGCCAGATTTCTCCCTTACAGAGATACTTTTTCCTCTTTGTAATTTTTAATCTATGGAATGATAATTTGAGACTGTGACTATCTGACATTTTACCCAATGGTTTTAGTATCCATTGATGATCTTTGTCAGAACCAATAATTTTACTGGTAGTATAAAATAGCGATTTTCTAATTCTATAATTTTTTCCACATTTATTAACTGGTATTCTTCTATAGAGAAGGGCTTTCCTCCCATCCTCACTTCTCCTGCCCCTTTTATTTTTTAGTATTACCCTGGACTTATGGGTTTTTAAAAAAATTTCAGTAGCTTACAATCCATTGCTATCCTTTCTTTTGATGCTCAAAATTTCCAAATTTGGCCAATAAAATCCTCTTCAAGCACACTGCTATGTCCTTTTGACATGTCCCTATCAATCTTTGAGTACTTTCTCACTCTCTGGCACAATGAAATATTCCAGACTCTTCCCACCTCACAACTGGGACAGTAGGAGTAGAGTTTAGAAGCCAAGATCTAGATGCTCAGTGTGCTTGCTGATACTAGGATGTCACTGTTTTTAAGACCTTTCAGTGGACATAGCTAGAGAATATTTTTAATTTTTTTCAAATTATGAATTCATACTTATATCTCCAATTTAAATATAAAAAAATTCCTTATTTCCCATTACCATTTGAGATTCCTTTCTTTCCTGGGAGAACCCTGGTTCTCAACAACATTAAAATATTTACCTATCTGCTCTCTCCTATGATAATGCAAAATAGTTTTTAAATTATCAGTAACACTCCCCACAAGCATACTAATTATACTCAAGATTTCTTTGAAATCTTTTTGCTCTTAGGATTTATCACCTTGAGAGTGTACAGTAAGAAAATGTGTTCAAAAATTACTTAAATTAATTATTTTTGCTGTGTGGTTATGTTATCAAAGTGATATGTAGTTAGGCTATTTATTTCTGTTTGTATTCAATTTTAAGTTTGCTTTTCCCCATCATTTTAATTTTTAAATATGTAAATCATTTTCAAGGATCAAAAGTCAAAACTAAATAAAAAGTTATACTCGTCTCATACCTATCTCTTCTACCCCACATAGATAAACTTTTTCATTAGTTTCTGACTTAGCCTTCACGCTTTGTGTTGTTTTTCAAAACTAAGCACAGAGGTGTAGAATCTAAAAATGTCAGAAGTGCTGAGAAATGGCTGGCCTAAGAAAGGTCACTTTTGTTCTGTTTTCTTAATAATTTAACTTGCTTTTTCACAGTTCTATAGGATTAAATAAAAGTTTATTTTCCAATAAGGTATGAGCAAATTTGTCACATTTTTCCAACCCCATAATAAAAAATGGATATCAGCAGGGCCCCCCTGGGGTACTTACTGATGGAGGTACTAAGAGATTCAAGGCCATGTCTATCTAAAGGCGAAATCTTACTTTTGACAAAAGTGGGAACTTAAGAGGCACCAGTAATTCTTGTTCAATGGCATTTTACAACTCATAGAACTCTAGAACAGAGCCAGCATTGGTTGGGAATCACCATGTTCCCAAAGGTTATTATACTGAACCTTGGGGAGCTGCCATTAGGGTGGTATCCCTGTCACAAACATCCTCCTCAGAAATACCCAACACTAAAGGCCTCAGAGAGGAGGCTTCTTGGAGCGCCAAGGACTCCAAGCAGCCAGAATAGAGTCTTACTGAAGGTCATAGAATCCAGATGTGTTTGAGGAAAACTTGAGCTAACCTGTATTCTTTTCTATGGGATTCAAGAGAAAAACAACATAATGTTTCTCTGAGGCCATTCCTCTAAAAACTTTAAAGGAGAAACAGCAATTTTTCTACCATCCGGGGGCCTTGAAAAGGAATAAAACCAAGAACATATGCGCCATGTCTACAATACCTTGTGAGTACCAGTGTCAAAGGCCACAACGGTGAAAAATCTGAGTGGGCAGAACCCATTAATAGAAGGAGCTAATCAGTCTGAATATCAAGTAAAACTGATATTGATCAGAGAACTGATCAATATCAAAATGTCCAAGCATCATTAAAGATGATCCAGTACTCATCTCAATGCCCCCTCATATTGCCTGTTTATTTGGAGTGAACAATGTATTCTCACTTGTACGTTCTTATCCCTTGAATTTTTTTAATAAAGAATTTGATTTCTAAATTTTTTTTATTTCTAGCTCTTCTTATGAAGATGTCCCAAAGAAAGATTAAACTACTTTCAGTTTTGTAGTTCATCTTCTGTACGGATTGAATTAATTTTCCTAAAGTTTTGGTATGCAAAAAAACAAAAACGAAAAACCATTCTAATGCTTAAAAGGATATGAAAATCAAGATAATACTAAATCATTAGAGCATGCTGAGTTTTAAAGCATTATTTTAACAATGGGCATTCCTTCACCCTTGCAATTTCTTTTCAGCAAATAACCTGGGGATTGAAATAGCTGGGTAAAATCCTCCTAATTGCTTTCAGAGCCCATTGAATTAGCAGTCCCTTTGTCTCCTGGTGGCCCAGCTGGCTCCCTTCTGTCCTCCCACTGGGAGAGAATTCTTTAATCTGGGTTTGGTGAGACTTTGTGCAGGTATACGTCACTGTGCTCTAGGTTTGCGTCTAGGAAGGAAGCGGTACCAGACCTGCGTGAGAACAGCATTCTAAACACACGCATACAACTTTAGAGCCCTGCATGACTGACAGACATGCCTACTGCCTACACATTAATTAATGCATGTCTCTACTCGTGGCCAAAGTAGATTTCTGGAACATGGTTTTAATAACCAAATTTGTTTTTGCCAGAGGTCTACCAGATCTTAAATATTACTTCGACATCTTCCTGTCAAAATAGATTTGAACTTAAAATTCAATCCTGCTGTGCCGTAGGCAAGACAAATATGTTCCCTAAATATTTTGCTTTCTGGCTGAAGAGAGAGATCATTAATCAACATGCAACTATAACACAGAGTGTGCTGAGGGCCACGACCAGAGAACTACAGGGTGTGAGTGGGCACCACGCACACGCAGTGGGAGGAAAGCTGGGAAGGGGTGTGCCCTGGAAGCCAGAGGAACTGGAAAGAATGGAGGTCCTCAATGTTGCCAAAAGCTCAGATAGGATAAGAACTGATAAGGTCACTGTTGATATTGGTGAAAGTGCTATGCGGGTGGGAGCTAGCTTGCAGGGTGGTGGGGAGTGACTGGGAGATGGGGAGATGGAGGTGGCACTGGACAACTCTCTTGGGAGGCAGAGTCTCACTGTGTTGTCCAGTCTGGAGTGCAGTGGTATGATCACAACTCACTGCAGCCTCCAATTCCTGGGCTCAAGCAATCCTCCTGCCTCAGCTTCCCAAGTAATGTCATCGTGCCTAGCTAATTTTTCTTATTTTTTGTAGAGATAGGGTCTTGCTATATTGTCCAGGCTGGTCTCACACTCCTAGGCTCAAGTGATCCTCCCACCTCTTTCTCCCAAAGTGTTGGGATTACAGGCATGAGCCACTGTGCCTGGCCCAATGTGTTTTGGACAACTGTCTTGGTTTGGCAGTGGTGGGAAGACCAGATCAGGAAGACCAGGTAGGGTTAACAGAGGCTTATGTTGTCTTTGAGAGAGTGTGGTGGGTTGAAACTGATGGAATGAGCCCCCAGAGAGAAAGAAGTTGAAGCAATGTGAGAAAAAATCAGCAGTGCAAGGTCCCTGAGAATGAGGCTAGGGGATGGTATCTAGGGTGTGGTGGGAGAGTCAGGCTTAACCAGAGCAGGGCAGCTCCTCCACCAATCAGGAGGGGAGAGGAAAGACAGAGGCACACACAGTCAGGTTTCTAGATTTGAAAGAAAGAAGTTTTTATCTGAAGTTTTGGGCCTTTTTTTTTTTTCCTCTGGGTTGGGGAAAGGGGAGAAATAGGTAGCATGATCATTTACTAAGAGAGAAGGATGAGGTCTGAAGTTTGGTGAGTGAAGTGGAGCCTGCAATAGCCACTGTGCAGAATAGAGAGAGAACCAACTAAGGAACAAAGAAAAGAATTTATTATGGCATCAGCTGGAAAGGCTGACTCTACGCCACCTCCCCACCCCAGTCTCCAACACGGTGTCCAGTGTGCAACAAAGAAGAGATTGTGGTATGAAGTTGGGAACATCTGAATGGATGATTCCAGGATCTAGCAGGTCCAGGATATACTAGGGGGCAACAGGTTTGAGGATGAGGACCTGAGGGTGCTGAGAGCTGGGGGCTGGGCTGGGCCGCTGGGATGTGAGCGGATATGCTCAGTTAGGCTGCACAGAGGAGTCACTGGTCCTCTCTTCCACCTCAGGACAGAGTAGTTTCCCAGGACTTTCTTCCCCAAGATCCTGTTCCCTGCCACCTTTGTCTCTGCCCAATAAATGCTGTCTTTTTAATGTTGAAAGTTTTGGTAATGAACAAGGTGGAATAAAGTTGATGAGACCAAGAAAACATGTTTTAGAAAGTGAGAATGCCTTCCACTATCTTCTTCAGTTCTGCTCCCAGTCTCTACCACTTCCTTGCATCCATTGTAATCTACCTATATATCAGCAGACAAAATATCTCTCTGGCTCTTTTATAATCATGCATGTGTTGAAGCATCAAATTTGTGTCATTCCCCTAAGCATGATGACACTTCCTTAACTGATACCCCAGACCGGCTCCCACGTGCTGGGGCTCCCACCTACACCATCCTAAAAGCAGGGAGGGGAAACATCTAGACAGGCACTAACACTTCCATGTTCATCTCACCCACCTTGCATTGAAAATGGCTTGCATTTTGATTGCCCCAATACCCTAGTGTTCTCATTTATAGAATATGGGATCTTCTGAATTAGAAGAATTATGTTAGAACTTCAAATTAAAAAAAAAAAATGACACTAAAACAACAGCATTGCCTATAGTCTAAAAATGCTCCTTCTCCACTGATCGCCCCAGCAGTTACAAATCTACTTCAGGCAAACTTAAAGTCGTTTAACCCATTTCATTTCTTTTTTTAACCTTCAAATTATTTCCATAACATTTTATTTATTTTCTTTTTCCCCCCCCTCCCTCCTGTCTTTCCTTCATTTCTTAATCAGAATGTGAGTTGAGGTATCAAATGCTTCACTTTAGTGCTGGGTCTGCAACAACGTGATGGTTTCTATTTTCATCTTTCTACTTTCAGCCACACACGCACTGCCAAGGATGTGCCCTTTCTGCACAGGCTGGCACGTCTCCCTGCCTGGTGCTTTTCCTGGCAGGCTGGCTGCTGACGTCTTTCCTTAGGAAAGGAGGCAGCTGGGACCAGGAAGTGGAGGCCATGGACGTTATTTCTCCTGCTGCCCATCCCTTCCCTCCCTCCATTCAAACATCAGTGAGCACCTGCTGGGGCCAGGCCTGAGAAGGGAAGTAAAAGAGGCTCCAGTGTCCTTTCTCCCAAGGTACTGCCCTCCGTGGCCTCAGGCAAACTAAGCTCATGATGAAACGTGAGGAAAGGGAGTCAGATGATTTCTTGAGAACTTTTTCTGTTTTAATAGCTATGATTTTTAAGAGTTATTTGAGTAGATGATCTCCTGCTATTTACTCTGCCCTGAACAATTTCTCCTTACACTTCAACGTGCTTCTGGTCCTTTCTCTTCCATCAATTGGTATGTGCTCCAAGAATATGAAAGTATTTAAATATCAAAGCAAATAGATGTTGGTGTAGTTATGATATGGAATGCTATACATGCATTAAGAATGATGCTTACGAAAGCTGTTCATGACATGGAAAAGCATGCACACTGTAATGCCAAATGAAAAACAGACACAGGTAGGGAAGAGAGGTGGAATGCTAGGTATTAGTCATTTGTTAGTGCCAAGACTTTAACAGTAGTTATCCTTGAATGGTGGGATTATAAATGCTTTAATTTTTTTACTTTCTTTTATTTTTCAAAATAAAGAATACCATAATCAAGTTTTTCTATAATAAAAATGAATAGAGTTATTTTTAAATATACAGAAGTGATTATTTTTGCAACAAAAATTTCAGTGTGAGGCCGGGCGCGGTGGCTCACGCCTGTAATCCTAGCACTTGGGAGGCCGAGGCGGGCGGATTGTTTGAGCTCAGGAGTTCGAGACCAACCTGAGCAAGAGCGAGACCCCGTCTCTACTAAACATAGAAACAAATTATCTGGCCAACTAAAAAAATATATATAGAAAAAATTAGCCGGGCATGGTGGCGCATGCCTGTAGTCCCAGCTTCTCGGGAGGCTGAGGCAGTAGGATCACTTAAGCCCAGGAGTTTGAGGTTGCTGTGAGCTAGGCTGACGCCACGGCACTCACTCTAGCCCGGGCAACAGAGTGAGACTCTGTCTCAAAAAAAAAAAAAAAAAAAAAAAAAAAATTTCAGTGTGTATGCCAAAGCCAGATGTGAATAATTTGTAAAACATGCTTTGCTTTGAGTTTTCCAAATCTGTCTATAACATTTTTTTTCTAGATTCTAAGCTTATATAACTAGTCAAATTCTGGTACCTTTCTGAGGGGTGGCAATCTTAAAATACTCTAGAAAAAGCTGAGGGAACTGAGAAGGGAAAAGGAAAGATTACACACTTTCTTCAGGGATCGCATCCATTGCGAAAGGTCACCGAGAGGTTATTTCAGGAAAAGTTTCTGTAGACAACTTTGTCACTTCGCACAGGTGCTATGCTGTGTTTGCTCAGACACAACTTGGGATATCAGATCACAAACTCAGAGAGGCCACAGATACCAATTGGTACAAGTAAAATACTCAAAAGAGAAGGCACTTCCTGCATGTTATGAAAGCAGAATATCCATAAGAAATAACAAAAAATCTGGTTACTGCTTGGCGTGACTGAAGCCTGTCCACTTCCCACAATGAGGGGAGGGAAGGAAAAAAATGCAGAAATGGCCAGTAGCTGAGAGAGCATAGAACTTACTCTGGTTTCTGGGAGAGATGGCATTTTACCTTCTCCAGCTCATCTCACCTACAAGTTGATATTTCCAACAGGTCATTTTGTAACCTGTCATTCAGAAACTGAAAGGCTAAAGAGAAGACTACGCTATTGACCAGGCACTTGGGCCTCCAGATGTGGACAAGACTTTACACAGCCACCAAGAGAGGTTAAAGAGAGAGGGCAAAATGTATTTTTAGTCAGTTTATTTGGCCCAGGGACCTAACACTACAAGATTTCTTATAGAGTCCTGCTATGTAAAGTGTGGTCTTCAGACCAGCAGCACTGGCATCCCCTGGAAGCTTGTTAGAAATGCAGACTCTGGAGCAACCCCTAGACTCACTGAAGGGAAATTAGCATTTTAACAGGGGCACTGTATGATAGATATGGAACATATAGACCACGTTTTAAGCACTTCTGAATTTTTCTGCTTCCTACCTGTTTTTAAATATATTGAAAATAAGATTATTTACTGTGGCAAAAAGATTCATCCTCCAGCTAAAATGTGCATGTGTGTGCGTGTGCGCACGTGTTTGTTCACGTGTCTTTCCCCAGCTAAGGTAATCAGAAGCGACTCGACATTTATAATTTCCTTTTCAAACCTAGTTTACAAAGGCAAGTGCTTTTCAGCTGTCTCAATTTTCTAAATTCCTTATGGCATCTAAGCAAATTTTATTTTTGAAAAGGGTTATTATTTACCACAGACTTGTAAAGTGGCTCCTTTTCTTAAGACTTGTAAAAGTTTTGCTCTCTACTTTTTAACATTATGTGGGAAAAATATTTCTTCCTCTATACTCATTCTCTTAAAGTTATTAGGAATAATTCTAACCTTGCGTTTTTATATCTCAATCTCATTACTGATGTGGCAGGATGGTGTTCTGGTTTCTAGGTTGCAAGTGTCCTGGTGATGTGCTAAATGTCCAAGAATCCACCTATGACAATGCGACCTATTGGAGTAGGGAAGGAGTTCGGGGGCACAGACTCCATCATCCCACACAGGGCTGTCCTTGTGTGGGGAAAATTTCTCTTCGTCAGTGAATGACCAGATTCGAGTCCCACAGATTATGTCATGGACTTAATAGTATCTGGCAAACATGCAAGTAATTTACCCCTGACTTTGGAGGGAAAAAGGACAGAGTACTCTGAGGGAAAACTTACAAATTCAAAAAAACATTTAAAGTGCCTTTATGATTTTTATTGCTGAAAAAAGTTTTCAGTGTCCTATAAACATTTGGATTAAGCAAAAGAAAAGAGGCAGAGGAGAGCTAAAGCTGGATCTACATAGGCTCCTCTTCAAAAGTTCACTCTTACCTGATTGTCGAATCCGTTGGAGAGTTTGCTGGACCAACACCTCCGACCTTGGGACAATGATGATGAAGTCCACTTTGCTGAAGTGACCGAGGTCCAGGCTCTGGCTGCCACTGTCTGCTATAGCACACACCTGGGATAAGAGTTTTCTGGCCACTGTGAGCTGCGGTTGATAAATTTGGAAGGTTTCATTATCTAAATCTAAAATTTAAAAAGAAGTCATAAGAACAAGATTAATTTACTTCCACAATGGCCGCTATAAATTCATATGAGGACATATAACACACACACAGTAAGGAATTCTCACATGCTAGTCTTACTCTCTATTGAGTTTTAACAGATTTGCCTATTTTCCCTGGAAACTTGGCTGAGAGGATGTGCTCAGGAGTGGATGTGGTTTTACAAATGTATTAAAATCGATTGTCTCACAAATGCCTAGTTTAACATCCCCTACCCCGAGCCAGACACATAGAGACAGACTACACCCTTGCAGCTGGAGCCAGGACTCATCTCTGGAAAGGGGAGAGTTTCCAGTTTTCTTTAGGAGTATCAGCACCGGCCAGTGCTCGAGCCCAGACCCAGTTCAGGGAAGGAGGTGATGCTGTCACATAATGATGCTGAGTTCCTTTGAGCTTTTCTGGATGGCACTACAGTAAACATTTCCTGTTCAGCAAGTCAGTTGCAACATGGTCTGAAACTCCCTTCCCAGTGACTACATAACGTAGGTCACGGAGACCTGACCTTCACCTTTCTTCCCACTCTCCTCCACTTTGCCAGTGTTTGTGACCTGGCAGGTCTAGGTAGTTGTGGTCAACCCCAGTGCTGACGCCTGGACTATCTGAAGAGACCTGACTCATGACATAGCCAGCTGGCCACTCAGCAGGTGATGTATTACAAAAACATTGCCCAGATACTCTAAGCATGTCAGTAGCTTTTTATTGCAAGTATAACCAAGCAATCAATCTCTCTTATATGTGCGTGCACATCCACACATACAAGCAATGAAAGAAGCAAGTTTAGTTAGCTAAACACCTGAGCAGGCAACAGCCCATCCTTTAAAGACCTGCTTTTTATCAGGAACACATGTGGCAGTTTGACTAAAACAGAATCACAAGGGCCTAATTAACCTGTGCTAATTAAACTGCAACACAGTGCAGGCAAAGACAGTAATCACAGTGCTTCAGCTATCACAGACACTGATGGTGAGTAGAGATTTTTATGGGTGGTCTCCCTACTGGCTGAGAGAACCCACTGGAAAAGTCCAAAGCTGCAATTTTTTTTTTTTTTTGAGACAGAGTCTTGCTCTGTTGTTCTGGGATAGAATGCAATGGCATCATCATAGCTCACAGCAACCTCAAACTCCTGGGATCAAGCAATCCTCCTGCCTCAGCCTCCCAAGTAGCTGGGCTACAGGCACCTGCCACAATGCATGGATGACTTTTCTATTTTTGGTAGAGACAGGGTCTTGCTCTTGCTCAGGCTGGTCTTGAACTCCTGAGCTCAAGCAATCCTCCCGTCTCAGCCTCCCAGAGTGATTACAGGTATGAGCCATTGCGCCCGGCCCCAAAGCTACAACTTTTAATAGTAGTCCAAATAGTTTTTGCACCACAAACACTACTGATCAAAATAAGTCTGTCTTTTGATATAGTTAGGCTGTTATTTCCTTCATTTCACAGGTTAGATTGGTGGGGACTAAACACATCCATAAATTTGTAGAATTTGACTTAGCAAGGTTTGAAGTTTGAGGAAACATACAAATATCTTTAAGCAATGTTTTTTTAAAGAGGGAACCAAGGATATGTACTTGGGAATCTGTAAGTCATCTGAGCATGTTTAAATTCTAAATGTGTTAACAATTCAGAATAGTTAATATAAACACATTTTAGATCATCTGGATGATCACTTTATTACCAAATACCGTCCAGAAGGCAAAACATTTTATTGCCTGTATTTGCATGTGTTTTCACAACTGAGCTGATGCCAAGCCACACTGCTTTTACTGCCCGAGGCAATCCTAATATATAAATGATGCATTCCCATCAAGCAGTGGCCAAGTGGCTGTCAGCAGCAGCTTATGTGGGTCTGCTTCCCACCTATCCTTTCGCCTGCTCTTTTTCCTATCCTCTCCTATGTTGTCCCTGTCAATCAGAGAATTGGGGCAGGAATCTGAACCCAAAGGAATCCAGTCTAAGGACAGAACTCCTCATCCCTGGCCCCCGGTCTACCTCTAAGCCCTGAAGCTTGTTGCAGGGCAGATGACTTGTTGGCAGTGCTGCTCTATCTGCCAGGAAGGCCTCGCTATCACTCTGAGGTGACATCAGAGTCAGAGTGTAAGTGAAGGAGCACGAGGGGGACCCTGCAGGCCTGTAGTCCAGACTTTCTTTCAAGCATTTCTTTGAAGCCCTCAGCAAGCATAACTCTCTGGGCACAGCTGATATAGCTAAGGAAAATGCACCAAGGTCCCCGGAATCTTTCAGGGAAAACAAGAGAGAGTACTTAAGATACAGTCTTTGATTCTCATTCCAGGAGACTTTTACCAGGAACAAGGCATTTTAAAACTTTTAATGGTAAGGCATTTTTAATTTGAATCACATTTATTACATAGACAATGAGGAAAAGGCTGTCGTGGTCTATGACTTCAAGAAGAGTCCTCAAAACTCTCAGAATGACTTAGTTTCTATAATGCCTGTCCCAAGGACTGATCTCCTCCTCTTGGTCTGAGGTGACATTACCCAGGTTTTGCGTGGGTATCATAGCAGCAGCCTCCTGGGGTGACACGCATTCGTTAAGGTCTCCGTTGAAGGGGGTAACCACACTGTCTCCTCTTCTTTGTTGCATTTTTTCTAGCAGCTTGTCTAGGTCATCGCCTATTACAAAATAAAGTGGAAATAAGGTTACAAGGAAGGATATGTTTGTATCGTTTTTATCAGTGTCCAGGTTCGGCCGTTAGGCTGGGTTCTCATCAAGATCTGTTGGCTGGCCAGTGATTCACGTCGGTGTTTAAGCTTGGCCATCTCTACAGGGGCGTCTCTATCGCAAGAGCTACCCTCACTGGTATTGTGCTTACAGTTTACATGCTTTCGCATGCTGTTCTCTCTCTTGACCTCTGTAATATTCGAAAGCAAGCAGAACGGTATTATTCTACCCCCATCTGACATATTAGAAAACTGAGATCCAGGGAGAGAGAGACCAGCCCAAGGTCTCTCAACAAAGTCATGGCTGAGCTGAGGCTTCTGATCCTAGTGCCGACGTGTCTTCCTCCAGACCCTCTGCTGCTTCCTATGATGTTAGTAACAAAATATGTAGGATAAACCGCTCTACATGATATATCTGCTGGCAAGCTTATGCTCCACACTCCTCACAGGCTAAGATTTGAATTCAGAAAATCATGCAGCTAGGGGCTGGCAGTGTTGCTGGATCTTACAACCACTCACCTAATGACGTGGTTTTGAAATGTGATGCCAGGAAACTGACCTTTCCTGTGATGAGCTCATAACTAATTTCTTTCAAAAACTCACTTGTGGTGAGCATGCTCTCTGCCAGTGCTCGGGACTGATGCTGGCCTGCAGAACAGAGGGGAGAAGAGATGACTCCGCAACAGAACAAACGTTCACTGGAACATTATTTGTAATAGCAACAACTGGAAACAACCAAAGGGTGTTACTACAGGGACTTGGGTTAAGACAATCAGGGCACATTAAAAGATTTGGAATGTCAATTTGAAGACTATAGACAGAAGCAGAAAACATTTATAATATAATGCTAGGTGATGAAGTGAAAAAATGATGTACCTTATGATTGTAACTGTGAAAACATACACATGCATGTGTTTAAAGACTAGGGAAGATCCCCGTGCCCGTCAGGGGCTGTGGGTGACAACATGGCCGCCCCCAGTCTGGGCCATTGGGGCCAATGAGTGCCCAGGGGCAGTGGACATAAGCAGAAAAAAAGACTAGAGAAGAATATGAAAAAAACTTATAAAAATTGTGTATGCATGGTTATTATGAATATTTGCCTTAAAAATATAAACTTATGTTAAGTTGCTTTTACAAATAAAAATTTTAAAAATTAATGTATCACATTGTATGATGAAGCTTTCTGAAAATATATATAGCACAGAAAGATGTGCAGACAGGTTTTGCCAAAGTGAGGGGGCTTCACCTCTTTGCTAGGAAGAGGTGAGAGCCATTCGGTACAGAGAGGAAATAAAATTTAGTCCAAATAGCTATTCAGGATGTTGCCTGATTAAAAAAAAAAAAACAGTACAGTGAAAAACAAACAAACAGACAACGTGCCGACTTTCTGAATCTTTTCTTTAGCATCAACATTATAATATTAAATATACTGTTCAGTGAGAAGGAGAACATATGAGCTAAGTTTCTGGCAAATTTGACTAACTGGCTTAGGCCACTTGTGGTGCTGGCTTTATCACATGCTAGAGTGGTAACATTTCCAGAACCTTTTAAGGACAGCAGTTACATGAGACAAAGGTATCTGTAACCAGGGTGAGCTTTGAAATAATGCCCCACAACCAGTTGACAGGGGCACCAGCCAAACTGAGGGCTACAAAAACCTGACCTGAGCAGGAAAGGAAAAGTTAAAATTAGGAGGAAGAACTCGAATTGGAATAATTCATCAGAGACTGACGACATGGATGCCCAAAGTACTCAATAGATACTTTTCAAATGGACAGATGATTGAATGAATGGATTAAATAAACAAAAAACAAACAAAATTACTTACCTAACACTACCACACAAAATTCATTTCCTCTGATTTTTGATGCACAAATTGCCACAACATAATCTGGTAGCCTTTGATAGTGTCTCATTTCACTGAGAGTCCTCAGTGTCTCTGAAATGCCCTCTGCCAAAGAGTTCTGGGTCACAATCACATGAACCAAGTCTTGAGATACGCTGGCAATTAATCTTGCAAGCCAGGGGAGCTGTCCTGGCGACACAGGTACACACTGAGCACCTATTTGCAGGGCTCTCTCTCTCAGAGTAAATTCCTGCATAGCTTTCAGCATGATTTGCTCAAATTCTTCCCTGAGAGGTATCTGATCGGGACCTATAATGAAGAGAATTACAACTGGAATTTAAAAAAATTACAGGTAGGAGAGAGGAACACACACCATCCTGCCATCCTCCTAGGCCTGCCATACTCCAGCTGGGAAAGAAGCTCTTTTTCCTGGGGTGGTCCCACATATAAAGCCCATACTAACCACTTCCTGTTGTGACATTACCTTCTCTTTTTTTCTCTTTGCCTCTATTTTTTTTTTTTTTTTTAAATCAGGCTTCTGTTATCCTTTATTCTAACCCTGGTCTCTTTAAGAGAGGATGAACTGAGAGAGACTATCACTTCTGCTGTATGCCTTGGGAGATGGTCATCATAGATGGCTTATTTCTTGACCTATTAAGCTTGGCATTATGGAAATTGTCACTGACTAATGAAATAAGAAGCCAACCTGCTGGTGTATAATCAGTTTTAGGTTTCATTCATTTCTCATTTTATTCATAGATACTTTGAAAAGCATTTTTAACATATTGCCTCTATATCTAATTTTGAGAATAACGTCCACAGGAAAATTAAGTTTAATTATTTTTCGCTCCCAAGTTATACCTTAGGCAGCCTCACACTTTCCCCAGATAGAGAATGCTTTCATCATCTAGTTACTGCCCAGTGTTCGGGATTGTTAAATACAGCATTTGGCCCTCTTCCCCAGCTGTGGTTAGGGCTAAGCTCATACTGCTGACCTGTGGCCTCTGGAATTAGGGGGACTTTGTTTCTCCTTCTCTTTAGAAACTCAACCAGTCTTTAGAACAAAATAAGCAAGTCAATGTTTGGTATCCAAGTGACACAAATGAACTAAGATTTCTATATTTAGTTTAAATTGAAACCAGTGAGAATATAATCACTCCCTGTATCCAGTAATTTCTTTTGCTATGTGAACCCAAGATTTGAAACTCAGGCTCCAGTAAACACACACTTCAGCATTTGTGAACTGAGACCAAGCAATAGCCCCAGACCCCAGGGACAAAAGCCCCATACAAAAGAACACAGGGTGAGGGACTAGACTTGCATGTGGGAAGGAAGCCTCTCGAGTGAGCCAGGACTCCTTCCTTCCTGTTGCCCAGGCTGGAGTGCAGTGAGTGCATGATCATGGCGCACCACAGCCCCCAACTTCTAGGCTCAAGTCTAACAGGAATTTAAGTGGCCTCCCTGGCTCTGCCCATTTTTTCTGGGAAAGTAAGACAATGAGGGCTTTAGTAATGTTTTTCAGATAAGGAAGATTAAATACAATATTATACATTTAAAAAATAAACTATTTTACCTGGAGAACACAGTTTTTCCAGGATTGGCTAGGGGCCAGGGAAATGTAGGAGAGTGGAGACATCATAGACAGATTTTTCTCTTCTATACGTGGAAATAGGACAAGAAAATTTTGTCCTTCCCAATCACTTGGTAGGGGGAGGTTTTTTTATTTTTTATTTTTTGAGACAGAGTCTCACTCTGTCGCCCTGGGCTAGAGTGCAGTGGCATCATCGTAGCTCACTACAACCTCCAACTCCTGGGCTCAAGCAATCCTCCTGCCTTAGCCTCCCAAGTAGCTGGGACTACAGGTGTGGGCCACCATGCCCAGCTAATTTTTCTATTATTTGTAGAGATGGAGTCTCACTCAGACTGGTGTCAAACCTCCGACCTCAAGTGATCCTCCTGCTTCAGCCTCCCAGAGTGCTAGGATTACAGCTTTTGTTGTTGTTTTAATCACCTGGGAGCCACCAAGACTTCTGATCTTCATTCAGCTTTATCAAATTAGCATCATGGTAGTGGTTGCTAAGTACATGCTTAGCAGTGAGCTTAAAGTGGATAGATTTGTACTAACTGTCGCAAATGAAGGGAAGGTGGTTGTCTACTTAAAGTTTTCTTCCACCAAGACATGTGACAGCTTCAAAGTAGGTGGCCCTGGTGCTCTCCAATTCCCTACTGTCCTTTATTGATGACCTGAAGGCTCAGATGCCTGATTAATAGTTGTGGCCATAAGACCTACTCCGAAACAGGATTGAGTAACATGTTCCATCAGGAAGCATAATTAACTTCAAATATAAAGGTATTCTGGGAAAACAAAATTATCAAACACGTTCACAACATTCTCTGTTGTCTTAAAACATACTTTTATAGTGTTTTGGCTGAATTCTTGTTAGGAATTGAGAAATGAGGAAAAAGATGTTGAAGTTTAAATGAGGTAAGAGACTTCTTACAGTAAAATGACTTGCTTCCAATCATCAACTCTCACTTTTTCATCCTCAGCCTTTATAGTTAAAGCGGAGGAGCCTTTTTTCCACTTTTTGCAAGCTTGATAATAGTAATTTTTTCCTTCAAGTGCTGATCTCCAGTAACTCAGTTTAGCCCAGGCATCAGTTCTAATGGCTTTTTGGATAGAACTACCTTAATAGGAAAAGACAAGGTTCCACCAGACTCAGAGCCTTCCAAGAATCTCTGGATTTGCTGATTTCATTATCTACTTCAAAAGATTTTCAGATTGTGAAATAACTGAGATTTTTTTTTTAAAGTGACTGTAGTGGAAAGGTCTGTTCCTTCTGAAGAATCTTGCTTTTCTTCTTCTCTGTTACCTCCAAATAACTGAGCCACCAAAGTATTAAAACTGTCCTTTTAGAAGTTTGGATTTATTTCTTTAAATGTCTATACTCTATAGCATATGTGAAAATATTCCTGCTGCCTTCTCAAAACCACCAGAGGCAAAAAAAAAAAATTTTTAAGGACTCCAAAACAGTTGTTCAGAGCCAGAGAAGTCCCAGTGTAGAAAGCTTAGATTTAAAAAAAGGAATAATTATTTATGTTGTACATTGAAAGACCTAATTGATTGACTGAAAGTAAAACTCTGGAGAGAATTGATCTTGCAGGGCAGAGAAGAGTCTGTGTAAAATTAAATTGAGATTGTTCTATTTTTTTTTTTAAGATAAGAGCTCTTGGCTGGGCACGGTAACTCACGCCTGTAATTCTAGCACTCTGGGAGGCCGAGACGGGTGGATCGTTTGGGCTCAGGAGTTAGAGACCAGCCTGAGTAAGAGCGAGACCATGTCTCTACTAAAAATAGAAAGAAATTATATGGACATCTAAAAATATATATAGAAAACATTAGCCAGGCATGGTGGCACATGCCTGTAGTCCCAGCTACTCGGGACGCTGAGGCAGGAGGATTGCTTGAGCCCAGGAGTTTGAGGTTGCTGTGAGCTAGGCTGATGCCATGGCCCTCTAGCCTGGGCAACAGAGTGAGACTCTGTCTCAAAAAAAAAAGATAAGAGCTCTTAGTAATTTAATGGAGGACATTTATTTTGACCATTTGGTTTGTTTAATTAACGTGGACATTCATGACTTTTTAAATTGTTACTAAGATTGAAAAAAATGCTCTAGTGATTGGCTATAATATCATTGCTCTATGAAGCCTTGTTTTACTGATTCTGGGTTCATCTAGAAGATGGTTTTAGGTCTTAGAACACAGTCCAGAGCCCAATGTCAGTATGTAGCAATTAAAATTATAACATCAAATGAGCTGGAGGCTCAGGTGATTTTTATAATTTTATTACCTACCGATAAGCATGATTAAGTAAGTCCTAGGTTTATCATGAAAGCAGCTCTCATGGGAAATCTGAAGTATTGCAAGTTTCAAAGCTCATGTCAAAGCAGAGCCCATGTCAAAGCAGCCTCAGGGCACTAAGAGTTCTAGGCCAGCTTGCTAAGTGATGCCCCAAAGGCTGAACCTGGGCTGATGAAGCTTTTGGTTTTTAAACTATTTGTCCCAGTGTTTTTATTATTTCTTAACACTGCAGTATTTTCTAATATTAAAAAATTCATGAATGTGTACAAAATTATTTTTTTTCACATTTCAAAGGTTTATTCAACTCATTCATTCAGGAACTAGCAGTAATACAAAGCCAGTTCCACGAGAATATGAGAAATCTGGTTTATATGGTCAGTGGAAAAAGGCATGCCGAAATAAGAGTTGTCACATACAGTACTGACTAATTTCCTACAAGGCAACAAAACCATAATCTTTGGGATCATACAAAATTTTTTATGATTATATAAAAATTTTATATCTCAAACATTCTTCTACCTAAATCAGTGGCTTGAAGTCCTGGAGTGAGTATATAATTAGGCTGCATATTAGACGGCCTACTGTGGTTTGCAAAATAAAGGACATTTCTATGTAAATGCTGCTGCAATAGCATTGTCAGGGCACCTGCATACTCCCACTGTGGGGGGCTCAGGAGGATATACCAAATAGAGGAAGTGAAGGGTTCATGACCTATGCATCCTCCTTACCCTAAAGCCTAGAGAGCCTTCCAGGGAGGTCCACAGTTACTACCCCAATGAAGGAAAGCACAACAGGACTCCATCAAAGGAGTGTAGCTGGAGAAGAAAAAAAATTGGTATGGGGCAGTGGATAAATAAGATAAAAAGGCTAAATGGAAACTGGAAAAAATTGTTTAAGACAGTGGCTATGTTTGTATTCCAGATGGTAGTTGTGTTTTCAGAAAGGTGGCCTGGCCAGACTTCTGGGGGTGGAGGGGGTGAGGGGTGCCCATGGTACAACCCTTAACAGTTCCGCCCACATTGCTAATTTGGAGCCCTTTGGAGTATCATGAGACTGGCCACTAGGTGGGGCAATTCATCTCTTCTAGGACCCAAAGAAGCAAAGAGGAAAGGGATAGAAAACAAAAACGGAGGAGAGAAAAAGAAAAGTCATGAAGAATGAGGTGGAAGGAAAAGAATGTTAGAAGTGAAAGAAGAAAAATAAGAGATAGGTGAATCTCTTGATGAATGTGAGAAAGAAAGGAAAAAGTGCTTTACAAAAAAAGAATAAAAACAGTCACCAGGGAATGATCATGGAAAGTAACTTACCCAGCCGCACAAGATACTGTATCGTTAGAAGGATCATGTTTTCCACGCTCAGAAGTTGGCTGCCAGTCAACCCTAATTGTTCCAAATCTTTGTTTTCCAATTGTGGAATCTTGTAGCAATTCACCAGCAGAGGACTCACAACAATGTCACCAACATTTCCATAGAAATAGGGTAAAGTGCCATAGCCTGCCCCAATAGAAGCAGGTCAATACAGTTCAACATTTCTTTTTGAGGTCCAACCAGGTACACTTGCTCAACTAGGACCAAAGGTGTTTAATAAAATTCCCTGCCCTGTGAGAGGGCTACCAACCAAATCGATCAAATATATCATTCGTATGAAATTCACTTGGATGCTTCAAATTATATCTTTATATTAAATCAGATAACAGGAAGCAAAATACAGTTGGCCCTTCGTATCTACATTTGTGGATTCAACCAAATGTGGATGGAAAATATTCATGGGGAAAATAATTCCACAAAGTTCTAAGAAGTAAAACTTGACTTTGCTACCTGCCAAGTACTACACTGAATCCACATGAATGAAGGGATGTGCAGGCATTGTATTAGGTATTATAAGTAATCTAGAAATGATTTAAAGTACATGGGAGGATCCATGCAGATTCTATGCAAATACTATGTCATTTTATATCAGGGACTTGGGTATACACAGGTTTTGGTATGGGGGGGTCCTGGAACCAATACCCCATGGATACTAAGGGATGACTGTACTCAAATTAATTATCTCTGTTTCCCACAGAAGAGACATGTTAACATTGTATCACTGCCATAGAAGACTGAGAAGTTTGCAAAACACCTCTGTGTCCTTTGTAAAACCTGAATGATATTTTCCAGTAAAGTTCCTGATCAAGTTTCTTTCCAGATAAGAAATCAGAAAATGAACAAACTACAATACATGTTTCACTTACTGAGATTTTCTAAAAAAAAAACCAACAAAAAAAAGCTAAAGTCATTGATCAACAGCAACATTGCACCAGTTGCAAGTACTCGGAGATTCCTACTCCTTTTTCTATCTTAGCTATTTTTATTAAGTTTTCTTCCCAAATGTCAATAAATAGTCCCAAATTATCTTAGAAGCAGATACGATAAAAATATGTGGAAAATATTCTCTGTTTTGGTGGTGGTGGAGAGGACAATCTCTCTGTGAGACTTTCTAAAAGGCAGGCACCAAAGAACCAAAGGGTCCCCATGTTCTACGTATCTTTCCAAGGCTTAGTTGCACCGTGCTGATGTTCAAAAAAGAACTTCCTAAAACATATGGAATTTAAACAACTGAGATTCCCCCAACGCCTACAGATCTAGGATTAGCGGATAGCGCAGCCTGGGAAAGGACAGGGCTCCAAGCAAAACCGTCCAAGTAGGTGGGCTCAGACCGATGCAAGAAGCAGATAACACCTCACACAAACACACCCTAAAGACCTGTGGAAATGGAACACCCATCCGCCCCTGTCTGTCTTGTCCTAGAGGTAAAGCAGGCAGTCTCCTTCTGGCTTAGGCTAGCCCCAACACCGAGAGGACTCTTGATGTGGGCACGAAAAGCACTAAGTTAGTCTAGGAATCTACGGTCCCCTACATGTCTAAACCTCCATTAATAGACCACCTAGAAGGATGCAGGCTCCTTAAAGATACTGATTCACAGACGCTGCCCACAGTTCAGACCTGCGACTGTGGGGCCTTTTTGTTCTCCTGAGTAAGGTCTGTTAGCTGGTTTAGCTTGTTTCTTTTCTCTGTGCTTTGGCTCCTGTTGACTGGAATGTCTCCTCCTCCACCTTGTCTACTCTAACCAACCCTCCAGGATGCAGCTTCAACATCATTTCTCAGAAGTCTTCTCAGAACCCTCCGGGCAGAGGGAGGCCCTCTCTCCCCTGAGCTCTTGTTGCTCTTGGCTATGAACCTCTACCTGCTCACACATCACACTGTGTTGTAATGGTTATCGCAGTGTGTTGTAATAGTTATTTACTAACCCCAGTGATAGCGCGAGGTCAGACGCCCCCACTGAACAGTACTCCCTGAGGGCAAAAAGACTTTGCCTTATTCTCAACCTCTAATCCTATGTTTAATATAGCATGCAGAAGCTGACCAATAAAAGCTGAAAGAATCAATAGGTGGATAAATGAATCCCTTCTTGAATACATGAATAAACACACAAACAATAAAAACAGTCTGAGATTCCAGAAGGTACAGGTGACTCGGAATTCCTTTGCCTTACCTATCAGAATGACTGGTCTAACTCCTGAGTTACTCAGCAGGTTTTCGGGAACAATTACAGTTTCCCCTGCAGGAATGGGCCGAGGTTGTAAAATTCCAGTTAATGGGGTCTGTGGAACCGGGGCAGATAAAAGGGGCTCTGGAAAAAAAAAAGTTGTTTGACAGGAAGGATTAGACATGAAGTCTAAAGGATATACAATGGAAAGCAATACAGTTTTAATATAGAAGTTTTAGAAGTCTAATGGCTTGTGGTATTTTTTCATTAATTTGTGTATATTATACAAAATTAGGAGAAAAACAAAAGGAAGAAACAAACAAGCATAATCATATCATCTAGAGATAACTACTATTTAGCATTTCGGTAGTTTTCCTTTCAGTTTTTTTCCACATGCAATCTTTTGGATTCTGTTTTGTATTTTATCTCCCCCTCTACCCCAACCACCCATTATCAAAGGTGTATCTGTTCATTATATAAATTTTGAAAAGCACAGAAAAGTGTGACGAAGGATAAACACCTTATTAGTCAGTACTACCTAGAGGCAACCACAGTGATATACTGGCATAATTCTTTGTGTATATAAGATCTTTATGTAGTCTTTAAAACTATTTATTCGAGAAAGCTTAAACATTTAATGAATCCCATCTATGCCTTAGAACTGGTGTGTTTCCAGTTGTCTATGTTTGTACAGCAAGGCAGACAGATGTTTGAACATTTAACTGTAGGTACCAAAGGGCCACAGTTTGGGTATTAAGAAGGAGAACTAGTTGGTTTTTCAGGTTTCTAGCCATAGATTGAATAGTCTAGGCCAGAAATAAGAAGCATGGGTCACATAGGAACCGGATCACAGGAGGGCAAATCACAGCTACTACTGGCACAGCAAGTCCATTTGTGCCCTGTGATGGTGGTTGGTGGCATCATGTCCTAGATAATGAATGGTTTATCAATTCCACGGGCTACAACTAAGCCAAAGGTTGAATTCAGATCAGTTGTGATGATACATGTGCTTTTAGGGAAGGCAGATGTGATGGGGACAAAATACTAGCTACCATCAACATCCTCACATAATACTGAACACAATGGTTGGTTAAGGAAATTAATCTTCAAGGGTTCAGGGAAAGAACAGGAGTAGAAGATACCTCTATTAATTAAAAAAAAAAAACCTTAAAATCCATCTTCTGTTAAAATCTTACCAGTTCTTGAAAGAGGGCGAACTGTGGGAACAGGTACAACTAAACCAGGTTGGGGGACAGGTGACCCAGGATACCACCCCCGGTGTCGTTTCTTTGGTGGCCCAGAAGTGAACATGGTAGCTGAAGACAAAAAGAAAGACAGCCTTGTCCTCAGTCATGTGGAAGAAAGGAAAGAATGCCAAAGTAACATAAAACCTTTAATTTGATTATTCTCAGAAAGTCTAAATCATTCTTCTAGAGGTAAAGACAAAGTTCAGATTATTTCATTTGATTCTGTCAACAGCCCTATGGAGTTGTAGGACAAGCATTATTGTTACACTCATTTTGTAGATAGACAAAAAGAGGCTCAGATTTGCCCAGGATCACATAACAGAGAAGAACTTTGAATCCTGTACTCTAGTCAGCAGAACCCATGGGTTTTCAAGACATTTCCTTATACATCTGTTTCAACATGATTTCCCAGTTAGTCTCATCTGTGTAGAATCCCAAGATATTTAATCACTACTGTTCACAACAATCATAAACTTTCAAAACATTGTATGACAAGCTAAGGAAAAACTCTAGAGTGTGCTGTCAGATAATCTGTCATTCCAAAATCTGTAACACTTCTACCTAATTAAGTGCATAATTTCAAAACTCTAAGATGGGTTTGTACCTTGGTCTCCTGCTGTATAGCTAGGTCTTGGTGACAAAGAGTAGTTCCCTGGGCGGGCTGGAGTGGAGCTGGATGCACTGTTCTTCCCTCCATGGCTACTGTTTCCATTAGCAGCATCTGTAGAATGTTACAGGAAGAGCCGCTCAGAACAGAGGCTGAACAGATACTGCTTTTTGTGATGCTACAACCATCCGATAAACCTCATACTCTATCTACCTACCTACCTATCTACCTACCTACCTAGGTATCTATTGAGATAGGGTCTTGCTCTGTTGCCCAGGCTAGAGTACAGTGGCATTATCACAGCTCACTGCAACCTCAAATGCCTGGGCTCCAGCGATCCTCCTGCCTCAGCTTCCTGAGCAGCTGGGACTGCAGGTACATGCCACCATGCCCAGTCATAGAGACGAGGTCTCACTCGTGCTCAGGCTGGTCTTGAACTCCTAGCCTCAAGTGATCCTCCCGTCTTGGCCTCCCAAAGTGCTAGCATTACAGGTGTGAGCCACCGCACCCAGCCAACTTCACACTCTAAAATTCAAAGACACCTCACAGATAAGACTCAATCCAGTTGTATAAAACCAGCTACAATTATCAGAGGAGTACCTTCATTAAAATTAAATGTCACCTAAACATAATTTCCTAGGACCCCAAGGGATCTTTTAGAATTACTGTCAATGAAGTCTTTGGAGATGGTGGGTGGAAGGAAGGGAAAACAATTTTTTTTTTAATGTGGTACCATGGAAACTTGCAGACATATACAAAAGGAAAGAGAATAGTATAATAAACGTCTATGTACATTTATTACATAGCTTCCACATTTATCAACACCTAGCCCATCTTGCTTCATCTATACCTCACACCTCCTTCCTCTCCACATACACACGTACATGCTCTGGGTTATTTTGAAACAAACCCATTTATCATATCATGTCATCCATTAGTACTTCTGTATATGTTTCTAAAAGAAAAAACACTCTTTAAAATAAGTAACTGACTATCATCATTATACTTAAAATTAACAATGATTAATAATTTCTTCATACCATCAAATATCCCATCAGTATTCAAATTTCTCCTGATTATCTCAGAAATGATTTTTTACAGTTGGCTTGTTAAAATCAGGATTTAAAAAGATCCACACATTGAATTTAGTTGATATGTCCCTTATACCTCTCCTCTTTCAGTCTATAGGATTCCTCCCTTCTTTTTTCTTCTGACAATTAATTTGTTGAAAACCTGACAGAATTTTCCATTTTCTGGATTTTGCTGATTGGATACCTTGGTGACATTGAGCATTCCCTTGTCCCCTGTATTTCTAATAAACTACTTGTCAGATACAGATGCTTGATCAAATTCAGGTTCATTTTTTTTTTTTTTTGGCAAGAGTATCTCCTAAGTACAGTACTTCCATCAGGAGGCACATAATGGCCAGTTTTTTCTCTTCTTGTGATGTTAGGGTTGATTAGCAGGTTTGAGAGTTGTCATCCTAATCCTCGGCATTATAAAGTCATTTATCCTTTCATCTGATGGTCTCATAACCATGATTATTGATCCATTACTTCATTGATTTATTTTATTTATTTTTTTGAGACAGAGTCTTGCTCGGTTGCCTGGGCTAGAGTGCCGTGGCATCAGCCTAGCTCACAGCAACCTCAAACTCCTGGGCTCAAGTGATCCTCCTGCCTCAGCCTCCCCAGTAGCTGGGACTACAGGCGCACACCACCATTCCCGGCTGATTTTTTCTATTTTTAGTAGGACAGGATCTTGCTCTTGCTCAGGCTGGTCTCAAACTCCTGACCTCAAGTGATCCTCCAGCCTCGGCCTCCCAGAGTGCTAGGATTACAGGCGTGAGCCACCACACCTGGCCTAATTTATTTTTTTAATGCTGTAAAAAACTTGATTCTGTTTGTTCAAGTCTATAATCTAACCAGAAGTTAGATCCTGCAAGAATTGTTGGACTAGAGTGAGAAAAGTGGGCTGCATAAATTATGATGCCTAACTGTTGAAGAGTTTCCAACAATGATGGGCTCTCTTCCTCCTCATTCTTCTTCCATCTCTCTTACCATTTCTTCTCCTTAAACACTGGACTTTTCTAGGATTCTAACCTTGCCTCACCCTACAGCTCTCCTTGGCTGATCCTATTTACTCTGATCGTTTCAACCATATGTTGGTGGCTCAACTCTAGACCATGAGTCCTGACCTCCCCCATGATAAATTAAATGTTGAATAGCTCCACATGGATGTCTTATGGGTATCTCAAACTCAGCATGTTCCAAACCAAGCTCACAGTCTCCTGCTGGAAAACATGTTCCTCCTTTTGTGTTCCCTGTCTCAGGTGATGGCACCACCATCCCAGAACAATGGAAGTCAGTGGAGACCCCTTTTCTCTGATGCTCCCATTAATCAGTCGAGTCCTGCTGATTTTCCTTCCTGAGTACCCCTCTAATCTGCACCCTCCTCTTCAACCTATTATCACTCTGGCCAGGGACTTCACGACATCTCACCCAGACTATTACAATGACCTCCAACTAGTTTTCCTACCTCTGGTCATCTTCTTAAGCATTACTGCCAAAATAATCTAGCTCAAGTTCAAATCAGATCATGTTATTTCTCTGCTAAGTTATAGAGTAAAATTCATGCTTCTTGGCCAGGCCTCCCATGACTTTTCCTTGACCACCACTTGCTCATGTCCTGCTACCTGCTGAGTTTTACATTTTATGGTTCTAACAAGTCTGAATTGCTGGAACTTCTTGTTTACATTGTGCTGCTTTTCCCCTTTCCTTCCTCTTCTTTTCCTTTTAGCCTTTGTTCCTGCTCTTCCTTGAATCTGAAGTGCCTTTCCTTTCACTCCTCTGTACAGCAAATATCTCCTCATTGTGGAAGACCAAGCTCCTCCAAGAACTCGTTCTTGATTACTCCCTCAAATGTTGGGCTAAATCCCCTGCGCCGTGCTCCCTGAGCATATTGTCATATTTGCTGTGATACACTGAAAATATCTTGGCAGGGGTCTATCTCTCTCACTAGATTACAAGGACATTAGGGGTCAGGGACTAAGCTTTATTTTTCTTTCTATCCCCAGTTCCTAGTCATAGCAGGTGCCCAATAACTGTTTGTTGGATGGAATCAAACCACTGTGTCTCCTCTGTGTGCCAAATGTCATTCCGTGACTCTTTTGGTTGGAACACAGAGAACACAAAGCTTTGTACCATGATCCATTATTACAGACAGCCCCACATCTGTCTTTAACTGGCAGGTAGAAGCAGCTTCTGTTTTCTTCTATTGATTTGCCCATTAAATTTCACACAAGTCTTTTATAGACTATGTATTTACCAAAGAAATATAAGTGAGGAAAACATCACCTGCAGCAAAAGTCTTCCCTACAACCTGCAAAGATAAAGCCAGTGGTTTCACAACATTCTTATTCCGGGTCAGGTCCTGAGCTCCACTTAAATTGATTGCAGAATTAGCTGGGCTGAGAATCGGCGAATCTTTAAAATGAAAGAGGTTGTTTAAATTAGCAACTGTTTATATATGCAGGAAGGAAGTTAATTCA
>CM052443.1:38546541-38567856 GCA_028533085.1 Varecia variegata
ATATATATTTCAGATATTAGTTTCACTAAATATAAAATATATTTATAAGAATGGCTTTGTTAGAAAATTAAATAAACTCAAAAACATTGGTTTGGGGGGTTAAGAATGCTTACGAGATTAATGGCTACAATTTTGAGCTTACAAATTTGGGTCCCAACTTCCTTTTCTTGGTAGTATGGATTTTCAGTAATGATCCCTTGCCATTGAACAACCGTGAGGCTGTTAAAACTAGACGAATGGTTTTTGTTGTTGTTATTTACAGTTTTTATGCTTTGAAAAAAATACCTGCCTCTCTTCCTTTATTTGGAGAATTAGAAAAGTTTAAAGAATTTGTTAAAGCAATTATAGGTAGGTGCATTCAATTGAATTCTATGCAGCCATTAAAAAATTTTCTGTAGATCCACTGCATGTTTACAAGGAAAAATACTTACAAAGTCTATCTTCTCTAGCTCAGTGAATGGTAGAAATCTTCCATTCAATTGCCCAATCCAGAAACTGTTGATTCATTTTTATCTTTTGGCTCCTCTGTCTAGTTAATCACAGACCTCTGGAAAGTCTACTTCTTAAATAGCTCTCAAATTAATCTCCTTCCTTCCATTCTCATCATTGTACTCTTGTGTAGGCTTATGTCATCTTCTGACTGCACTGGTGGCCTCCATTTCTCCTGTTTTGCTTCATTCTAGACCTTTCCTTCACTCTACATTGATAGTGATTCCTTTAAAAACACATTTGTTTACATTCTTCCTCTTTCTAAAGTATGATAAAGACACTGCACTGTCCTTAGAATGAAGTTCATAATGCTTACCAAGGTATATAGTGCACATCTCTCCTGTCTTTATCTCAGTCTCTTTCTTTCCTCTATACAAAACTTCTTTTGCTTTTTGAGATACATCATGTTCCTTTGTACTTCTGAGCTTCTATATTTGCATACTCCTCTTTCTGAGACAGATTTTCATAACGGGTTAGGCTGAGATTTCTCTCTTAAGCTAATTTTTTTTTTTTTTTAGAGACAGGGTCTCACTTTGTTGCCCAGGCTGTAGTGCAGTGGCGTGATCATAGCACAATATAACATCAAACTCCTGGGCTCAAGCGATCCTCCTGCCTCAGCCTCCCGAGTAGTCTTTTCCTTTATGATCAGCACTTTCTGAATCTATTTTTAAGAAAGTTATTCTACAATATTTTCTAAATGTTTGATAATTTTGCCTTTCATATTTAGATCCTCCAGCTACCTGAGATTGATTTTTGTAAATAGTGTAAAAGTGGCCCAGTTTCATTTTTTTCTACATAGGATATCCAATTTCTGAGCACCATTCATTGAAAGGTCCCACTGATCTGCAAGTCACCGGGTTAAGTATGAAATACACATACGTTATATGAATCTATTTTTGGACTTCCTACTCTGTTCTGTTGCTGTGTCTATTTCTGTGCCATCTCTGCCCTGTCTCTCTTAGTAAAGCTTTATGAGCTTGATGAAAGCCCTCTCATTTGTTATTGTGCTTACCTCTTTACGACACAAGGCTAAGATAGTAAGAGGTTTACGTTACTTTGAGCCTACTGTGGTTCACAAGGTAGAAGATCCCATTTCATGGACAATACCTTCAATAACAGGGCCAACTTCTCCATAAGGCACAGAAAGCACAGTATCTAGGGTCTATGATACTTTTAAAGGCTCATTACAATGTTTTGATTTATTTCAAAATAAAAGATGAACTTTAGGTCAAAGAAAGCATTTTAATATATACTTTTTTCTTTCTTTTCTTTCCTTTCTTTCTTTCTTTTCTTTCTTTTTTTTGAGACAGGGTCTCACTTTATTGCCTGGGCTAGAGTGCAGTGGCATCATCATAGCTTGCTACAACCTCAAACTCCTAGGCTTGAGCACTCCTCCTGGCCCAACCTCCCAAGTAGCTAGGACTACAGGTATGTACCACCATGCCCGGCTAATTTTTTTTTATATTTTTGCAAAGACAGGGTCTTGCTCTTGCTCAGGCTGATCTCAAACTCCTGGCCTCAAGTGATCCTCCCACCTTGGCCTCCCAAAGTGCTAGGATTACAGGCATGAGCCACAGTGCCCAGCCTATATAATATTAATATATTCATCTTTATACTAACATAGTCATAAAATAGAATTTTAAATATTTTTCTATGGAGGAAGGGCCCACATAGGCAAAGGTACCTAGAGCCCAGGAAGGTCATAAAGTGTCCCTGAATGATAAGAGTCTTAAAAGTTATACTATTAGTTACAGGGGCAGAGCTCAGTGGTTCATCCCGGTCCTTCCCTACAAGCTAGGGGATAAAAACATGTGTCCTCCTAATGGTGGATGAGTATATCATCTTCATTTGGAAAAATAGTATATACCAGGAAATTAATAATCCTCCAAATGCTAATTCCAAATTTAAATAAAAATGGAATTCAGGATGGGTGTGGTGGCTCATGTCTGTACTTTTTTTTTTTCTTTTTGTCTTTTTGTTTTTCTTTTCTCTTTGGTAGAGACAGGGTCTCATTGTTGCTCAGGCTGGTGTTGAGCCCCTGAGCTCGAGCTATCCTCCTGCCTTGGCCTCCCAGAGAGCTAGGATTACAGGCGTGAGCCACCATACTCGGCCCTCATGCCTGTAATCTTGGCACTTTGGGAGGCTTAGTTGAGAAGATCACTTGAGCCCAGGAGTTTGAGGTTATGGTGAGCTATGATCACGTCACCGACAGCACTCTAGTCTGGGTGACAGAGTGAGACCCTGTCTCAAAAAAAAAAAAAAAATTGGAATTCAAATAACATTTATTTCCAGGCATTTTCCAGGTACTAGGAGATACAGAGATAAACAAAATGAACATAAAGCTCCAGCATATAGAGAATACAGGTGGCTAATGAATAATTATAATCAGGAACAAAATCACACAAGTAGAAGCATGGTAGCAAGGCTAAGTCAGTTGTTACAAGGTTGCAAAACAGGTGTTGTTAATTTTAGCTTTTACAAATGAGGAAACCACGGTGTAGAAAAATTGAGTGGCTTATCTAATCCTCAGCCAGTATAATCAGGTGTAGTATTTGAATATTGGGACTCTGATTCCAAGCCCTGTGCCATATACCTTATGCTCTGAAATAGTGCTCACCACATAGGAGATATTCAATAAATTAGACTGTGTTGAACTGAAAGAGAAACAGTGTCACCCGAAAGGATTACAATTTTCTCAGAGCAGCTTTTTAATCTATTTTTATAGCTTAACTGAGGTATACTTTACATATCATAAGTTTACCCATTTCAAGTGTACAATTCAATGATTTTTAGTAACTTTATCAAATTGTGCAACCATTGCCATAAATGAGTTTTAGAACATTTTCATCCCTCCAATAGGAACCCTCATGCCCATTTTCTGTTAATTTCCATTCCCACCCCCTGCTCTAGGCAAGCACTAATCTACCTCCTGTCTCTATAAATTTGCCTTTTCTGCACATGTCATATAAATGGAATCATACAATATGTGGTCTCTTTTGTCTGGTTTCTGCCACTTAACATAGTGTTAAGATTCACCCATGATATACCATGTGTCAATAGTTTGTTCCTTCTTCGTGCTGAATGGGATTCCATTGTATGGATACACTACATTTTTGTATATTCATTCACAAGTTGATTGACATTTAGGTTTTTTCCAGTTTTTGGCTATAATGAATAATGCTGCTATGAACATTTATTTGCATGCAAGTTTTTGTAAGGACATATGTTTTCACTTCTCTTGGGTGGATATCTGGGAATGGAACTGCTGGGTTGTATGGTAGTTTTATGTTTAACTTTTTGAGAAACTGCCAAAGTGGCTGCCATATTTTACTAGCACATTCCTATCAGCAGTGCACGAAGGTTACAATTTCTCTACATCCACAAATAGTTGTTATCTAGAGGGTATAAAGTGATATCTCATTATGGTTTTGATTTGTATTTTCCTAATGACTCATGATGTTGAACACCTTTTCATGTGCTTTTTAGCCATTTGTATATATTCTTTGAAAAAATGTCTGTTCCATATCCTTTGCCCATGTTTTGATTGGGTTGTCATCTTATTAATGAGTTGTAAGAGTTTTTTTGTAAATTATGGATACTGATTTTTTATTAGATTTGTGCTTTGCAAATATTTTTTTATAGTCTTTGTCTTTTTATTTTGTTAATATGTCTTTTTAAATTGATGCATAGTACATAATTGGTACATATTTATGGGGTACATGTGATATTTTGATACATGCATACAATGTATAATAATCAAATCAGGGTAATTAGGATTCCATCACCTCAAACATTTATCATTTCTTTGTGTTGGGACAATTCAAATCTCTGCTAGCTATTTTGAAATATACAATAAATTATTGTTAATTATGGTCACTACTGTGCTAACACTAGAACTTATTCTTTCTATCTAACTGTATGTGTGTACCCATTAACCAACCTCTCTTCACCACCTTGCCACCCCGAACCTCTGGTAACTATCATTCTACTCTCTACCTCCATGAAATGAACTTCTTTAGCTCTTACAAATAATTGAGAACACACAATATTTATCTTTCTATACCTGGCATATTTCACTTAACATAATGACTTCCAGTTCCATCCATGTTTCTGCAAATGAGAGGATTTCATTCTTTTCAAGGCTGAATAGTATTCCAATGTGTATATATACCACATTTTCTTTCTTTCTTTTTTTTTTTTTTTTTTTTGAGACAGAGTCTCACTCTGTTGCCCGGGCTAGAGTGCTGTGGCATCAGCTTAGCTCACAGCAACCTCAAACTCCTGGGCTCAAGCAATCCTACTGCCTCAGCCTCCCAAGTAGCTGGGACTACAGGCATGCGCCACCATGCCTGGATAATTTTTTCTATATATATTTTTAGTTGTCTGGCTAATTTCTTTCTATTTTTTTTAGCAGAGACGGGGTCTTGCTCTTGCTCAGGCTGGTCTCAAACTCCTGAGCTCAAACGACCCGCCTGTCTCTGCCTCCCAGAGTGCTAGGATTATAGGCATGAGCCACTGCACCCAGCCAATTTTCTTTATCCTTAATGGTGTCTTTTGAAGTACAAAAGTTTTAGATTTTGTAGAGGTTCATTTTATCAATTTTTACAGAAATAAATCCTTATATTTAAGTTAGTTGATTTTTGAGAAATGCAATTCACTGACAAGAAGATAATCTGTTCAATAAATGGTGCTGGGACAACTGAATATCCACATGCAAAAAGATGAACTTAGACTCTCATTTCACACTATACACAAAAATTAACTCAAAGTGGCTCATAGACTTAATTGCAAGCGTTAAAACAATAAAGCCTTTAGAAGAAAACAGGTAAATTTTCGAGATCTTGGGTTAGGCAAAGATTTCTTTTTCATCTATTTTTTAATTCCTGCCCTGATTAAACACAATACATGCATGTGTATGTGTGTGGGGTGAGTGGAGAGCACATGTGTGTAACGTAGGTAAAGATATAGCCACCTTCAGTAAAAATAAAATATTTCACTGAGATTAGTGACTAAAATGTGATTAATGACATAAAAATGTTAAGAGAAAATATGCAAGGGAAAAATGGCAAGCCAGCCAGAGCAGAACATCCAGAGCTTGACTGGTGGAACTCAAGAAAAAGCTGTGTTGGCTGGGAGCAGTGGCTCACACCTGTAATCCTAGCATTCTGGGAGGCTGAGGCAGGAGGGTTGCTTCAGGTCAGGAGTTCGAAACCAGTCTCAGCAAGGGCGAAATACCATCTCTACTAAAAATAGAAAAATTAGTGCCAGTAGTCCCAGCTACTTGGTAGGCTGAGGTAGGAGGACCCCTTGAGCCCAGGAGTTTGAGGTTGCAGTGAGGTATGATGATGTCACTGCACTCTACTCACGGCAACAGGGCGAGACTGTGTCTCAAAAAAAAATAAAAATAAAAAGACAAAGCTGGGTAAATTATAAATTAATCCCTTCTTCAAATGCTATGCAATGTGTGTACCCACATTTCAGGCTAAGAAATGTTGATTACAGGCAGTCACTGACTGCAGATTAAGATTAAACAGAAGGCAATCTAGAGAAAGGTGAATCTCCATCTACCAGTTGAGGAGATGCTATATACCCTAATGTTTGCAATGATATCATAATACTAACATGAAATTCTTACAGCCTATTACTTTCAACGTTTCAGAAGAAAGAAATTATTGTTGAAGAATCTGTAAACATAATCCATCAATATGAAAGTTTTATATACAAAGCCTCTGGATTGCACCTAAAATTGTTAATAACTAATTTCATGGTCAGATTACCACTTACACTCCCCTAAGGGACACACAAGAACATTGGCATAACACTTGATCACTCATGTTTACAATGAGTCGGTCAGCACCTCTCCTTCCCTCGCCTGTGTCTCATGATGGTAACTGGGCACCTTTGCTAAAGCCTGAATCTTGATTTCCTTTTTCAGAGCAAAATTTGTTTTCACAGTATATTTGCTGGCATAATTAAAATTGTATTACTGCTTATTAACATTTTAGTATCTTTTTGTTATTTTCAGGTACAACTAGTTATTTATATATCCACTTCTCCCTTTTAGGTAAGGGAACCGTTTTATTATTCTTTAATCCTTTATATGAGTGGTTTTTAAAATATTGCAGTCATCAGTCATTGGAACCCTGTCTTAAGGCATCTGATAAGATTCTTAGAACATAATACATTTGATAAATTTTTGTTAGAATGAAGTATATATTAACTTTTAATACTATAGTTTGAAAAATCATATTTCATAGTCCCAAGATCTAATGGCAGAAAAATGGAATCGATCAAATTACTAAAATGATATCCTAGGAGAGACATGCAGTTTTGTCATTAATGTAATAAGAGCTAATCTTTCAATGCCAGGAGCAAATTGCCAACTTTTTTCTTTCTTGAATACCTAGTGACACGATTATCTCTCATTTATTCTAAAGAGAAATGGTGTCTCCTCTTAGGTCACAGCCTCTATCTAAATCTTCTGGACAAGTTAGACTGTTTTCTTATCCAGGAGGAGGTGGACCTAGCTGGGTATGGGCACATGGCAAGAAGTGCCCCTAAATAAATTTAGCCTTATTATCATTGCTATTGTTGTTAACATACTCTAATAATCACTTCCATCTTGAAAAAAATAGAAACAATTTACTAGCTCATGAGAATTTCACATAAATTTGAAAGAGGTCTGCTATGCAGACCTTCTTTCAACTTGTGGTTGAGTGGACACTGGGAAAGCACATATGCTATGAAGTTTGCATATCAGACAGGTAAAAGGTACTTCTCAAAAACAAGTGAACTGGAAAACAATCCTTTTAAAATATTTTCCTTCTTGCCTAAGATATAACTGAGACTGGTTCTGAGTAATTTTCTCAAATATTATCTGCAGTGATCTTTTCAGTTACAGCCCTCCAGCCCTTCAGCCACCTGGAACCATTAGGTCCCACCTGGAGTCTCATCCTGACCTTAGGGCCTGCGCGCCAGTGCTCTCTACTGAAGCAATTTTTAGAAGCCTTAGCCTAGTAGTTTATCTGCTCAGTATCAGGTCGGCCATTGTGTGGATCCTGCCCTGATATTGTAACCTAGTTTCAGGCACTAAGATTTTATCTGGTTATTTGTAACCAAGCCCCTATCTTGTACCCTATCTTGGATTCATCTGTTTTGATCCACAATCCTACCTTGGACCTTACTTTGTATCCCAGATGGTACACAACCCCCTATAATGTTCTGTGGGCTTAAAGCCCTACCCTGGACTCCAGTCTTCATGAGGGTGTCCCTAATACTAGCCCCACCTGATAGCTACGATGCAGATGTCCCTCATGTCTGGATTTCTACTTATTGCCTGCTGTCAGTCTCCCTAGAATCAGATCCTATATTTGAGCTAAATTCCCTACCAATTTTCAGTTCCTTTTTCCATCCCCTGCCTAATGCTGGCAGGACTGTTGAGACTTGGGTCCTGGCCACCCACAGACTAAGCCATCTCAATGCTGAGTTCTAATTCTAATAGTAACTCAAGTAATATCATTATTTTGAAATATCTCTATTCAAACCAGCCAATAGTAAGCTTAAAAATGCCTCATTAAATACACACTTGCTGCTTGAAATGCCAAAAGAAAATACCCCATACCTGTCTGAGTGAATCCTGATTTGTATCCATTAGTTGTCCCATTTTCTGGGGTCACAGTTGATGACACCGAAGAGTTTGGTTTAACAGAGTGGCAAGAAGCAGAGGATTGTCGGCTTCTACATTCTGGAAAGGAGTAAAAAAAATCACATTATATGAAGCGACCAATATCCTGTCAAAACAAGTGATGAAGACACGATCCATACAATCTCTAAAATAGATTGCTTCTCCTTAAGCGACAGCCACTTTTCTAATCAGAGATCCCCTTCTTCTAATCCTGACTGCTACAGAATGTCCAGGCTGGTGAACACAGTTCTTTTTCCTAAGGCCAGATGTTGTGTTTGGAATGCAAAGGATTACAAAGAGTAATCAGACCTTGGTTTCCCACGGACTAGTTTCCGGGGGGGAAATACTCATAACCAACACAGTCATGTTAGTTTTATGGGTAAGACAGGAGCTAAAATATTAATAATTTATAAAACCCCAAAAAGCTCTCCATACACCAGTTAACCTCCTATCCAGGATTGACTTAAGTGTAGAGCAGTAATGTAGGGTTGGTCTAGGCTGCCTTCAACCTTGTCTTCTCAACCTTAATTTATGTCAAAAAACAGAAGCAAAGAAAAACATATAGGCAGTAGAGAAAAATTAGAAATGCTCAAATTAATATCATGCCTACTTTCTGTTAAAAGAGATAGGTAAACAATATTCAACATGATTATTGATCATGCAATGCCAAGCTCGTTTTATTAGGTTGGTGCAAAACTAATTGCAGTTTTAGCATTGTTGAAATTTGCCGTTTGATATCGGAATACATTCTTAAAAAATGTGGTTATGTTCTACATCATTTTAATGCACATTTCTCACTTTGGTTTTGCTAATGACTTATTACTTGCTGTTTATTTTATATTTATTTTAGACTATGGAAATGATGTTAGACAAAAAGCAAATTCCAGCGTTTTTCTTATTTGAGTTCAAAATGGGTCATAAAAAAGTGGAGACAACTCGCAACATTAACAGCACATTTGGCCCAGGAACTGCTAACAAACATATAGTGCAGTGGTGGTTCAGGAATTTTTGCAAAGGAGATGAGAGCCTTGAAGTTGAGGAGCACAGTGGCCGGCCATCAGAAGTTGACAACAACTAATTGAGAGCAATCATCAAAACTGATCCTCTTACAACTACACGAGAACTTGCCGAAGAACTCAACGTCAACTATTTTTTGGCTGTTCAGCATTTGAAGCAAATTGGAAAAGTGAAAAAGCTTAATAAGTGTGTGCCTCGTGATCTGACCAAAAATAAAAAAAATCGTTGTTTTAAAGTGCTGTCTTCTCTTATTGTACGCAACAATGAACAATTTCTCAATCTGATTGTGACGTGAGATGAAAAGTGGACTTTATACAACAACTGGCGATGACCAGCTCAGTGGTTAGACTGAGAAAAAGCTCCAAAGCACTTCCCAAAGCCAAACTTGCATCAAAAAAAGGCCACGGTCACTGTTTGGTGGTCTGCTGCCGGTCTGATCCACTACAGCTTTCTGAATCCCAGGGAAACCATTACATCTGAGAAGTATGCTCAGCAAATCGATGAGATGCTGAGATACACTGAAAACTGCAATGCCTATAGCCAGCACTGGTCAACAGAAAGGGCCCAATTCTTCTCCACAACACCTGACCGCACTGCGCACAACAAACGCTTCAAAAGTTGAACGAATTGGGCTACGAAGTTTTGCCTCATCCGCCATATTCACCTGACCTCTCACCAACCAACTACCACTTCTTCAAGCACCTTGACAACTTTTTGCAGGGAAAACGCTTCCACAATCAGCAGGATGCAGAAAATGCTTTCCAAGAGTTCGCTGAGTCCCGAAGCATGGATTTTTATGCTACAGGAACAAACGAACTTATTTCTCGTTGGCAAAAATGTGTTGATTGTGATGGTTCCTATTTTGATTAACAAAGATGTGTTTGAGCCTAGTTATAATGATTTAAAAATTCACAGTCCAAAACTGCAATTACTTTTGCACCAGTCTAAATAAGCCAATATTAATGGGGTTCTGGTACAATATTTTAACAGTACTTTGTACTGATTCAGGAAGATAGAGAATACTATGATAGCCTGTGAGACTGTAATTTCCAACTAAATTATGCTATATTAGTCTTAAAAAGTAGCATGTAAAAAAAGAATATAAATGGTTGCATATGACAAAGTTAATTATAGAGGGCCTTTTGGAGAGTTTCCAAGTTTATCAGGTACATACAAGGGCTGGAGGCAGTTTTCTATAACCTTCTATGCTACAACCTTCTGTGAAGAGCTACTGTATTTTGGCCTAAAAGCATATCTCCACATTATGTGTATGATATGTGTGCATATAGGTGTGTATATATGTATATTTTATATATAAATATATATAATTCCAATTCCAAAATAGCAACTGCTATAAACATGAGGCTTCTTTCACAAATGTTATTCTCTCTTAGAAAGATGAATTGTCATTGAGCACTAAGTGAGAAGTCAAAAATATTCTACGCAACCAAAGCAAAAGCTAATGAAGGAAGTTAAAATGTGGGGAGGTAATCTATCCTATCTTTACCCTTTTATTAGGATTCATAACATTCAGAATGATTTTTCTAGAGGAAAATCCTTTCTTAAGACAAACAGTTATCTATAATTCACCAGCTTATGATTCAGTGGTCACAAGCTTGAAGTTCTGATGACACCTGTCTTGGAACATGTAGCCATTTCCTAAGGTTTTACATTGTGCCACTTCAAATGCAACCAAGAGAAATTATGGCAAAGGACTCAGAGACAAATCTGTGGTTCTAAGTTGGGTTTATTATGCTATTTTTCATAAGAAAAAATCTTGTATGGACAACAAATAGAAATAGTAAAGATGGTTATTATATGGAGAAAAAAAATCTCAGCATCTAAGAAACTGATCAATAGGAATTAGATTCTCCTCTGCATTAGAACAATTAATACAACTTGTGGCCATTCCTATCAAACACATGAAGATGTTAAGTTTCAACTGGATTCATTTCTACAAATAAGTTAAGTTGTTCCTAATGTAAAAGAAGCAAAACTTTGCCAACTTAATGGTGCATTTTCCCAGGTATTATGAAGAAAGCACTGTTTATTCTAAACATGCTTACTTGAGAATTACCAAAGAAATTAAATAGAGTAAAAAGAGCATCTGACAAAGGAACTGACAATCTAAGGTCCTCTCTAAATGATGGAATAACTATAGAGTCCATTTTTTCCCTGAGAGCTGCAGCCCCTTCCCAAGAAACAAATACAGAGACATATACTTTCCTATATGGGAATAGTACCCATTAAAAACAGTACAGAGCAAGTCAAATAACCTATCAGAGGGCTTTAAATTTTTTGATAGCCTTCTGAAGTTGAGATACTTATCTGTATTACACCTGAACTCTGAACCCCATATGGATAACTTGTCACCATTGTAAAATCTTCATTTCCTCCCCTTTCCCTCCTGAAGTTGACTACCTTTCCAGCAGATGAGAGGTCCCTTCGACAGTACACCTTGGGAGCTTCTGACTAGGTAGTACTTTAAGTGCTTCTGCTTCTTTGGCTGGGTGGTGAGCTTCAAGTTAATGTGGTTGGAAAATTCCGTGAAATACCGAAATCCTCTTTCTCCACAGCCGATACAGTTTCCAGAAAACCCTGAAATGAGGAAAACTAACATTACTGGTGGCCTTGTAAGCTGACACAATGCTTTTACATATAAAAGGCATAGAAACACATCACATTCTTTGATCTAATAATGTCTCAATTCCAAGGAATTCAAGGGAAAAAAAAACAGGTACCAAAATGTTTTTTAGCAGAGTTATTTTATAATAGTGAAAGACTAGAAATAATTTAAATGCTGCTCTAAAAGGATAATGGTTAAGGAAACAGAATAGATAGTATCATATAATAGGATTTATATAGTATACATAATATAAGAAAAAGTTTGATTCCAGAGATGTCCATTCTTTCTTTCTTTTTTTTTTTTTTAAGACAGAGTCTCACTGTGTTGCCCCGGCTAGAGTGCTGTGGCATAAGCCTAGCTCACAGCAACCTCAAACTCCTGGGCTCAAGCAATCCTTCTGCCTTAGCCTCCAAAGTAGCTGGGACTACAGACATGTGCCACCATACCCGGCTCATTTTTTCTCTATTTTTTTTTTTTTTTTTAGTTGTCCAGCTAATTTCTTTCTATTTTTAGTAGAGACAGGGTCTCGCTCTTGCTCAGGCTGGTCTCGAACTCCTGAGCTCAAGCGATCTGCCTGCCTCGGCCTCCCAGATGCTAGGATTACAGGCATGAGTCACTGCGCCACGCCTGGCTTGAGATGTCCACTATTTCTTCCCCACATATTCCCTTCTTAGAGAACCTGCGGGTCCTAGCCCTGGTTCTCTTTCCTGCGCACCACATGAACTTGCTTCCATGGCCACAGCTGGTGAGGCTGTGGACCATTATCTGACCTAATCTGGGACAGTCAGAGTCTTTCTCTTGGAATTTTGAAATAAACATAAAAAGTCAACCAGATGATATTGGACCCTGGATTTATAAGGTTTTGTAAAATTGGAATTTGAATTGGGGCTATGTCAGCCACATGTAAGCTAAGATGTGGAAACAACTGTGAAGAGGAAGCTGGTCTGCAGAGAGGAAAGCAGAGCATGGGCCAGGATGTACTAATACAGGGCTTCATCAACTTCCATTTCTGTGATATCTAGATATACTTTCTGACATGGGTTCCATGAGATTTCCATTTCCTCTTTTAATATTTCTTTATTCAAACTTGCATATTATTCCTTTAGATCTAACATCCAAACAAGTCCTCACTTAGATGAATCAAACAAAATAAAAGTTGAGTGACCTGGTTGGAGCAGGGGACATGGAGAGAAGAAATGGAGAAGGCTGGGAGAATGAGAAGCCATGCCTTGCTTTATTGAAATTCAACCTTTCAGTCCCCCTTGGTACACAGAGTAAAAGGCAGACAGTAAGAAAGTTAGTTCCTCTGGTTATATCTGATGAGGACATAACACATTTACTGTCACAGAGATGAACAGAACAAAAAAGTTGCATATAAGAAAGGGCATTCTACATAATAAATGCACTGATAAAGTGACACACTCTTTCCAAACCCCTAAACAAACCTGTTATATAATTAACAAAGATATATAAGGAGAGAAGAAAAAGGCCAGAAGGATTAAAGACAGAATATCTCACATAATATCCCAATCTCAGAATGCTGACAATCAATTCAAAGCTTTTAGAAGTAGGCGGTCCAATTTATTATTATTCAATCAACAATTATTTACTGAGCACCTACCTATATCCAGGCATTTTGCTAAACACTGGAGAAACAATGTGATGAAAAGATAGTCATAACCTCTCGCCAATCTCATAGAATTAACAGTTTATTACTGTCACTTTATAGAAATGCAAACATTACTATAATTTTATAAATGACTTAAATATATTCAGAGATGGATTGTAGTTGAGAGCATTTTGATATTTGTGCAATACCTTAAAGTCCTAGGCCAAAAAAAAAAAAAAAAACAGGTTGTCAATGGCTGCCTAATTCATCAAGTTCCTGAAGTCATCCATCGTCTATCTATTCACCCACCCAACAAATACTTGTATTCTACTATGTGCGAGGCACTGTTTCAAGTACTAGGTTTTTAGCACTAAACAAAGGAGACAAAGCCCCCGCCTTCGTGGAAATTACATTCTGGTGTGATCACCAGGCCTTGATGAAAAATTGCCTGACCTGTGAGGCAGGCATACCATACCCAAAACACAGTTAAAAGCTTTTAAGAAACTTTCAGCCAAAATAATTAAGAACAGTGCCCAAAAATGAAGCTTAACTGATAGGTCCAAGTAGTTCAGAAAAAATTAGTGTGAAAATTAGAATTAACAAACTACTAAGGTTGAGTTTTTAATCTTTTCCTCTGTCTGTTCTCTGGGGTAAAAAGCAAGAATGTGAAGAAGAAGAAAAGATAATGGAGTCTAGATAATCTGCAAAGAAGAGAACCTTCACATTAATGATAAGTTAACAATATGAAAGTGTTAGAATACTACAGTCCATTTTTAAAACTCCATATGATTTCAACATTAGCCTTGGTTCAAGGGAGACTTATCTGCTCAAAGTTCTTGCTATTATTGAACACAAAAAATAACACCTCTTACAGCCCAATTACCTTTCTAGTTTTTCTGGCAATCAAGTCTTCCAATTGCATGGTAGATTTGGGGTATATGCACTGCCAACTGGATCAATATATTTTTTAATCAACTCCCCCACAGTCTTTGGAATCTGTATAATTTATATAAAAATTTAGACAGATTGATATTGGAGTCCACAGGGATTCTAAAATAGCTGAAGCTTAAAAATTTTCCCACTATATCTTAATGCATATTAAAATCATCCACCATAAGTAAGAAATGTTGGATGAATATTAGCATTTGGACAATAGAGTACTGAACATGTAAAAATCTCAACACTGTGCTTATCTAAGAAAAACCTTCTACCATTTGTTGCTGTACTATATTTTTACATGAGAAATGGCTGTTGAAAAATTATGTCCATTTGCAAGGCTAGAGAAAGTAAGCAAAGTTCCAAGTCTATAAGTGTATCTACTAAGTACAGCAAAGTAACTATCATTTGCAGTGAAAGTACAATGTCCCAGGCACTGTGTTGGATGGGTGCTTTATAAACATCATCTCATTTGATCTTTACAACACTGCAGGATAGCCATTATTGGCCCCATCATACACATGAAGATTCTGAGATTTCAAGTTCTTAACACACTTGCCCAAATTCTTAAAGTACTAAATAGTAAATCTGGGATTTTTTTTATTTATTATAGCTTATTATGGGGGTACAACAGTTCTGGTTAAATATATTGCCCATGCCCCTCCCATCCCCTCGAGTCTGAGCTTCAAGCGTGTACATTCCCCAGACAGTGCACATCGCGCTCATCATGTAGGTATACACCCATCCTCTCCCCCACCCCCATGCCCCCCAAGTCAGATCTTCAAGCGTGTCCATTCCCCAGACAGTGCTTAAACTCAGTTCTGATTCCAAAGCCTATGGTCTTCGGTCTCATGTTCCTGATTTCAAAGGATTATGAGATCTATAATTCTGATGGTGTTTTCTGTGTCCTTTCCATGACATAGTCTCAGAAGATTCTCTAGTCACAAAGAATCATTGAGCAAAAAAAGGCATTATGAGAGATTTTCAATGTCTGTAGTCAGAGCCACATTTGAACTGTTTCATTAGATGAGACTGCAAAGCTTTTAAAATGCTAAAAAGTTTTCTAAAGTCATTCTGCTGCAGGCTACTAGGTTGTATGCTCTGTGAGGAAAAGGACTGAGACTTCTAAATTTTTTGCCTCTATATTATAGCCTAGCTTGATTTCTATCATATAGTACTTTTGAATAAATACTAATGAGTGAATGAATGAACAAATGAATAATTGGAACTTCTTTAATTTAGTCCAATGTATAAGATTTATCATTAAACTTCTATATCAAACCATCTGTTAAATTTCACTGAGAAAATAATATGAACATATTCTTTTTTTTATGAGAGTCTTAAGAAAAATGAAAATTATCACTTCTTTTCCTATGAACCAAGAGAAGTCTTTGAACAATAATTTAAGGAACCTTTATAAAGCATAGGCAATACTTTCTGACTCAAAGTATTGATCGATGTATTTCTAGACTTTCTGATGACACTCTATAACTGGGAAGACTGTGACAAACTAAACAAACAAATACACCTCATGATGAATACAATATTTGAATTCTTTGCCCTCTTCTCTTTCCTTTTCCCTGATATTTGTGCCTAAAACATCTATCTGATTCCATCTATAGTAAGAAAAATTCTGAGAAATGAAAACAACTCCAAGGCTGAGGCGTCATGGCTCACGCTTGTAATTTCAGCACTGTGGGAGGCCAAGGCAGGAGGATCATTTGAGGCCAGGAGTTTGATACCAATCTGAGCGAGAGCAAGACTCCGCCTCTATAAAAAATAGAAAAATTAGCTGGGCATGGTGGTGCTTGCCTGTAGTCCCAGCTACTTAGGAGGCTGAGGCAGGAGAATTGCTCGAGCCCAGGCGTTGAGGTTGCAGTGAGCTATGATGATGCCACTGCACTCCAGCCTGGGCAACAGAGTGAAACTCTGTCTCCAAAAGTACATAAATAATTAAAATAACTGTAGAGAAACATAGTAGTAAAAAAAGCAACAAATCTCAAGTCCCCTCTTATCTTTTTAATTATTTAAAATCATCAAACATAAATCCATTTTTTGTTATTTCCCAGAATATAGGAAAGCTATGTTGTGAAAAAGCCCAAATTCTAATACCAGAAAGTAAAGCAATTCTGAGATAAAGTTATGCATTTTATATCATAATATATGTATACATATATATTTATTCCTAGTTATTTTGAGTGAACTAATGTTAAAAATAAAATAAAAATCACATCAAACAAGTACAGATAGGAGTAATGGGTGGTATAGAAAAATGACAAATTAGTTACAAAGTAGATAATCCACAGATGAATAATTAAGAGTTGATTTGACATCAGGTCTAAATCAATGACTCTACAGAGAGTAAATTCTATTTTATTTTATAAAATATTAATTTTTGATAAATTGCATGCTATCTTAATATCTCATCAAAAAAGTCTTTTAAGTAAGGCAAGTGTTTTGAGAATGAATAAAAAATAAAAACTAAATTTTAAGAAGTTACTAAAAGAAAAAAATGTTCATAATTATATTAAACTATACAATCCCCAACTAATTCTGTGGTATGTTTTTTAAAATTATGTGATAATTTTAAATAAACATGTATTTTAATTCCCTGATCGTGAAAGGAATTCTATAGGCATGAAATACTTACCTAAAAGTGCATTTTTTCCATGATCATCTGGTAGAAATCGCTTGTCTACAGCACAAACTAGGATGTGTTCAGGAAGATTGGGAGACTTGGCCCCCACCAGGAGGAATCCCGCTGGGATGTCGATTTGTTCCATACACAGTGATACCAAACGCAAATCCTTGCCTGCTTGACAAAAACCTAAAAACCGGTAATAAAGAAAAAAAGGGACACAATGAAATGTTTAGTGAGATTTTACCTCGTTATCAACCTTTTGGAGAGGAGATTAATCTGTGGGAATCACTGTCAAGGACTAAAATGTTTTTATACTAAAATCAAAGTCCATATACTCCAACCAGAAGATAAATCTATTGTATGTGCCCCTCTGAACAGAGCTGAACAGACACTAAAATGAGATATTTCCATCTGCTTTGGCCAAAATAACCTTGTATTTTCTGGTCCACAAGTAAGGCAATGATAAATACACAGCAAACCTGGAAAAATGCATATAATTTTTACATGCATATAATCTAGTAATTTTTACTTCCAGTGCAACCTCACTTCTCTAAATGGGGACTGTCCAAATACAGATACTCTCCATTTCACAGGAGAAAAGACTGAAGCTCAGAGCTTGGTGACTCATAAATGAACAGGCCAGAACTAGAATGCAGAGCTGTTGGGTCACTTCACTAGATATGACCTGACATGACAAGACATGACAAAATCTTACATAATCACTTTGTATATCATAATGTATTATATTAATTCATTAGTTCTTAATTTATTAAACATTTGTAACAGATGCTGTCGTATGCCTGGAGATACAGAATTGAACAAAATTAATATATCTTCCTCTAAGAACTCACATGGTAGTCAATTGGAAGAATGTATGAGGAACCAAGAATCACAAAGACAATATTACAGAGGACAACTACTGTTCTGCTGCACATCTTCTAGGATATGATCCTCTCTGTACTCTAATCATGTGATTCCCCTGGACAGTTGTGAAACTCCAGATTAATGTGCAGCTGGTACCTGACCCAAGCTGGGCCACTTTGATATCCCACCTTTCTGGCCATAGTTAATTGATCCAAGGGTGGACACCTGACATAAACAAAGCTTTTCCCCTAGGTCTTTTCCAATCAAAACTTTTCCCCTAGCTCTGAATACAGTTCTAAAAGCATGGCTTGGTTTACTCTGGGGCAGCCCTATTCCTCGACCTGTGAGGAAGGTCTGTCTGCAGAGACAGGAGGTTGAGGAAGATTGTTCCGCAGTGTCTGGATCCCTGAAGCCCAGCTGTATCTGCCTTTGCCATGGTTTGGCCATGAAACCCTTTGCTTTGAAATTCTTACAATAATATCTTCATTTTACCTAAGTTAATTTCATTTGGGTTTCTGTCACTTGCAACCAAGAGAAGCTGAATAAAAGTATAACATATGCTATTTCAGGGAATTTTGGAAGCATAAAGGACAGATGCCTACCTCTCCACACACAAATCTAGTGAGGAGCACCACCACAATTGCCCAGTACAAAGTAGGGAAGAACCATGCCAGATGCTTCTAGCATCAGTTCATATTATGATTTTAACCAAATGCCAACAAATAATTTAATATCATCACTTAGTATATGAGAAATAAAAAAGAAAATATTATCAAAACATTGGATGAAGTTGTGGTGCATTTTAAATCTACCATATGATTTGGATCATCAAACCTCAAAAGCAAGCCTAACAAAATTGGAAGAAGTCCACAGAAGAAAGACTAAAATGATAAAGATGTGCCAGGCACAGTGGGTAATGCCTGTAATCCTAGTACTTTGGGAAGCCAACACTAGAGGATGGCTTGAGGCGAGGAGTTCAAGACCAGCCTGGGCAACATAGCGAGACCTCTGACCATACCTACAAAGAATAAAAAATTAGCCAGGTGTAGTGGCATGCACCTGTATTCCCAGCTACTCAGGAGGCTGAGGCAGGAGGATCGCTTGAGTCCAGGAATGCAAAGCTGCCGTAAGCTATGATCATACCACTGCACTCTAGCCTGGGTGACTGACCAAGACCCTGTCGCTAATTAATAAATAGATAGATAGATAAAGACAATGGGGCTCAACCATTACAAGTTGTGGATTGTCTTTTAACATTAAAAAAGTCAATTTAACTTTTAGAGTTCATAAATTAAGAAAAATATTAAAAAGTTATTATGAAATATTTACTAATTTTAAATGAATCTGCATTTAATTATTCATAATATCATCTAGATTTATTTGAAAAAGTCAGTTATATATGTGAGTCATATTACTTATTCAGTTTGCAAACATTCTTCTGAGCCTATGGCTACGTGGAATCCTTGAAAAAAATTCACTGTTCCTACACCCTCTAAGGGACAGGGCTCACAGGTTTGGAAATTGGGAATTGATGATGATGATGATGATGATAATGGCAGCTAAAATTTATGAAGCATTTACCATAATCCAGGTACAGTGTTAAACACTGTATGGATTATCTTATTTAATCTTCTCAACAACTCTAGTTGGTACTACCTTCTCCTTTTCATAGATGAAGATATTGAGGCTCAGAAAGATTAGGGAACATGTCCAAGGCTACACAATGAGCTCAGTAACATTCAGTGATGTATGACATGGGAAGTCTGTCATATAAGAACAGACAAAAAACACAATATTCAACTTGGCAAAAGAAAAGCTAAGAATGTTTATAATCCAACTATGAGTGTTTAACACAGACTTTTTCATCAAATTGCTAAAAGGAGCAATAATTTTTTTTTAATCAACGGAATTACTAATTTCCACATAGACCGTAAACCTAGAAACAAATTTCCCCTAAGAAGTAGCACCTTTATTAAGACTTGCTCTAAAAGGCAGAACATAGAAAATATCTTCCCAAAAGGCACAGATAAATTCAGAGGGGAGAAGTTCATGATTGCCTGTTAATGGAAAGCAGGATGCTTGGGGAGCGCTGTCACTGAGAAGTATAATGGCAATGCACCCTTGCTACAACTGTGACTCATTCTCTATTAGAAAGAGTGGTCTAGATAGAACCACAAGTCTGTACCAATTTGCAAATCATGTTATACGGAAACTCAAGATTACTTAACACAGCATTTTTCAATAAGTGGTTATTAAATTTCCAGATGTTCCAAGATACTTGGGAATTATAAGTGAAATTTAAATAGTTATTAATTTCAAATAATTATTCAAATATCCTACTTTAATTTTTTCCCTACCCACTCCCTAATGTCCTATTTTTAAAACAGAATGTTATGAGGGTTCTCCACCCAACACGTGTAGGGTTAGTGGAAACCAGTTGAGTGAACTCCTTACTCACTCAAACTCTGTACCATTGCATGGTTTTGATTATACAATTTCCAATTGTTTTTCTTTTCAGTCACACATATTGATAGATTGCTTACTTTATATACATAATGGGATGTTGGTTAAAGATGGGAAACTCAAGAAATACTGTCTTAATAAACAGAAAAATAGTAATTTTACAAATGCATCTAAATATGCTCTTTGCTAGATATAAAAGTTAAATTCATTCCCCACCCGCACTCATAAAATTATAAGATTATATAAAATGCACCAATATGTTTCTAGAACACCAAAAAACAAATGTTAAAAAGGTAAAAATGTAGTGATTATAATTCAACTTGGCTTTTCATATATGAGAGGGAAAACATGCTCTTTCAACAGCATGTTATTTATAGACACTTTCTTGCAAAGAGCCTAAAACTTTCTCATCACAGAGCAAAAATGCAAAAATTATAAAAATAAACTAGTACATCCTTTTAAAACTAAAATGTAGAAATTTCAAAATTTAGGTATTAAAACTTTTTTTTTAATGTTAGAAAACATTTAAAAACATTTGGTTTCCCTCCTCCCCCCAAAGGAAGTACAATATTTTATTTTTGAATTTGTCAATACAACATGTTTTTTCCTACACACCAATTTAAAGTAAATTAAATAGCAACTATTGAATGGTATAATGTAGATAATTTTTCTTAGATAGCATGAATATAAAAGAATATATTAATATACTGATCTAAAATAAATACTTTCTACTTAAAATCAAGTCTTTATCACATGCTATGTAATGACAAAATTAGTTTTCTTTTTTTTTTTTTTTTTTTTGAGACAGAGTCTCACTCTGTTGCCCAGGCTACAGTGAGTGCCGTGGCGTCAGCCTAGCTCACAGCAACCTCACACTCCTGGGCTCAAGCGATCCTTCTGCCTCAGCCTCCCAAGTAGCTGGGACTACAGGCATGCGCCACCATGCTCGGCTAATTTTTCTATATATACATTTTTAGCTGTCCATA